>VXBX01005006.1:287751-311098 GCA_013400415.1 Scytalopus superciliaris
TGGCTTGTTTGAAACTGCAACTATTGAGGGAAGTAACAAACAAGCAATTTTTTTGGTCAAGTGTTAGGGAAAAAAAATTGCTTTCCTGCCTTTTACTGCTCCACCCTCTTCAACTCTAAATAAAAGAACCACAGATTCGGTACTGTGTTTGTGGACTAGATTCCAGTATTTTCAAGGGTTGTTCTGTAGCTAAGATTTACATGAGGACTCACAAAGCATCAGCCATTCCTTCTAGAAAATAGTTTTCTGTGTTAATCTGTAAGTAGATTTTCAAAACCTGATAATACATGAGGAAATAACAGCTTGATGCAATTGCCATCTCAACAGTTTGGAGAAGTGGCTGGGGGAGGAATTCAAACCTCAACAATTGATTATTGCTTCTGCTTCTCTCTGAATCTTGCAATTAGCTGAAAGCAGAGCAACGGGGAGATCTGGAGTTGCATTGCTGTGTGGCTTTGTGAAGCCATCACCAGGCTCTGTGAAATAACACCACTGTCTCTTGGAGAGGGAGGACAGAGGAGTATTCTACAGAGGCGTTAAGCTGCCCTTCAGTGCTGCGAATTAAATGATAAAGGTCTTTGTGAACAAAGGGTCAGCTAATTTTTAGAGCTTTAACCATAAAAAGGAAGAAAATGCAGTAAACAGTCCTTCAGATGGAAGAGTTAGTGTAGTTCTAAACAAAATAGTACAAATGATTTCTTAATGCTTGTTAAGTGCAACACAATTAGGAGGAAGACTTGGCAGAAGTGGCTTTAAAAGCCTTGGGAATGTTAGCCCTGTACAAAGCCTTGTAAAGATGCCAAAATTAGCCCAGGTACTGGGAGAGATAAGTTAATGAGGCTTTATAAATTAAGAAACGTTTGTCCTCGCTTCAAGGCAGGGTAAGAAGATAGCAGTAACTTCAGGGATTCATTATTTGCACCTGGCTTTTGTTGTTTACAAAACACCATCTTTCCAAAGTTACAAACAGCCCAGTAGAGCTTGTTTGGGCTTTCTTGGCTGACTGTATAATTACAGAATATTCTGAATTGGAAAAGACCCATCAGGATCATCAAGTCCAACTCCTGACCCTGAGCAGGACACCCCAAGAGTCACACGATGTGCCTGAGAGCCTTGTCTGAACACTTCTTGAACTTTGCCAGGCTTGGTGCTGTGACTGTGAACCTTTTCCTGATACCCAACTTAAACGTCCCCCAACTCACCTTCATGCTGTTTCCTCATGTCCTGTCACTGGTCACCACAGAGAAAAGAAGAGCTCAGTGCCTGCCCCTCCTTTTCCCATCACGAGGAAGTTGCAACTGCAACAAGGTCTCTTCTCCAGGCTGAACAGACCAAGTGCCCTCAGCCGCCCCTCATGGGGCTTCCCCTCAAGGCCCTTCACCATCTTTGTTGCCCTCCTTTGGACACTCTAATAAGTATCTTTCTTATATTGTGGTGCCCAAAACTGCACCCAATATTCAGGGTCAGACTAATTAGATCTGGCTTTTCGTTAGCTTTAAAATGCAAATGCATTACTTTATTTGCATTAATAATGGGGGTGGCTGGTGGGACTCACCCATTCTTGCCCTGAGGAGCATCAATGAAGTGGATCTTCCCAGACTGCTGGTGTCACGGTCAAACATCTCTTCTCGTTGGCTACCACTGTAAGGCATTTTAGCTTGACACAAGTTCAGAAGTTCAGCAGAAACAGTGAGGTCCTGTTTTCTTGTTCTAGATCTTTCTGGGTTGAGAATAATGTGATTATGGGACTACATCTCCTAATCTGTTTACAGGTTATGTAATGTCATAAGTTTTGAGGAATGTAAGTCAGTGCTTCAGATGGGATGTTTTTTGTCAATGATATCAATATGTTCCTATTTGTTTTGAAGTAAGACATTTTTACAGTGAGAACCATCATTCACCAGAGCAGCCTCCCCACAGATGCAGTGGAGCCTCCAACACTGGAAGTTCTGAAGAGGATGTTGAATGATTTCACCAGGGCTGCCTTTCCCATGAAAGGCTGGACCAGGTGATCTTTTGAGTTCCCTTCCAGCCCGGCCTGTTCCATGATTCTGTGGAGACCTCTGAAGGTCTGTGTCAGAAAGCCTGTCATGGTGGCTTTGAGGTTGGAATGGCAGCATTCGGGTGACACGGCTGTGTGGGTGCCTGTCCCCGCTGGTTGCTGTACTACAGAGACAACACTCCTTGTATGAAAGCAAAAATGTTGAGTGTTGAGTGAGCCATTCACTGTGAATATTGTTGGTGGAGAGACTTGCCAATAATAAATAATTAATGGAAAAAGCGAGACAAGCAGTGACAACTTTTTACGGGGAAAGTTAAAAAAATGGACTTGAGGCTGCATTTAGACATCATGCCCTAAATGACCATTGATAGCAGTGATGTCCCAATGTTTCTACTGCACCTTCCCTTCTGAGGTCCCAAAAAGCAGGGATGCAGGGAACAGACAGTGGTGTGTGCTTGGCAGGGTGGCTCACACTGGTGCCTTTGCACAGCAGAGAACAGCTGTACAAGTGGAAGTGAATTTGGCTGATGGGAACAAATCTGAGTGAATTTAAAAGCCGCTTGGTCAAAACCAGATTATGTGCTAAACCAAGTACTTTTGCCCAAATCTTGGCAGGCAAGTCAACTCTGGTATCTCACAGCACAATCTCTGCTAGACTGGCAGCGTACTGTAGGTGACTTGGTCATGCATTTACATGTGACAGAGCCAGATTGCTCACATCTAGCTCTATTTTTGATTAAATAGGAATGGGGGTTTGACACATTTAGAGGTTTTTTTCCAGTGAAGTAATATGTTATCCCTGACATGATCCACTTCTTCAAGTCATTGCCAAGTTTCTCGAGAGAATTCCATTTTTCCTGTGAAGATGCAAAATTGGCTAGTTTCAGTAAACTTCACTGCAGCATTTGCCTTTTTATTCTTCCCTGGATTCAGCAGCAATGTGCAAGCTGTTCCACTGCCCAAAATGCTAGAAAGGGGCTGCCACAGTGCTGGGGCAGCCCACTCACAGCAAGCAGTGAGCTCTCTTAGGCTTTGTAACAGGCAGGCAGACTGCCAGAGCACTGAACACGTCACTAGAGGGAAAGGGACTCTTAAGATAACGCCGTCATCCTGTCCCACATGGACTGCAGTTTACACGGCAGAAGTAGATCATCCAAGGAGAGGTGATAGCTTGCTGGGTTTGCAAAAGGCAGATGATTCAGAAAGACAACACCTCATTTGCTTTACACTTTTTCTTACTTTAATTAGTTTCCCCTCCTTTACAGTGTGATTTCATCCCATATTTCTATATTCAAAATTGTCAAGGGCTTTACAAGCCCAGTCTTACGATGCCTGTTGGACATCCCAATGGGACAGAGGTACTGCACTTCTTCTATTCCTCCTTTCTTGCACTGTGTTGACTTCCTTCTGTAGTGACTGGTTACATTTTTTGTGTGCTTTTAAGTAACTTCTTGTCTGCTTCTTCACACAGTGGAACGTTGTCTTGTGTCCTTCTTATTTCTTCTGGGGACATGTCATGTATTTCCCACCTCAATACCAGCTCGGTAAACTGCTGGTACAAGGAAGGAGAGGAGTCTGTTCACAATCAAATACCTTCTTATTCTTGGGGTGTTGATTTCAGTATGACAGTCCACAAAGGGTTTTGTTTCTTTGGGAAGTGCAGAACTGCATTCTTACAGATTCTGCAGCCAGTGCTCATGTGATTGTATAAGTGATTAAGAATAGATGTTTAAATAAAGCTATTGAAATTGATACTATAGACTGAGATACTATTTACACTGAGCTCTTTGCACTGGCCACAGTACTGGGAAGATTTCTCTCTACTAAATAATTCCAAACCATTGAATTTCATGGAAATAGTAGAAAATTCCTCCTTAAGATGCAGTATACGAGGCATTAATAGCCACAGGTGAAAGAATGATGGCAGAGTAACTGCGTGATGCCCAGGGGTATTAACTTCTGTTAACTTTGGAGAAACTCTTCTGCACAGTGGGCTGTTTGTACTTTCTGTCGATTTTGGTTGTTTTACAGCTTTCCAATGCTCAAAAACAACGCCTTTAATCTGAGCTGAGCAAGGCTGATGTGCTTCTGTCAGTCCCTGGAGTGAGTAAGTCTAAGGTATATTCCAGTTCAGTACCAGAAAGCCACCAGAGTGGATGAGAAATCCTGTCGGAGTTCACAACAAAGTATTAATAACTTTGAATATTCTTTTTTTTTTTTATTTAATTTGTTCCCAGATTGCTGGAAAGTGTTACTGAACAAGCTGGGAGTTATCCAGGAAGAGGAGGGAGGCTCATTGCCTCTTACTCCTTCCCTCTGATTTGTGCTGAGCCATTGCCAGGCTTTAACTTTACAAGGTTTATTTTTATTGATTTTCAACAATAAACAGTGGGAGTATCTTCAATAAAAGATTTACAGTGCATCACGAGGAAATATAACTCCCTACCAAATATTACATTGATCTATTCCCAGATGCTACTGAAACAGCATATAAAAGCCCAAATGAAGTCCAGTGATGGAGAACTTCCTCTCTCTCATGACGGATGCGTATGACTGTTATATCTTCAGAAAACAATAAAAGGGAAGGGAGTGACTCTGCTGCTTTGACCATATCTTCAACAACCCAGTTAAATCTGTCAACTCAATGTAATCCACATAAAAAATGAATTTGGGAACCAAGGGAACTGCTAGTGGGTCTGAAGATTCCCATTCTTTGAAGCTGCCTCTCCTGCAGCAGTCAGGCCATAATTAGTCACAGAAGGTCTTGTTGTGACTAGTAAATGGATGGACCAACAATTATTTGAATAGTCTGGTTCTGGTTGGAGATATGCCTGGAGCCCTGAATATTCTCAGATGGGTGAGATGTAAATCACTAGTCATCATATAAAATACAAAACAATCTGACTTCTATTAAAAAAAGAGGGAATGTCAGTTTTCTAGACCATCATGTAGTTTCTGCTGAAATAACCCCCTGAAGTGTGATCTGATGTGTAAATTTTTCCAAGAATCCTTCCTCCGTTTCTACTGTTTTCATTCTAATGGAATGGTTCAATAATTGGTGGCTTCTTTCTGGTCAGGAGAATGATGAATGTAGCCCTAAAGGTTGGAAACAGTAATGTGTACAAGTGTGCTGTAGAAAATTAATTTAGTGCTTTGCTTTCTAAGCAAGTTACTGTTGGAGCAGTCAGCTGAGCGCTTGCTGAAACTGAAGAATTAAACATTGCAACATCGTTCCATCCTGACTCTCCATTGGAAAAAAGAAAGCAATAGATTGGAAACATCAAGTCTGGGCTTTTACTAGTACTTTGGAGTCAGGAATTGAATTTTCTTTGAATTTCAAAGGCAGTTTGTAGCTTTCATTGAGCGCCTTCTGGAAAGACTGGTCTCTGGTTTTTGGTTTTGTTCCCCAGTGATATCTAAACCGAGTAATAAAATAATTGCTGACATACTGGTTTATTTACAGTGTTGTATTCAACAATAAACAGAAGGCACACTGATCCTTCTGTCCTTTAATCTTTGTGGTTTTACCATGTCTTCAGCCCACTCCTCAGCCTGGTGCTGGTGGAACAGAGGAAAAGGCTACGTGATGAGGGCAGACAGAGATCCACAGAAGGCCAACTCACTTCTTTCTGGTTAAGGAATAAAATTGGGCTGGAAAGGGTCAGAGCTTTTGTGAGGCCGACGAGGCACAACTTACTGTATTGAAGAGAGGAAAATCAGAAATGTCAATGCCACCGGACAAGGAAAAGCTGATCTCACAGGGGTGAATGACTGGGTGGGTGATAGCTGCTATGTGAATGTGGAAATGGCACAGAATAACCTACATGGGAGACTCAAACATTGATGAGACTATAGGGACTTCTTATTTTTTTCCAATGTGTTAGGTTAATACATCTGCAGAACATCTTACAGCCATAGTTTGCATACCTGAAGAAGAAAATTTCTCTCTAGGAGGTAATTTCTGTATATGTGCTGTGAAGTGAAACACTGCAGGATCCAGACATCAGATGGATTAATCATGTTGATACCTCACATCTGGAAACAGAAGCTAAGCTTTTGGAGGTCAAATAGACAAACCTTGAAGATCAGAATAGCAGCACTGTTTTGACAGTGCTGGGGTGATAAGCCTGCTGGATACTTACTGGGTATGTCCTGTTGGTGGACTTTGCTTCAATTCCAGTTGCAGTATGGGGAGCAGTAACCCTATTAGTAAGGTCCTAATTTTCCATAAACTGGAAATGTATCTCCTGGAACAGACTGGTTTGCAATGTTTTCCCCATTTGCAACTTGATCCTTAGGCCATATAGTATTTCTTTGCCAGCTATGATCATTCAGAACATTACCTTCTGAAGATGGCTCAGTAAACTGTGGGTCTCTGGAACACATTAATAGCTTAGCGACTAAAAATGGCCATGTCAAGAATGTAAATAAATTGTATCTGCATGGCCCTTGAAGTAACTGAGATACTTCTCCCATCTTGATTAGGCTAACAGTGCTTTCTGCTTTTATTAAGTTTCTTTTTGACAATTGTGATAGGGCAATCTAGAGTTCACTGATAGGCAAGCCCAAAATCTCTATGGATACATGTGGAAAAACGAAGGACAGAGGGTCACAGGAATCCTTGTGCAACTCTGTTGGCTACAGCCTGTGCTCATAAGCTGTGCTGTAGCACTGTCTCATGCTTGCCTACTGGAAGGCTGACCCAGAAAATCACAGAATGGCAGAAGAGACCTTAAAGATCATCTAATTCCAGCCTTGCTGCCATGGGCAGGGACACCTTCTACTAGACCAGGTTGCTCAGAGTCCC
This sequence comes from Scytalopus superciliaris, assembly GCA_013400415.1. Taxonomy (NCBI): domain Eukaryota; kingdom Metazoa; phylum Chordata; class Aves; order Passeriformes; family Rhinocryptidae; genus Scytalopus; species Scytalopus superciliaris. The sequence goes on from VXBX01005006.1 coordinate 294,561, forward strand.
ATCCAACCTGCCCTTGAACAATTCCAGGGGTGGGGCATCCACAGCTTCTCTGGACAACCTGTCCTGGTGCCTCACCACCCTCTGACTCGTGACCCATGCTTTCCCTGAGCTTCTGAGGTAGGCTCTGAGACCGAATAGAAAGGCTGATCATGTGAAGTCATAGAAGGCTGCTGTGGTTTGAATCATCTCTATTCTGTGGAGATGATCTTCTTGTCTCTGTTCAGCACCAAGATAAAGCCATGCTATACACAAGGAAGTTGTCTTTTTTCTCTTTAACTCTTATGCTGCTCTCCTGGAGGGCAGGTAGGTCTGCATGGTTGGGAAACCTGTGCCCTGTGATGCCTGTGCTTAGGAACTGATGTTTACTTATCTTGGAGATCTAGATAGACCTAGACCCTGTGCATACAGCCTTGTCTGTACAGAGAGAATGCAAAGCACTGAACAGCTGCCTCTGCTTCAGAAAACCCATAAAGAAATAGTTTTTATAAAGATGTCAATCTCTGGAAATGTTGCTTGTGCCATAAATGCTTTCTACTGCACCATATCTAAATTCCGCTCTAGATGGCTGTGGCAATCCTTATAATTTTAAACTAGTACTTAGTATATTAATTAGTAATACATTATTTGAGACCCTCGTTTTCGGAAGGTACTTCCTTCTGCAGCAAAGATAAAACTTCAGCATCTTTTTGCTGTAGCTATCAGTATTTGTTGTAAGTAGTTAAGAAGTGTTCAGCCTTGCTGAACTTTCATACCACTGCCATCCAAAGGTGATTTGCCCTTGCCATAATTAATTTTGGTGTCCTTGTTACTGATAATTCCTACTCTAAAATCATGGTTGCCAAGGGATCCAAGAACTGTAGACCACATACTGGGAAAATTCCAACTCTGCATCACTGGACTGCCAGGTTTGAGCTATGCTTGACTTCTTTAGAAGGATTTATGTAGAAGAAAATCAGGATCTGTTTTGCAAATGTCACCCTCTAATCAAGGTCTAGCCATATTAGGAGGCTTGCTGACAGCCTAGGACAAGAGATGGGAAAAGCAAGAGTTCTGGTCTTTCTCAACTGTTTCTGCTCAGGCAAACAGGAACCAGAGCCCAGGTGCCTGTGTCACTTGTGACATCTTGAGGCAAGATGTTTTGCTTGCTCATCCTTCCCAGAAGATGCATGTGATGCTCATCAGGTCAAGTAAAATGTATCTTATGCAGATGGTCTTTAATGACACCACTACATCACACAGTACATGTCTGAACGCCAGGGAAGTTGTGCTCTATCATGGGGTGTGCATTGACATGGAATTCTTCCTAGGCTAAAGCTGTATCTCCAAACAAAGAAAAAAACCCCAATGAACCAGAAATTATACAGTTTCTAAACTAAATCACATCTTACCTGCTATTTAATTGTTAATATAAATTAGTGAATAAGAAAACAGTAGTAAAGATTAATGAAAAAGAAAATTACTACTATCATTGGCTGATGAAAAGCTCTTTGTAGCCACTGGTAGTCCGAAAAATGAGGGGGTGGCACGATTAACACTGCTCTTGCACAAAGAAACAGTTACTGCTTTCAAAGGTGCTGCTGAACAATGTTCTCCCATTCAAGAGTACCAAACACAGAGGTACCAATGGCTGCAAGCAGCACCTGTGTGTCAATGCACAACACGCAGACACGAGAATTCCAGTTACTCAAAGATAATAGGATTCAGGAGGGGTCTTTTTGTTTTTGTCTGTGTAATACCAAGAGGCAGATTAAAGAAAATGACAAAGGTAAAGAAGCTCATGATAAATCACTTGGTTTTAATGCAGAGGGTGACAGAGAAATCCCTGTCTCAAGGATGTGCCTTATGGGGATTCAGAGTAGTATCCCCAGGCCTAAGAGTCTCAAAAGAAGGGCTCATTGGCAGCCTGAGAAGCTCAAACACTGTAAATCATCAGGACCAGGTGCCATTTTTAAAAGAACTCTGCAGCAAATATGAAAACCCCTTGGATTTTGTTAATTACCATTAAAAATTCCCATTGCTCTGAACTGCTCATAGCTAAAGAGAAAAAGCTACCATTTTAGAGGAAACAGATACATTCACAGTGTAATGCAGTGCCTTTCTCAGGCTACTTTATGCCTGAATAAGCATAAAATAATGGGATCACAATAAAACAGCTCTGCAAGTTACCTGTATGTTCTCCTAGAATTGCTCAGACAAACTAAAAATGAAAGATACTCCAAGAACCATGATGAAGTCCTAAAGTTTAACCCTGATTTGGAAATGGAGTATGTAACCACTCTCAGAGGAGGAAGAATATTTTTCTGAGCAGGTCAAGTTATTTGAATCTTACTAACAGGATCTTACCTATGCTGCTAATTTGTGACAGGGATTGTAAACATTCCTACCAAAAAACCCAAACCCAAACCAACAATATAACCGCTGAAACCCAAAACCTCAAAAAGCTTGTTCAAACATAGAAAAAAAATCAGTGTGTGGGTAGATTGCAGGAGGGAAGAGGTGAGTCCGCTTGCTGGTTGCTGAACAGTCATGAAATTCTTTGATGCTGCGAGTTGCCCCCTGCTTTCCATCTTCAGCAGACTTAGAGAATGTAGGAGCATAAAGCAGTTTAAAGCCACCTTTACTGGTGCTCTCTTTAGCAATAAAAACCAGAGCTTTGGCATAATGGAGATCTGTGATGCAATTCACAAATACTTATCTCTGTGTTCATCTACTAGAAACATAAGGTATTCCTTTAGTGTACTTTAATGGGTTCTTATATTTTTTGTATGCTCATTTTACTGTTACTTCAGGAAACATCTTAGGAAAAGAATATGGAACTTGCAAGGAACTGCACAGTTAGTCCAATAAAAGCAAATTCCACTACCCTTTGAAATCCTACCTGCTGCTTGCTTTCATCTGCTAAGACTAACAGTTATCACTGCCAACAATCTTTGAACAAAACTGTTTTGTGACTTCTTTTTTGCACATATCCTTGATTTAACAAGAAAGATGGGCAACATCTGTGGGCAACTTCCACCACGTACTTTTTCAGAAGATATGTGAACTTGAATCCCCTCAGGCTTCTGAAACACAGGTTTTCTGTTTCGTGGAAGAGTCCCCTTGCCTTGAGATTGTTTCAGTCAGTTTCTTCCTGTTCTAAGATAACTGATTACAATAGATTTTTTAACGTGTTTTGAAGGGGAAAGAGTCCTTTAGCACTCTGGCTTTCTTGGCATCCTGCTAGTCTTCTCTACTGTAGTAGAGGATTAATTTTCACATCAGTTTCTCTAACACTGTTGCAGGTGGGGGGTTTTCAGCCACAAATCCAATTGTTCAGACGACAATGAGCTGTTATAACCTTGGCCATACCTGATGCAGAAACAGATCACCTCTGCACTGTTTATCTCAGAGCAGAAGCTCCTCCCCCTCTGAGACAGAGTTCTTTCTGGAAACTTTCCTTGCTATCTCATACAGTACCCACAGCATTCCATCACCACATGGATATACAGAGACCATTACAAAGGGAGATTTTAGATTCTCTTTACAAACACTTGGAGGAAAAAAAAAGACTAAATACCTAATGTGGGTCCTTTAATTTTTCAACATATTAGACATTTATATTGTTTGAAGAACAAGATTTTTAGCTTCTCAGCACACAGGAAAACACAAACTAGAAGTATGCAGCTATTTGCATTGCTAGCAACTCAAAACACATACAAAGAACAGATTAAAGCAAAGGAAAAATAATTTTAAAAAACCCCAAGCCTCTTGAAAAACTGTAGCTTCTTAAATAGCAGAAGCTCTCACAGATATGCCCGCAAGAGTCACAGTCAGTAAATAAGGCTAGAGCCTAGATCTGGCTAGTTCACTGCCAGCTTGCAAACTTTTATGTTTTAAAATTATTACCTGCACTCTTGACAGCAGTTTATCGAAATACTTTTCATTAGTCAGACTGTGTGATATTAAAATATGCTAGTATTAAGTTTTATCACAAGGATAAAGTACTGCTCTACATTTTCACTACAGCTCTTTGAAAAGAAGCTTCTGTAAAGGCATTAAGAAACTGTGTGCAGATACTCTGTTTCACCAAACTTTAACATTTCTCTTATGCACAAGAGATAAAACTGGATTCAAAGATAGTTTTTACAAGCACACACACATTTTTTTTTCCCCTTCCATTTTCTATGTTTGTGATATGGAAATGAAAAACATCAGCCTAAGAGCAATGAAGAGTGAATTCAAGCACGACTCCTTCCTGGAGCCTCCATAACAATACAACCAACAGGGGGCTGTCTGGCTACACGATGGTGTCAAATCTGCAGTGAAATTCTCTTTCTGACTGTCCCACCTACGCTCCACAGACACTTCCTAGAACTGGCTATCACACAGGTCATTTAACAGCTTCCATACCTCCAAAACATTAGAACTCTTGTCCATCTTTGTCTCATACTACTGGAAATTTATTTTTGAGTCAGAAGTTCTATTATGCATAGATGGATAATACAGGTTTATTGATGTGTCTGAAAATAACAGAAATCACTTGTTGGATAGAGGGACACTTTCACATTGTCTTTGTGACAGAAAAGGTGTGTCACATACTTCCACATGCTACGAAGCTGTATCTATATGAGTATTTTTGTGTTGGTTTCATGTGTAGATACCAATCTTCTGCAGGAGGAAAGAGACAGATGAAGATGTCTTTAGACCCTTTAATACTGATTTAAAGAGCAGAGAGGGAAAGTCTGTCTGTAGGAGTAAAGAAAGGAAGAAGAAGGCCCTGAATAATCCTTAAAGTGATTTAAGCAAGGGAAAGTAACTTTAAAACTGGATTGCCATTCTCAAGAGTGGAGGGTGCTTTTCTTGGTGCCAGCACTGTTGTTCACACAGCAAGCAACATTCAGCTGGCTGAGCTTACCAAAAACTAACCTAAAGTTATTAACTGAAACCACCATATAAATATCAGAGCCAGGCTCATGTTGAAGGAAACAGGAAGGCTCTCAGTCCCAAACTTGTCTGGCTTGAGAAACACAAGGCTGTAGAGCCATAGTTATATATTATTGTTGAATATTCTAACTGGTCCCTTAATGTAACCCCTGAAGCTTTTAATTTGCCTTTATTTCAATAAAGCATTAAAAATGTATACATCTGAGACTTTATATGCTATAATTTATGCCTTATATACTTCAAATTTTCTAATACTTAAGGGTTTTTTGTGTATTTGTTGAGAGACTCCAAAATGTTTTACTTTTAAAACCACTTAAAAGTGTAAAAGCTGCTGACAGAAGGTTCCTTTATAGGTAGTAAAGCCACATGCTTGCCCTGCAGAAACATAAGGAAATGTGAACCTTTCTACCCGTGTCTGTCTTCTATGGCTATAAACAGCAGAAGGAAACACCATCTCTCAACAGAAACTAAGCCTTTAGCTACTCAGCACTGTGTACTTAAGATAGAAGACAGAAACTGGACAAATGCTGCTATAATTAATTTGCTAATTTCAGAAGTTCCCAACATAGGGTTCAAATGTTACATTAAGAGACAGAAGCAATATTAGACAAATTTAATTTGATTTATTGACAAATACAGAGTTATTATAAGTGAATAAAATGTGGAAAAAACAGAGCTGCACCTGAGAGCCATTAAATAACTTTTAGAGAAATAAACTATGTAGAGTGAAAAAGTAATACTCCAAAGATTATTATCCCCTCACAGAAAGATGAGTAATGTCACTCATGCCATTGCATTTTTTTTCCCATAATTCTTTTTCATTTCTCTTTATAGGTAAACATTTTATTCTGATACACAGAACTGTCACCTTAGAAGAGTCACATATATCTCAGACATTTTTTAAACTTTTTGTTTGCTTGTTTTTTACATGAAGAATTGCTGCTTAGGGTCAAGTTACACTGTGGTAAAATAGCAGCTCACCACTTTGGATATACTTCTATCATTTCTTGTGACTTCATTCTTGAGATGAAGATAAAGGGAGTCTAAACATTTCAAATTCCTGTCATTACTGTCAGTATTGCCCCCTGACTAGGAGAGACTTCCCTCAATACTTAACAGTACCAAGAAAACTGCTTTTGAAATTTGAAGAACAATGGCCTGTCGAAGCCCTAAACACACAGGTTTAAGTCACTTTATATTTTAAACCACTTTGCAAATAGTTCATTCTTTCTGCAAAATAGGCCTTCACAGATAAATTCATTGTCAAATAAGCTGAAGTTCAAACATGAACATTACCTTTAGTGTATACAATATTTTGCAGTATGTTGAAAATATTACTTATGAAACAACATTCAGAAAATGGTACATTTAATAATAATAGTTAAATCTGCAAAATGAATCAGTGACAAGACAAGACACAAACCACAGTATTTTGGAATTCACAGGACTGCACAAATAGACCATGAATCAACAACATGGAAACACAGCTTCTGAACAAGCTGGTAATAAGGAAAGTTGATTGCAGATCTCGTCTTTAAAAGATGCACAATACTCACCTCTTCCTCTGAGATCAGAATTAATGAATGCCATAGAAAATTCCATGGGGAAATGCATTGCTTTAGTACAGCTACTAAATGAAAGTGGTTTTTGTTTTTGTTTTTTTTTTTTTTTTTTTTTTTTTTTTTTTTTTTTTTTTTTTTCTTTTTTTTTTTCTTTTTTAAACAAACAAACCCCAACAGCCCCTCAAGGTAAATTTTTATTACTCCTACTAACTGTGACATGGAGGTATAGAAACTATCATAGTATGCCACAGTTTGAGGTATGCTTTAACAAGATAGGAGACTGTCAGCAGACAACATTACAGAGTATTTTAATTCAAATGACAACTCCTAAGAAGCTCAGCTACAAATGTGACCTGACAGGGTTTCCTTTAGACATGACAGTCTTAGGTCAGACACCTCTAAAGTAAAGAGGAATACAAGTATTGCAGAAGCAAACGGCTGGTAACTTGTTTAGCATGACATAAGAATAAAGGCAGAAAAAGAAACACCATATCCAATTCTTATGAATTCTCACTTGACATAACCACAAAGACATGGTTTCCTCTACTTGCAGCAGTTTGTTCCATTGCCTACAGGATTTTCTAGTAATTTCTGCAGCACCTATAGCAGCACCAGGCTTCTTGCTTGCACAGCCCATAGACATCTTCCCTGACCCAGCACCTGCACCAGGCCAATCTTATCATCAGGTTGAACATTCCGTGTGATCACAGAGTGCTTCATAGTACACTGACACAAGGGGGCAAATGAAGACTGCAGAATCTTAAAGCAGGCATTATCTAACTCCTTAGTGTTTCATTTTATGATCTTTGTATTCTTTTTGGTTACTAGGTTCTGTTTGCGGGTTTTTCCCCACAAAACCATTTCCCCCTTATAGCTAAAACATCTTATTTGCTTTCAGAAAGATGACGAGAGAACTGAACAATCTTTCACATGAAGAAAGGCTGAGAGAGCTGAGATTCCAGCCTGGAGAAGGCTGGTGTTTGCGTGATTTTTCAAAGTTTCTAAATGCCTGCTGATGGAGGTAAGGGACAGTAAAGAAGACACAGCCAGGCTCTTCTCAGATGTGTCCAGTATTGGGACAGGGGGCAACAGGTACAAAATAGACTGCATGAAATTCTACCTCAACAGGACAGGTTGCAGAGTCTTCATCCTTGAAGATATTCTAAACCTGATTGGACATAGCCCTAAAGAAACTGTTCTGCCTGACACTGCTTGAACTAGATGATCTCCAGAGGTCCCTTCCAACCTCAACTACTCTGTTATTTTCAGATTCCTTTTCAGGACCAAAATCCATGAAGTAGCTGAGGGTACTAATAAGCTTGCCCTCTTCTACGAGGGAGATGAAATTGAAGTGATTTTACAGATGACAGCAAAAGCTGCTACTTAACAGTCTGCATTCCATTCTCGATCTGAAGTGCAGAACACTCTAGTGACTAATGTTGGGAATGATCTGAGGTGTGCAAGCCTTTTTCTCCAAGCCTGACTCCCTTTCTTTGCTTCAAGCCAGATCCCTTCTGTCAGGCTGCTGCTTATTCCAATTTCAAGAAACAAAACCCCAAATCTTTGCCCAGCCTACTTCAATCCTTCCAGTTTTCCAGGTTATCAGATCTGTCTTTCTTCTATAAGTTCTGAGCTCCAATCTCTCAACATTAGATTTTCAGCCACACTCCTCTCATTTTTACTCCTATACAGCTCCTAGTCTCAATTTACTTTCAAGCAGGACTTTTCTTTCCCTTTTATGTGAATTAAGCATCTTCTTCCTGTACAGCTCCTAAGCCTAGAAGATAAGCACCTGAACCTAAAACAGTGAGCTCTCCTGTCTTACATCAGGCACAATCCTTAGGATCCCAGAGCTGCAATACAGAGGGAGTTCAATTCAGTCACAGCCTATGGCACCACCTGTGCAGGCAAACCTCTGGAAAATATAACTGCTAATATTATTTAAGCCACCTGAGAACCACATGAGAAATACAACATCCTTTTCAAAGGTTTAGGAACTGAATCATTAGAGAGGGCCTTCATAACCACTTGAAGTAATTTTCTTAATCCAGACAGCAACTTTGGTTCCTCAATTGAACTCTGATTCTGCAAATGCTCCGTGTTTTCAGCATGTCACTCAACTGGTCTAAGATGCGAGGGCCACAAACAAGGCGCTCCAACCTTCGCCCTCTTCCCGCTCCCTTGCCCCTCCTGCCCGTGCCAGTGACAGGGGTTTGCATGGTGAACCCAGAAGGAAGCAGTCTGTTTCACTGTTTCCACAGAGCCCTACAGGGCACAGTGAAGGAGTCAGGAACACGTGGTTTGGCCACTGGACTTTGACAAAGCCATGCAAATAGACCTACTTGTTGCACGCTCTCAAGGCTTTCTGATCAGCTCTTTAGATTCATATCTACTCACACGAGTCCCTGGGAAAACTCCTGGAGACATTAAAATACTAGATCTACAAGAGCAACAGGATGGATGGCCCTCTGCAAGCAGCAGTCTGCAGTGGGTTGACAAAAATAAGTGACCTGTAAAGGAAATGGCATAGTGAAAGAATCTTTTTCTTTCATAACTCACAGAATCTGGTCTTTCCAAGCAATTCTAAGTTCTCAAATGGCTGAAGTGTACATGTAGGTCTTTAATATTAAACAGCTACAAATAAGCAAATATAATATAGTGCTACCTAAAGAAACTCAGTGAGAAAGCTATCCAACTTTGAACCAGACAGCACATTTTTTTCTAAGTAGTCAGCCTCATTTTGGCCACATGATTTAAGAGACCAGTAAAAGGTAAATGTACATGCGGAAGAGTTCTTTGTGAAAAGCTGTAGAGAGTCTAATTCTGTGCAGCTTGAGAACTGCACAGGTCTGAACTAAATTGGAAATGTTACCATCAGTAGTTTCACCAGTTCAAATCTGTAGCAGTAGCAGAAAAGGAAAGTGCAATTTCCATCAGCGCATACACCACGCTGAAATTCTACACAATGAAATAATTTAATAATTTATGAATTATAAAAACTCATATTCATACTCAGCTACATCATGTTTGTACCTGTACAACTGCACCAGTAGCAGGCTTGTGAAGGCTGATTTGAAAACAAATCCCCAGTGTAGATAATATTTTTTCTTCCTTTTAAAACATCTATATGATATATAAACTTAAATCTGTGACCATTTATTTGAAGAAAGTATATGTATTTTAAATGGCAAAATACAACAGGGCTAATAAAATTAGATTAGCAAGTGATACTGAGTCATGATAGTGAAGAAAATAAAATCTTAAAAGGAAACACACTTTCAGATCTGTATCTAAAATTAGTGACATTTACATAACCATTAGTCTACATTTGACTCACCACACAGTTCTTGCATGCAGCTTTTAAAAGGAAAGGAGCCCAAGTAATTTCCATTCTCACTGCAGTGATTTCAATCATCTCAATGAAAGATTCTCCTGTAAGAGAAAAATCTTACTGGAAGATGAGAAAAAAAATTAGTAAATCTGCAGTCAGATACAGTTTCAAGTTCTAACCATAAAACTGTTACCTGTCTATAGTCCAATGGTTTAAGAAAGGAAGTATTTAATAAGTTAAAAAAATTTTGTTAAAAATTTGGAAGACACTTTTGCTTTATGAGTTCCATTTGCTAAAAGCATGACCAAAAATTTTCTCAGTTCCACTAATTCAGAAAATGCTGTAAAAATGAACATACAGTTTTAAGAGTTTTAATAAAAAAAAACCACTGACAATTAAAGTTACACAATTTTAATAGTTTTTTAATATATAAACAAACACACTTACCAAAGCATTGTTAGACAGGTGCCGCTTGAGATGGCTTCTTTAAAAAGGTCAGTTTTCAGGTAAACCAAAGCAAAGTTATATTAATATGTATTCTATATTTACCATCAGATACTATGAAGTTCTAAGTATTGTTTCTGAATAGATGAAAATACAAAAGCCAAGAAAGTGTTCATAAACAGACAATATGCAAATCTGTAGCAACAAAAAGGCATAGGAAACATGTAATATCCTTTTCACGTGCAGAAGTGGCTAGCCTTACTTCAGCAGCACAGTTAATACTGGAGATATTTACAGTCTTAACACCAATATTTACGTGCTGCTAAAGTATGACAGACATCAGCATCACAAGATTGACTAAATCATAAGTGGTATGTCTCTTCAGGGTGATGAAATCCTTGTATTTTTGAGGCAGCACAATATGGCCTGCACCTTTTCAAAACCCACAAACCATTATGTGCTGCTACGTTATGCCAAGGTGTCTACCATGCTTCAGGGAACATACACTGAGAGCTTAATGCAGAATTTTCTTATTGAATGTTAGCTTTCATGTAGTAATATCAGCTGTATTAATAAACTACAAAATGTTTATAAAACATCTGTCCATTGCCAAGCTGACTGTTTATTTACAGTGAAGCTCTAGACTTTATTGTCAACTGTGCATAATACCTTAATGGGACATGAACCAGGAACTGGACAATTGTGTGCCTGATTAGAGGAACTAAAGATTATGCAGACATTTACTTCAAAAGAAAACAAAGAAGTCTGGGTTATTTTCTAATCTGACTTTTGGTCATTTGAAGACTGATGTGAAAAAAAAACCCAAAACCCAACAACTTTCATATATAAGAGAAAAAGAGCTAATTTAAAAATAAACTTCTGTCAACTACTATATCAGTCTTCAAGCCATTTGTTACCTCTGCAGCTTACCCTTACTGCAATTTTTGGATAGACAGATTTACAAGTGCTTTTAAATTAGTTTTAGGGGGAAAATACATTAAAAAAACCCCACAGAACAGATTGTTAGCAAAGTAACTCATTAGGAGCAGGGGTTCACCTGCCCCCAGCCTAGAACAACCACACTACGTTTACTTGAAGAAGTAGGCAAAAGGCTTGGGGTTCACATCCCTGTCAGGTATCATTTTCTTAGACTAAAGTATGCCAGATTTAAGGGTGTGCAGTACTTTTACTGGTTCCCTAGATGACATGAATTATGCTTTCTTTGAAGTTTTTATACCAAACTATTAAGACAAAAGCTACTTACACAGCATGGGCCCAAGCACTCCACTTCATTGCAATAAGCTTTCTAGTCACTTCATGATAAACAACTTCTGTAAATTAACAGGGCTATCTGTAAGCACGAAGAAAGGTCTGGCAGGCCACATGGGGGGAAAGACTGGAGAGTTTTTTCTCTTCTCCCTTCCTATTTTTGCTCCTACAATAATACAGCAGGATAATATCTACTAGAAGAATGCATGGCCACAAATGTGCCAGTTAAAGTGAGATTTTGCCAGTATAAACTTACAGGTAGATGCAGCAACACTGTTTTTATGTAGCTATCCATGTATGAATGCTAGCTTTAGGAAACGTATCAAAGAGCCATTTCCAGTATATTTTATACATGTGCAGCTATATTTACACTTACCCTCCCCCCACACTTACTACCTATGTTTGTTTTTTAAATCAGACAGCTAAAATAGGCAAACTAGATTAAATTAAGCCCCAACTTACCCAGTACCATGGTGAATGAAAACCTGAATGCAAAGTCAAAATAAACTTAACTGTAAAGCTATGCTGTGGCATATCTCCCTCCTGAAGAAGCTGTGCTAGGCATAAGTCAAGAGAGGAAAAGGTAAAGACAAAATCTCCACCACATATAGTAATTTGGAAAGCAAAGATAAAAATAGATGTGAGCAAAAATGCTAGCCAGCAGTACAAGATTTATTTAAACTTTTATGGGAAAAGAATATGAAAAATGTTCTCCAGCAAGAGAAAATACTGCTTTGTACTTGTAGATTGACCTCAAAAGATTGAGAGAGTTATTTAAATAAGACAGCTGCAACATTCAATACCTTTGGAAGTACATTTCTCATTTCTACATTCAGGCCAAATTCTTCATTTGTAAACTCTGTGTGTTTAACTAGATGCTGTTCTTTCAATTGCCTATTTGTTTTCAGCTTCTAGCTTAAGCATGGAGAGTTTTTTTCTGTTGCATAAGTAAATCCCTCTAAAATTAAACTATACACACCATGAAATGAAGACTTGGCAGAACTATTATGTTACTTTCTACAGTAAGTACATTAGTAAGAAAACTTGCAGGTAATTCCACCCGCCCATACAAAACACGAACACAAAACCCTACATGAATTACAGGATTCTGGGTCAGTGTTGTTTTTTTCTTTTTTTACTTTACTAAAAAATGCCCCAAAACAAACCAACAAAAAAATCCAACACAGCGTGAATATATATTTTATACAGTGCTATTAAAATATCCTTTATCTGTAAGGAAAATAAGCAAATTTTCACACCAAAATGGAAGGCAGTGCATGTGAGAGAAGGGGTTGAGGAACAGGAAAAGGATGAAAGGAGGAAGTCTAATATAAGAAATATACTGATAGCTAAGCCAGAAATCTCCTGAAATCCAGGAGTGTCTGCACAAAGCTGTGGACCTCTAAGTTTAGGTCATAAAGCCAATAGTCATGTTATAGAGAGTGCCACTCCTACCTCCATCCTTGGGTGTTAAGATGGGGGTCTGTGGATGAGAGAGACAGACAAAGAAGACCTCAATGAAAGCTGGGAATCATGCATGCAGATTCCCCCCAAGCCTCCAAAAACAAGAGCTCAGCTGAAGGACGATTTTGAAGATGCAGAACTGAAATTCCACAGAAGCAGGATCTCCATACATACACAAAAGTCAGGAATGCTGTTTGAAGAAACGACCGAAACTGTTAAAAAAAGAAAAAAAGTGAGGAAAAAAAAAAAGTGTGTTTGTGCTTGTTTTAGCAATTGGACTGTTTCCAAGCAAGGAGCCTTTCCTCGATTTCAGTATTTCTTAGTTGATTTATCAAAGACCAAGCCCAGTATAAAATATTGTGTGCAGTTTTTATTGTTTATGGTTAAGAGTTTATGACAACACCGAGCCAAACTCAGTCTCTTTCTGACCCTATGAAAACCACCTACAAGTGAAATTTGGGCTATTATAACTACTAATAAGCTCCTTACATGCTACTGTAACTACTAATAAGCTCCTTAAATCTCTATGTAACATACTGTATCCAAAAAGGTACCACTAGGCATGCAATCTGACTGACAGGTCAGTGATTTAGAGTAAAACATAAATTAAATTACTTCACATTAAATACTTTATGTTGTCTCAAATGCCCAAGAACATGACGTAAGATTGAAAATTTGCCTCATGCCTTTTGCTCATACAATAAAAATCTCTTGATACTTCTTAGCCAAAACATCTTTCTCACTGATAGTGTTAAACACCATTTGCACACAACCATATCCCATTGCCTTTGTTACTTACGCATTACTGCAGAGATCCCCTATGAAAGCAAGGCTATTGCTTCACTGCTTATTGTGACCCTTTCCCAACCTTATTTCAGTTTAAAATTATAAATCTGAATGTGAAAAATTCTTGGTGTTCCACAGTCTAAAGCACTACATTATATGTTCAGCAGTGCCACTCTCCTCCACAGCACTGACATCAGAAATTACGTCTCTGTGTTTCATCTTCCCCAGTTTAGCTTAGTTTAAACTAGAAATGAGACAGAGTTTGCACTGAGATGGCATAGTTTGAAGTGGGGCATCTTTGACAAGTGTGCCCTGCTCTGTGCATTCCATGCAGAGAGTAAGTTACATGTTAGACAGCACATTTTGAAGTGTAGCTTTCTGGACAGTGTTTAGTGCCACAAAGATACCCCTCAATCTGAATAAACACAGTTTAACTCTTGCTGGAAATGCTTTTGGTTTTTTTATTAATCTGGGCAAAAGACAGAACTAGAGATCTCACTCTTCATTATCAAGAAATCTGAACACTTCCATTCTCAAACTTTCAGACTGTAAGATCTAAAAGTGTATGCAGCTGTATCTTTCTAATATGCTGTTTACACCCCTCCCTCCCAGTTTAAATAATAGTTTAATTTCATTTTTGTCATATGCTTATTCAACACTGCAATATTTATACTGCAAACATACTGGAATTTATAACTCTTGCTCATTCTTAAAAGTTAGATTTAGAATTATATTCTTTTACTCCTGCCTTCTTGTTGTTTTGTTAAGGAACCATCTTTCCCCCTAATTCATAGTGTCAGCAGCCTTCAAAGCGATATGCATGTATTTTTTAAAAAAGGAGAAAAGATTCAATTGAAATATTTCAAACCATTGCTTTAAAGGTATCAATGTGCTCTCAGCTACTATTACATGATTATTTGGTTCAGGCATAACCCATGATACTCAGTTAATTCACTCAACTTAATTGAGGTCACTTTGTGGTCAAAGGAGGAATAATTAAGAGAGTAAACCATATACCTTGGTTGCTCTTCCCCTGAATTAACAGTGAAATTTTGAATTCACATTTAATACTGCAGTTCTAAAAAAATATAAATCTGTCTCTAACCTAGCAATTCTTTGCTAGAGTTGCATGTGGAGTTTTTTTGTTTGGGTGAGGGTTTTTTTGTTTGTTTGTTTGTTTGTTTTGTTTTTTTTTTTTTTAAAATTAAATTACTATTCCAGCAATAAATCTGCCTTCATCTCAAAAAGGAACAGTCATTCAGGACCAAGTTTATACACTCTCCACATATAAAAGGTCTTCCCATACCTTCTACCAAGTAGTTGAATATTTCTAAGACTATTATAAAGTTCTATTAAAAAAATCACAATGAATACATTAGATAATCTTCTGAACACAAAGATATATATTCAAACAGAGATAGCTAGCACCAATCTAGAGTTTTGCTAGTACAAACTTCGGAAAAAAAAAAAAAAAGAAAAAAAAAGAGAGATTGTTAACCATTTCCTGATTATGTCAACAGTACTCCCCATATAACCATGGCAAAAGACTGGGAGAACTACACTGTTTGCAGTGTAAAGTACTGATAATGAAAGAGAAGCAGATGACTGCTGATTACTGAAATTTACTGGTACTAAATTTGGAGAATCTATATCATGTGTCCAGCCATCTCTCCAAGGATCATGAACAGATTTAGACTAACTGGAGAAATACTGCATAAGATAAACATGAAATAACAAAGCCAGCTAAAAATAAAAACCAGGAAGTAAAACCATTGAGAAATTCAGAAGGATAAAAATACCTGGAAATTTAGAAGTGCAGTTAAGGACTCTCAGCAGTTTTACACCCTTTTTAATTAACCTAAGACTCCAGCCATTGCTTATACTAGCGTGACTCATGTTCGTTTGTATGAAGTACCCTCCCCCCCCCCCCCTGCAGCCATGAAGACAAACCAAAGTGAAGACAGTTACTTGATTCTGCAATATTGATGCTTCTACTAAAGTGATGAAGAGCAAAAAGAATGCAGTGTATTTCAGTGAAAGACAAGAAACTGAAGGTAGTCAGTTCTGACTTGAACAAGTACAGTATGTCAGTTTTTATAGCTTGCTAGCTAAAAAAAAGCAGAACTACAGGAAGCTGATATAGCACACAAAAACTATCAATGTATATTTTGGTATATTTTAGAATCAACTCTAGCTTAAAAATAAAATTGAATCAGACTAACCTCTCCTACCTCTTTTCCTGGCTTCTAAAAAGTGTTTTGTCAGATGTTGATGCATTAACTAGATTGTTATATGAAATACTTTACAGGGAACTTGTAAAGTATATCCATCTCCAAGGTCTAACAGAGTTTGTAAAAGTTGTATTTCATAAAAGCTTTCCAGATCACTCTTGACTGTACTGGTATTGCTTGCACACAACTTTTAAAAATCTGTCTTCCCTGCACCTTTGGCAAGCACACAGAAAGAAAACTGTGTGAACACTTTCAATCTGTACCAGCATTCTTTCTGCTTGAAAGGACACATACAAAATTAAGAAAAACGAAGAACTATTTTCTAAGTTCTACAAAGTAAGTTTTATATTCCATTACAGTAGTAATTAAAATGTTACTTACCCCTCAATCTTATCACAAAAAATATTAAAACTACATATAGTGGATATACCAAAAAGAAAGCCAGATCACTCTTAAAATATATCTTGTTACTGTGTACTAGGATTAAAAAAAATTTCTAACACCTCTTCAGATTTAAAAAAAAAAAAA
>VXBX01005007.1:0-162522 GCA_013400415.1 Scytalopus superciliaris
GGGGCTGGCTCCTCTTGCCCCAGAAGAACCAAGGCCCCTGGGGACTGCAGTGCCTTCTTCAGGTGTGACAGATACAAAGTACCTTGCAGAGATGAAACAGGATGGATGACCATGAGGGACACAGGTTCAGGTACTTCAAACGTCTTGTGGATCATGACTGATTAGGGACTTGGATGCTAAATACAAGCACTGGCATACTTGTTGGGCCATGCAGGTACTCCTTATGATACCTAAATTCCGAGCTTCAAATGTCACCCCAACTCTTAAATGCATCAAGAATTTTAAGACTCTGCATGGGTGTGGCTGTGGTTAGGCAAGAGGCTGCCTATTCAAACAGACTGTGCTATACTTGTTGCTGACAAATACTCTCCACCTTTCTCTGACCTGTTAATAGGTAGGAGGCTCATGAACTGTGTGTTTGCTTTATTGGTGCAGTGTGCATTTTTATGTTTCTGAGTTGTTTCCCCCCTCTCCCACAGTTCCACAGGTTGCTCTTCCCACCTGAGTCAGAAAAAGCATACCGACGTGTCAGCTTAACAGTCAACATGAACAGTAATTACAGCAGTCAGAGCATAAAGTATTACAATAATTCATTTTAATAACGTTTATTAGATTGTAACAACAACTATAAACATAAGTACCATTCAGCTCTTTGCAGATATATGAACTTACTAACATCAAATCTTTACCAGAATCACGTATTCTTACAAGTGTCCCAGACACAACATTAACTTTATTAAGCAAAAGTTCATAAATAGTAAAAATGTCCTCTGTTTCACATTGCAGCATTCCTCAAGCATGTACATACAAGTTTGGAGTAACTTTTCCAGATCTGTGTGTCATAAACTTCCTTAGCTGTTTTAACAACCACAGAGATGATTTTTTTTGCCTGCAGCAAAGCCTTTTGTCCTTGAGCAATCTACAATTAGTATCTCTCTCAGCAGACATGAAAGTTCATTTCTGAAATGAAAGTGGTGATGAAACACAATACAATATTATCTGCTCATAGTTTGCCTACACGCTCTGCCCTCATTATAAATCTTTCAGTTATAACACCGTCTCCCAAGAACAATGTATCTCCCTTATATCTGTTCTTTATCTGCACTACCTGTCTTTGAAGATCTTAAAATGGTTGGCATGCAGCAATGGAGATATTGTACTTAGGGTGGAGTGTGTTTACAGTCAGTTCTTTTCCTTTATAATATTTACATAGTATTTTTTAAGGTTGCTACAATTTATGATTCATGTACATTGACATACGTTTTCTGAAATGTTCACAGTGCAGTATTTTGTGGCCTAACCAAACTTTGTAAATGTCATTAAAAATAAACTTTTTTTTTTAATATAAAAATAGAATACTTTATGTGTTTACACCAACAAACCCAGTTCTATCTTATTCTAAACAAGCTATACAGTAGTATGCACAGAATTCCACAGGAACAGAAATGACATGTGATGCTTGCCCTAAAGCTATAGTACTCTTCCTTAGTGAATGACAGTTTTATTTACTATTTCTTTTTAAAACTGTTTCTCTGGTCAAAATTTAGAATTAAAAGTAGGTATCATAATTCACTGGGTTGTGTGATACAAGAAGAGGGTAAAGGGGACCTAAAGCTGCTTTTGATTGGTCCTTTCTGCTTTTCAGGGCTGGCATGAAGAAATTACAATATGCCTGTTATGGCAGTGTTTTTTTAGGTCAGGGCTGCCTTCAACACTGCTGCTCTTCACTCACCTGTGGCAGCAGCTCCACCCAAGGGGAGGTGGCAGAGCTTCAGCTACTTGCCAAGTGGCTGACCAGACAGCAGCCTTCACGTTTTCATTCTCAGAGTGATTAATTCTTTATTGAAAGAAATGGAGGCTTTGCATTTCTCAGCAAGAGATCTATCAATAGACTGTTTGACTCAAAGAAATGGTTGAATGTTGTAATAATGTTGACATAGGAATGCTTTAAACTAGATGATTTTCCCTTTGTTTTATGTACTGGCTACACCAGAGGACTGGTAAGATTGACATAAAATCATAGAATGCTTTTGATTGGAAGGGGACCTTGAAGATCATCTAGTTCCAATCCCTCTGCTGTGGGCAGGGACATCTTCAACTATACCAGGTTGCTCAGAGCCCCATCCAACCTGGCCTTGAACACCTCTAGGAATGGGGCATCCACAAGTTCCTTGGGCAACCTGTTCCAGGACCTCACCAACCTCACAGTAAAGAATTTTTTCCTAATATCTAATCTAAACCTACTCTCTTTCAATTTAAATCCATTCCTCCTTGTCCTGTCACTACATGCCCTGGTAAATAGTCTTTCCCCATGTTTCCTGTAAATTCCCTTCATGTATTGAAGGCTGCAATTAGGTCACTCTTCTCTTTTCCAGGCTGAACAAATCAATTCTTCCAACCTTTCCTTATAGGAGAGGTGCTCCATCTCTCTAACCACCTTGGTGGACTCCTCTGAACTCACTCCAACAGCTCGAGGTCCTTGTTTTGCTGAGGACCCCAGAGCTGGATGCAGTACTCCAGCTGGGGTCTCACCAGATAAGAACAGAAGGGCAGATTCCCCTCCCTCAATCCGTTGGCCATGCTGCCTTTGATGCAGCCCAGGATAGAATTGGCTTTCTGGGCTGAGAGCACACACTGCCAGGTCACGTCCAGCCTCTCATCCACCCCAAGTCCTTCTCGGCAGGGTTGCTCTCCATCTGTTCATCCCCCACCCTGTACTGATATAAGGGGTTGCCCTGAGGCACGTGCAGCACCTTGCACTTGGTCTTGTTAAACCTCATGACGTTCCCATGGGCCCACTTCTTGAGCTTGTCCAGGTCCCTCTGGATGACATCAGGCATGTCAACAGCACCACTCAGCTTGGCATCATCTGCACATTTGCTGAGGGTGCACTCGATCCCCTCATCTGTATCATTAGTGAAGATATTAAATAACACTGGTCCCAGTACAGACCCCTGAGGGGTCATCACTCATCACTGATGTCCATCAGGACTCTGAACCATTGATCACTACCTTCTGGGTGTCACTGTCCAACCAATTTCTTATCCATCTAACAGTCTACCCATTGAATCCATCACTCTCCAATTTGGGGAGAAGGATGTTGTGGGGGCACTGGGTCAAAGGCCTTCCAGAATTCCAGATAAATGACATCTGTAACCCTTATCCACTAATGTAGTCACATCTTAGAAGGCCTGTAGGGTGGTCAGACACGATTTTCCCCTGATGAGGCCATGCTGGCTGACTCAAATCACTTCCCTGTCCTTCATGTGCTTTAGCATCCTTTTGGGAGGATCTGTTCCGTGATCTTCCCAGGCACAGAGGGGAGGTTTACCAGTCGGTAGTTCCCAGGGTTGTCCTTTCTACCTATTTTAAGGATGGGTACAGTGTTTCTCTTTTTCCAGTCATCTGGGACTTCATCTGACTGCCGTGACTTTTCAAATATCATGGAGAGTGGCTTGGCAACTACATCAGTGTTTCTTCAGGACTCTGGGATGCATGTCATCAGGTCCCATAGACTTGCGCGCATTCAGGTTCCCCAGATGGTCATGAACCTGATCTTCACTTACAGTGGGAGAGTCTTTGCTCTCCCTATCCTCATCCTGTTGTCCATCCACTCAAGAGGTATGGGAAGAGAGGTTGCCACTGAAGACTGAGGCAAAAAAGTTAAGTACCTCAGCCTTCTCATCAGTTGTTACCTGTTCACCAGTGTTGTTTATCAGAAGGGAAAACCTTCTCTGACCTTGCATTTCTGATTAACATACCTGTAGAAGCCCTTCCCATTTGCATCCCTTGCCAGGTTCAGTTCCAGTTTTGCCTCGGCTCACCTCATCCACTCCCTACACAACAGTACTTCTCTCTACCTATTTTACTGCACACCATTTCTGGAGTTTGATTTCTGTTGAGACACTTACCATGAGGCACGCTCTCTTGGCTGTCTAGGTTCTTAGAAACCTTGTTGATGTAGTGCAAAACTCCAAAGTTTGGACCATGTGGGAGGAAAATACATTTTAAACTCTTGTTTTAAACATTGTTTAGCCTTGTGTGTGAAAACCATTTCTGCACTGCTTGTTATCCTAAAGTACATGCACAGTAATAGTCCTTCCAGCCATACTGACTGATATTCTACTTCCTCTTTCATGGCATTAATGATGAATCTTTGTTCTTGGGTCTGAGCACACATTAGTGACAGTTTGTGGGAATTAGCTCTGGATGGTAGCACACCACATTTTCATTTGGTAAGTTGATGCAGTTGTCCAAATACTTGGAAATTACTGTGATGATTTATAGAATCCCACAGCCTTAAACAATATGATATTGTGTCCTTGTACTAGTGCAACTTGGGCAACAACATAAACATGTGCAACAGTGTTCTCACAAAGACCAGGCAGTAAAAACTAGTGGACAAAATGTTTCGCTTTTTGTTCATACAACTAAGAATGGATTTTCGTCTATTTCAGACATTCCCGTCATGTGTCAACATCCATGTCTGTGTTGTCTTGTGATGATAAAAGAGAAGGATAGGGAGCAACGCACTTCACGTTGACATAAGTAGCATTGACGTGAACATAGTGTTCCCCAATAAAAGTGGAGAAGATTGTTGATATATTTGAAACAAGTTCAGAAAATGCTGGGCGCATCTCAGGTTTTGGATGCCAGCACTTCAGCATGACTTCATACCTGCCATTCAAATAAAAGAAGTGTTCAATTATGAAATCATGTAAAAAGGCAAAAACCCACCCCTCTCTTTCCCCCTGCAGTCTCAATTACTATAATATCAGAATCAGCAGCATTTGCAGAAGGCTTTGCAAACTATTTACTTACAGTGGGTCAGGGCAGTATTCAGGTTGTAGCAGCCTTCTTCCTTGTAATAAGTAAACAGTTATATCAAAAGAATTTACATCAGGATAAGGTGGTGCCCCTCGTGTCATAAGTTCCCATAACAACACACCAAAGGACCACTAAGAAAACACAGAAATAAATAGTAAGTTATAGGGCTGAAGGGCTTTACATTCCAGTTTTAATCTGGAAGTTTTTAAATCTGGTTTGACAGATTTAAGCGTTCAAATGCATGGATTTTCCCTTTGAAAAGTTATTTTACTGCATTTAGCTTTCTTTTAAGTGGTCTAATAAATGCTGTAGGGACTTGAGGAGCCACTTTAATAAGAGCCAGAGAATCTCAACTAAGTAAATGAAAGAAAATAAAAGCCTATAGGCCTGCTACTTTTCTGGTATAAATTGGCAAAACTCTTCTGAGGTTAATGGAGCTCTGCCAGTTTACGCGAGTTGATGATCTGCCTAACTCTGTGTAAATACATACTGAAGACAATATGTGTGGTGAAAATTCTATGCATCACAGGCTAATCTGAATCTGGATTGAAAGGAGAACTAAAATACAAAGTGATCCAGCCAACTAGTGACTTCATCTTAACAATTTTTTCTTCATAAATGGCCAGGTAATACTTGACACTGCTGCAGGCAGTCAGTAAGTATTTATAAAGCAAATGAAGTATTTTTGAGAACTATTAAATGTTATGCGTCTCAAAGTTAACCTGTTTTGTCAAGCTTTCCAGAGCCCCTCCTATAGCAGGGTTCAGTTCCAACTTGGCTTCTTGGAATGTCCTTAGTTTGGAACAGGGTTAAACTAATTCTTTCCTGAGCACTAAGAGACAATCAGGTCAACAACTTGTTGCTTTGTGATTGAGACAAATACACTTTCTGGATATACAAACAGTCTTTTATTCTTACATGAAACTAAAGTTAGATTCAAATATAAGTTTTCATTTAGAGTTAGTCCTTTCATTAAATACTACAAAGATGCCTCAGGCAATATAAAAGAAATAAATAGGTGATACAAATATGTTTATACATTACCACATCTGACTTTGTTGTGAACTTTTGAGTTTGTAAACTTTCTAAAGCCATCCATTTCACTGGCAGTTTAGCTCCTGTTTTATTGTGCACACTGTAGTATTCTTTATCATAGACATCTCTAGCAAGACCAAAATCAGCAACCTTGACAGTGAATTTTTCATCCAACCTACAGAAATGACAAAGGGTATTATTTGCAACTGAGCAGGCAAGATTTACAGTTGTGGTGACTTGCATTGACTTTGAAAAGCGGTACTTTATTTTGAATCTATTAACCAATGCAACAGTGAAATAAAAAGTGCAGCAAAGTACATTTGACACCCATTTAACACAGTGAATGAACTCAGGAAATTACTGATATTGTTTTGATAATACAATTTGAACTACAGTTATTTTTAAAAAATCGCTATGTATAAAAAGATTTTTGCTAATAGCCTATATATCCTGATTGAGTGCTGCATCATTTTTTCCACAGCTGTTTCTTCTTCTGTATCCTTAAAACCAGCTCATTTTTATTGCCAAGTCAAGGCATCACCTTTCCTATTTACCCTCAGTTTTGGTAAGGAGAGATCCATCATTATCTCAGTGACTGCCTCTATACAATACTGTAGTCCTGTAACTAAGAATGTGTTTGGCATCTGTACTGGGAGAAAATGATGGCATAACAAAAGTTCTGCTGGGGTTACAGCTCAGCCCTACCACAAGACATCCTTAGCTTTGCTTCTCCTAAGGTTGATGTTTGTCCTGGTAAATAGTATCATTGTCAGAAAACATACAGAGCATGCTTAAGCCTATCCTTCATTACATGTGCCAACCTAGCCCCAGCAAACAGTTGCTTTTGGACTTCTTAACAGAATCACAGTCTCAGAATGGGTGAGGTTGGAAGGGACCTCTGAATATCATCTAGTTTACCACGACCTTCCCTGCTCAACTGCAGGTTGCTCAGGACCATGACCAATTGGGTTTTGAGTATCTGCAAGGATAAAGACTCCACAACCACTCTGGGCAACCTGTGCCGTGTTCATTCATCCTTAATAACAAAAACATTTTTTCCTATGTTTAAATGCAATTTTCTCTATTTTGCTTTGTGCCTGCTGCCTCTTGGCCTGTCACGCAACACCACTTAGATCTTCTTTAGTCTACCATATCAGGTATTTATACATATGGATAAGATCCCTGTGAACCTTCTCTGTGCTGAATGATCTCATCTCTCTCAGTGCTTACACATGGCATTCCCTTGTCTTGAATTTATGAGGTTTTTGTCTGGACAACTCCAGTCTGTTGGAGTCCCTCTGAATGGGACACAACCATCTGCTGCATTTACTGATGTTATAACTAAATCCAGTGAAGGGATTAGGAGGGAAGTTGGATGGGTCAACAGGAGACAGTTTGTGCCATAGCAGGTTCCTGCACTTCTTCCAAGATAGTGGAATAAAGTTAAGAGTCCCCAGAGCTGACATTTGCATCCTGGCTTGCTTTCTGATAGACATCATCCCTGTGGCAGGGGCTGTGCTTCTGAGTGATGGATTGAACATGGCCACTGGGGAAAGTGGGTCTTCTCTTATGGCAGCCACTTGGCTCTGAACTGCCAAGCCACAGAGAAGTACAAAAGCAGCCATTCAGTGGTCATGTGAGACACCCAGATAGCTGTTCCCTCCTCATCCATGAAAGAGACACAGGCCAGAGAGAATGTTCTGTTGCCACTATTTGGACTTTGATTAGATGAACTAGGATTTTGTCCAATAATCCAGACAATTTTTTCTTAGGAAACTTGAAAATTATGTTGCCTGTGGCTTTTTTCTTCCCTTAAAAAAGAATGCTTGTAAGAAAATGTTCTTTATCAAAGGCTGCTCAGCTGCACAAGTGTGCACCCTTTGAAAAAAGAATAAAAAAATCTGATGCCACAGGTTAATGAACTTTTTGCAGACAGAGTTCAAGTTTATAAGGTGCTAAAAATAAAATCTAATGTTTAATCCTGTACCTCATTAATTCACAACAACAGTGATAAATCAGCATAATCGTATCAGCAGTTCCTGTATCAGTCTTTGTGTGAACTGAACTGTCTGGCTACCCAGACACTAGTAAGATTCTTTGAATGTTAATTTGTGTGCACAGTTGAGCTAACGTAAGCTCATACTCATGTAATGAAAGACTGTCAAGAGGTCTCACTGGTGTTTCTTTGTGTTCCTGTTTTTCTCACAAAGTTCCTCTGTGTTCCTCCTGTTAGGTGTGGCAGCAGAGGTTGGGTGGAAGCACAGCAAGTTGAGGCAACAGCAGTTTAACTCCCCTTAGGAGATGCCTTTTAAACTCTCTAACCAATGATTTTGAGAGGCTACACTTTCAACTCAGCTTTCTTATTTCTCACGCTCAAAAAAGGCTTATGTGTAAGAAATGAGCCCTTAGCAAGATGAGTAGCTCATCAGTATGCAAGACAAACATCAGTATAATTATGGAGCAATGAAAAAAAACCACCCTATTTTGACAAAAAAAGAAAAAAAAAAGCAGAGTCCGGAAACTTTAATTTATCCCATGTCACTGTCGAACACAGAAGAGTGTGATAACGTGGCTGGAAGTAGATGTTTGTACTTACATACAGTTTCTTGCTGCCAAATCTCTATGGACAAACTTTTTGCTTGCAAGGTATTTCATTCCTTTTGCGACCTGAAGGCCAAATCCAATTAAATCTTTAACTGTTGGATTCTGTAAAATACAAACATTTGTGATACAGTAATTGCATAAGCTTAAGAAGAAGACTGCTTTTTACTGTGACTCTCTAGGTTTTACACACCACTTATCCTGCCACCAGAATGATCAAGACAGGTTGGTGCTTGTGGTGAAACTGGTTTAAGTTTAGGTCAAGTTCTTACCTCCAGTAAGAAAACACACTATAAGAAAACAAAAAAAGCTGACAGCCTCCAGAAGAATGGAGTTTGCAGCATAAGCAGCATAACCTTGGCTGGGAAGTGGAACAGTATGCTGAAACCTCAGCGTCACAGTTGATACACAAAATTCATATGACAACTTAAGAGTAGTAACATGTAACTCAATAGAAGGTACAAACTATGAACTTGGAACTCATCAGCTAGAGATGACCAAGAAATGAAGTAGTCCTATTTGGGATAAAATTAGGCGAGTGAGACTTTAGAACTTAGCAGACGAAGATTTTTCACAATGATTGTTACCTCTTTCTGCTGGTCTACATAGTGAGACAATGTTGAAAATGTTAAATACCAAAGTAAGCATAAACATGAACCTTTAAATCTTTTATCCAACTGTATGACTTGTTATGTAATGGTAAGGTTCCCACCAATTTTTGTGTTGTTGATGTTGCTCCTTATAATTCTCTTCTGTGGAATAATCTTGTCAACTGTGGTCATTATTCTACTTATTTCTGGAAGGACCGTGGCACTGTTCACAGACAAGGGCCCTGGTCTTCACAGAATGAAAGAGAAGTCCCTACCTCAGAAAGCTCAAGTCCTCCAAAAATTTGTCAAAATGCTTTTTTTTTTAATGGTACTGGCTATTGCTGATTGCCATAGAGCAAAGCAAAATCCTGTTGGCTCAGAAGTCAATTTATGTTGTTCTAGCACTGCGAAATAGGTAAAGTGGGCTTGCACTACCTGAGGCAAGACCTGTGGTCTCATATGTGTGAGAAAGCAGTGAGGCACCCTTGAGGAATCTGCAGTTTTTCAACAGAAATGGGGAAGATCTCTGATAAGAGAGTACTTATAATTTGTATTACAATTCCTGTTTTTCTTTCTTAAGATAAGAAAAAATATTGATAATAAAGGGACTGTGACACTAGCTGGACATGGAGATCCCTTACCTAGAAGCTGGAAGAGCAGATGGTGACGACTGGCACAGCTGTGCTGAAGTCAACCAAGATATGCCAGTTTAAACCACCAGATGTTTGGGCCCCCTGACTTGGATCTCATAAACACATTTGTTTATAAAGAGGCTTATGGATGGGAAATGAGAAATATTTATTGCTGATAATTTCTGGGAAACGTTCTAGAGAGGAATTTGAGGGGGAAGGGAAGGAGCGTCAGTGCTGCAGCTGGGCTCAATGCCAGTCTAAGCAAGTGCTAAAGGTTAAGGTGTAGTAAAAGCAGCAAGTTACTGACGTAATGTAATTAGGGGAGCTTATAACCTGTGGTGTTGGAGCAGGGTGTGGCCAGACTTGCACTACCGCTTGGTACACCTCACCATGTACTTACATGAGTCTCATTCCTAATGAAGTTTCGAAGATCTCCATGTTTCATGTATGGAAGGACAACTAATGGGGAACCTTCATTGGGCAAACAGATTCCCAGGAGCGACAGAACATTGGGATGAGTAAAGTCTTTCATGATTATTCCTTCTTTCAAAAACTGAGCTACTTCTTCCAGATCTGTAATCCCTGAGAAATCCAGTAATAAAATGAGTTAATTAAAGAAACAGAAACAAACTAGAGTTCATTTCTGTACAGCATGTCATTGCACAACAAAGTGATAATGAAAGACTACAAACATGCTCCTCACATCCCACATTACAAACAGGTTATGTGCATTGGTTTTCCTACAGTGACCAAATAGTCTGTTGGTGATTTTAATTCAGTTTCTCCTTTTTTTATTATGAATTATTTGAAGTTAAGTAACAACACTTGAGTAAAGCCCTTAATAAATGTTGCTACAGACTTTTCGTGTTTTTGCAGCAGCTTTGCCCACTCTTTAGCAATTTAACTTCCAAACCCAAATCTTCAGTACAGAGTAGAATAACAAAATTAGACTGCCTTTCCCTCATTTCCCAGAGTTCTTTTCCTTTGTAGAGGAAATAATATGGACATTTCATTTGGTGTAAAAATATATACCAATGCCTCATGTTAATCTGAAGTATTTGGAATTGCTCCAAAGATAAATCTGATTCAGATGCAATTAAGGATCTGTGTTTGTGAAACTATACTTCACTGTAATTTATCAGTTCACTCCAGCTATCTTTGGAATTAATAGTAATGTCTCACTATTAAACATGTAACTCACTATTTAGTGACTTCACAGCACAATGAATTTTCCTGCTATCGTTGTCCAGCAATGTCCCATGGTACACACACCCAAAATGTCCTGTTAAAAAAAAAAAGAGCAATATTAGATTTAAGAAGTAAAATTAGCCTTTTGGTATTTTCCACTGGGTAGTGATTATGCTTTAAGAAAGTGATCACACTACATTTCTGTCCAATTTACAACACTTGTAATGTATATTTCCTAAGTAACACATAAAGCCATTACATAAAACCACCATTACATAAAATGAAAACTCTATTTGCAGCGGAATTGGTATTTCTTGACCTAAATGGAGAGTATAAATAATGACAAGGCTGGTGTCACAAATGTTTCATGTTCTTGTAATGACTACACACACAAAAACCACCTCAGCCCATTCCCACCATAATGTTCTGTGAGACAGGTGTCAAAGGAGGGCACCTGGGAAGGGACAGGGAGCAGTTAGGAGCTGACATCACCAATGGATTGGTGGTTCCCAGTGATCTGCAAGCCCATGCAGATCCACTGGTCCACTGGACTGTACAAATGTGATGCATCTTCAATGGAAAGGACAGTCACTGTGGTCTCAGGCCTCCTATTCCAGGGAAAATGTTGAGTATTAAAAGTGATGTGTTAGCCATGGATGGTTTCTGAGTTGCTCTACTGATCACCGACTGATGACATCACTCAGCAGAAGTCTATGGTCTCTTCTGTGGCCTAGTTCCAAGTATGAAATGTCACTAAAAGATGATGAGCAAAATTTGCCTTCTTTTTCTTGGTACAGGCAGTGAAATCAGCTGCCTCAGACACAGAAATCCCATCTGATCCTGTGCTTTCCTGTGAAGGAAATGGGGTAATCTACAGAAACCTACTCTGAGAAGTCAGGTTGACCTGTTTGGGAAACAATGAAGTTTGAGCTCTAGGCTTATGCATAAATTTATCCAAATCAAATTATGTACATGTAATCATGGCTTTCTTTCACAGATATACTATTTACTGGACACTTTTAAAATGCTATTATTTGAAGTTAGAAAGCAAACTAGTTTTTTTTCTTAAGTGTGAGTTCTATAGAGAACAAGACTATCTGATTAATTCTACTATGTTCCAGTCAAGCACTGGTCAGAGCTCAGTTGGCTTCGCTTTTGGCTTGAGGTAAAATTAATACAAAGTTTGTTTTATAAAAGCAACTAAAATCCCATTAGACCACAGATTGCTTGGAGTCTGGGCACTAATCCTAAAGCTTGGATTGGGTGTGTCTAAAATATGTTTGGGTTTGGCCCATTTCTAGTTATGGAGGAGAAAATTTCAAATGGTTAATTATATCAGCGTCATTCCTGATATTTTTCAACATTTAAAAAATGGGAAATTACTTGGAGTTTTCCAAAACAAGAAAGAAAAGAAAAAGGCCCACCCTTGCTTTGGGGATCATGAAGTGTAATACATGGAAGGGAAACACACTGACTGACTGATTTGTGGCTCTTTTCCTGCAGAAGAGGGATTAGGAATATACTTTATAGCCAATTTTTTTATCACTATTCTCATACTCAACATGAGATCTGTCATGCATGATCGGTAGAAGTACTGAAAATACAGTTTCTACTTTGGTTACTAGTAGGTACTGAATCATACAGAGTTTAATAAATGTCCCTAACAGAAATACTGGCTTGGGCTAAGAAAGGTGAGGGGAACTTGCTTACGGAGATGTAGAGGAACAGGACTGATGAGAGAAATTTAGAAAAATAGGAACCTGCTATTTCAGGGACAAAACTAAGGGGAAGTGAATCAAGATCTCTGCATTACTGCAGCTGGCATGAGAGAGGAATAAGGGGGATGGAGAGCCTTTGCTGGGAGGGAACTAACAGCAAATTCCTCAGAACTGGAGGCAACTTGTGGAGGGAGTGTGGGCATTTTACCTGGCCCATGGGGACTTTTACTGAATGTACTAGTGACTGCAGGAGTTTCCTGTGTCATGTAGCAATCCTGACAGATCACAAGCCCCAAGTTTAAGGTCTCCTGTGTCCCTGTCTCAGCATCCTCTGCCATTTAGGTGTGCCTTAGGCTTCATGCAATATCCTGCGGCAGATTCACTCCCGCATCGCAGCCTCATGGATCAAAATCCCCAGCTGAGTTTTTCTATAGCCTAGAAGAGGGTGAGAGTGAGGCAGCTGAGGGGGGAACCAGCAAATCTCTGAATTCAAAGGAGCCCCATTAATTGGCAGACTCCTTCCTCCTGATGATGTCTTCTCCAACTGATAAAATGCACAGTTCTTCATGTGACTTGAAAGGAGACCCCCTTGGTTTCCTCCTGGATTCAGTGCATGGGATGCAGTGCTATAAGAGGTAAAAAGTTTGAAAAAACTCTGTATAGACACCTTACTCAGAATGGTTTGTAATGAATGGGTGTTCAAAAAGCACAGCAGTTTGCAAGGTAAGAATTGCAGTACCCACCTCTTCCTATTACTTCGCTGAAGTGCACAATCAGGCTGTCAGCACCAATAACCACGTGCTGCACTTCTTTGACCAGGTCAGGGTTTAAGGCACTGATGTCAATGTGGACATTAGACTGGAGAAGAGGACTGGCTAAATCTGAGTCTCCGCTAGACAGAATTGGGGAGAGGTCAGAGTGAGGATACTGGGCAGGTCTGCATGATCCATTCTGAGACATGCTTGGAAACTGATCTGCAAGATGAACAGAAATTGTTATAATCCTTTCAAACTTCTTGAGAAATGAGTTTTATTGCATTGGTAAGCAAGGTTTGATTTTATCAGTTTGGAAGTGACTTGGCTTTGTGGAAGTTTTGGTCACAAAGGGAAAATGAAAATATGCATTGGTAATCTGCCAGACTCCAGGAACATTACGTCACTAGAAACTTATGCTTGTCTCAGATCTACTTTTATGAAAGTAAATGGCAAAACTTCCACTTTTCTGAGGGGATGGAATGAAGACTTTTCACTTCCTGCCAAGTAGAGGTTATAGCATTTCTAGTAATGGGAGTAACAAGAATAAAATGGAAAAATGACAGCAATATGGGAAGAGGAGGTGGTGAAAAATTAAAAACATGAAACCTTTTGTTATTGTCATGTTCAAATTTGGTAGGGAACTTTACATTTCATGAAGGTTTTCAAACTGGTGCTGACTAGCTATATTTATCCAATGGTAAATATTCAACCAGGGAAATGCCTGGAGGTGATTCATATCCTGTAACTGCTGAAGATAATACAGTTGGTGCTACTCATGAAAATAACATGAGCCATCTGATATAGAAGAAATTAAAATATTTCAGTAAAGCCAGGAGTATTTATTTGAGAATTTTTTTAATCAATAGCATGTTGTTCAGGTATTTCAAATTATTTTTGTTTAATTTTTCTACTATTTTTTGTGACTAAATGAAAGAACTAAGTTTAATTTACACAAATTTCCGTCTCTAATGATTCCAGTGGATTCCAGTCAATGAGCAGAATTTAGTCCCGGGTCAAAACGAAAAAAAAGTGGATAAATTTAACAACAGAAATTGTACAGATGTGCTTTATGTATTTCTGTGCAAAACTTGGGATATTTTCTTATAGTGTTGCTATCACTGCAGTTGCTGAGAAAAACTCTGTGCTATTCTATCTAAAAGCAAAAGTAACAAGTCTAACATTTACAAATGAGTTTATTTGTCACTAAGGGCAAATATCTATTTAATAATTACAGTAAAATAATCTAGATGTGTCTGCAAAACAAACTTTGTAGCTGCTACATGTAAATCCACATGTTTTCTAATGTTCCTGTTGTTTTATTCTTTGATAGGAATTGACTAAATGTTGCCAGAGGGACATTAAGTGAACACATCTCCGTCGCTCCCCACTGTGCTTTGCCAGCGCACAGTGGCCCCAGGACCACTCTGGATTTTTACCTGCCACCAAGGATTTTTGCACAGTTTTGTCTTGTGTACCACTTTCCCTTCTAACCAGTGGCATAGGCTTTCCTTTTCCTTTGGGAATTTTCCAATCAAGAAACTTCCTGTATGAGCTGGTGGCAGCAATTAAAGAATGATAAGGGAAGCTGGGACAGGTCTGTCTCTCAAACATCTCTGCAACTGGGGCTTACAGAGGTGGAATAAGGACTTGGAGTGATTTCTATTGAGTTGTATATGGCAGCACCTGAAATAGTGCAAGACTCTATGCCAAGACTGACACATATCTGTGATATCCCACATACCATGAAGTGGTAACTGCTAATAGTTAAAGGCTCAGTAATGGTCATCACAGAACGTGGTCTCCACATGCGTTGAGGGAGGTGTTCAGCCTCATGTGGTATGATAAGTGTAGCAGACTCTCTTCTAAAAAAACACCCACTTTAAAATGGTGTTATATGGCACAAAAACATGTTCGGCATAGGATTATTCCTCCCTTAGACTGGCATCACAGCAGTCAATTTATAACAGTCTTCATACCCCTTCAGCTTAATTTTTAAACCCAACACTTCTGTGTCTTATAATGTCCCATTTTACAAGAGGGGCATTAACAGATGAAAGAATATTAGTTTACAAAACTCTATGTTCCATGTTGGGCCAACAGAACTGCTTTACAATGACTATATGAAATCACTGACACACACTAAACCTACAGCCATTTGATGTTATCCTTAAAATCATTTTTTTCAGAGTGCATTTGCACATGGTGTGATGGACCTCATGATAACACAAAATCATTATATCCACTTGCTCCTAATAAATTGTGGAGCATATTTATACAGAGTCCCAAAAATACAGACAAACTAAATGAGAAATTGAAATTAAGATACTGATCAAAACAGCTAACATCTGAAGACATATGAAAATCAAGATGTATAAAATATCCATGCAGATTCCCAATAGATGCGTACCTTCTAGAAAAGTTGATCTGTAGTCTACAGATTCGCTTGAAACCATTTCTGTTGTTGGACTTACACTCCTTGCGCTCACCAGCCTGTCCAGGTGAGGAGTGTGCACTCTGCCATCATAACGCACTAGGTCGCTCCCCAGATCTGAAGGGGCAGAAGAAAGAAATATTAGAAAACCTTCATGTTTTCAGTATGCCAATATTCATTTAACTATTTATTTAAAGCTAGATGTTCTGCTCTGCTGGGAAAAGGGTTGGGTTGTTGCTGTGATAGACATGTGAAGGAGCACCTGAATTTGAAATATTTGCACAGTGCAAGATCTGCTGCAACTTCTGTTGAAGACCCACTCTTGGCCACACTGGAAGGTCAAACACAGCTTTGAAGCCTCTAGGGCCAGCTTCGTGGTCTGACTGATACTGCATCAGAACAAGACTTGGTTATATACTAGCTCTCCTCCCACCCTGCATAGAGCAGCAGCTCCCACTGGAAGGAAACCCAGACACAGATGCCAGGGAGGAGCCGGAGTCTGACCAAGTTCCCAACTTGGGTGAACAAGAGACCAGGACACTGCAGCACTCTGTATCTTGCACAACTCAGGCACAGTCTGGAGGACTACAAGGCAACTGGATGAGGCTGAAGTACTTGTGATTCCATGCATATACTCATCCTCTCTTCCAAAGCTGTTTGGGGAAGAGAAGTTACTAAGTTTTCCCAATAGCTCAGAGTTCCTCCGAAATCCTTCCGCTTAAGGCATAATGTGGCCCTTCACCCAGCTCGGGCAAGAGCCAAGCACTGACATGCAACTAAACACTGGGACTTGATTGTGAAACCTCTGCTGACAGGTTACAACAGGGCATTGCATGGCAGTTAAGGAAAGCATAAAATTATGTCAGATTTTAAAATCTACAGTATAATAATGGAATTATTTGATGGGATTGACTATGATGGACCTTTAATTTGTTTCTTCTTCCTTCTCCAGAGGAAAACCACCAAAGAGATAAAAATTAAAACTGATGTTGAAACTACTCCAGCGATTAGTCCTGTGACATTCTGATCTTGCCGGATCAGCACTTTTCCGATAACTGTTGATAAAACTTCTTGCTTCCACTGAAATAACAAAGAAAGAAAATAGTGTGATTTCAAAAGACAAGAACTAGATTATTAGTACTAAAGTATGAGCTGGTATGTGTCATATGTACTAAATCTTGATTTTGTGATGCTGTACTGTGGTAAGACACTGAGAGCAAAGAAATTGTTATACTGCTGTACATGAAAGCAGATCTACATATTTCTGATCATTACTCACCTTCAAGAGCTCTGGTAGTGACACAACTATGTATTTGATACACCATACGCATGGCATGCACTCATATGCACTCTGGATAACAAGAGTCCCACTGTTACCAGATGTTAATTCAAAATGTTAAATTCATACTTTTACTCAAATGGTGCATGGGAATGTATGGGCCTATGGATATACGGGCTGAGATGTACATTAAAAATAAAAGCCCAACTTTCTTTAGTATGTGTCCTTCTGGCATAAACATGCTGTAACATCAAACTCACTCTCTTGTTGACAACATGCCTGCATTTTAGTTCCTAAGGTCATGTGAGCCTGTCCCTTGCCAGTTTCTACTTGTTGACAGTTTAAAGAAACAGAACAAAACAAAACAAAAAAAAAATCCCAACCCCAAAAATCAACAACCAAACAAACACCAAGCAGCTAACATGGAAAAACTGTTTTAGGTCACACAGCACTAGCTCAGTCAGTTGGAATGCATTCGGCCATCTTTTCTCTTCCTCCTGTGGAATTCATTCCTCTGGGTACTGTAATGATGGATTTGCCCGTCAAAAGAGCAAATTTTCTTCTTCGCTGGGCAGACTGCAATTTCTGAGTCTCCTTGCCAGTAAACAAGCAGAAACCTTATTTAACCCCTTTATGTTTTGTTCGTTTTCTATGCATGAAACGTGCCATGGATATCTTGGATATCATGGATTCTTAAGACTGTAAGGAAATATCACATGGCAGAACTGATTAAATGTAGTGTCAGTCCTGGATGCATATGTGAAAATATGAAATACAAACCAAATGTGACCTGTGCACAAGTATTGTATGAAACTAGGCACTTACATTTCTAGGAAACATACACCAAAAGAAGGGCTGCATCTAATTTTATAGTTTGCCTGACGTACACAAGAAATAGAATACTTACTTAAAAAATAAATTAATACTAAAATAAATTAATATTTACTGTATTAATAAATCAAATTAGTTATTACTATTTACTTATATTGCATTAGCACATAGGAATATCATTCACAGCTCAGGATCCTGTTGAGATGAATGCCGTAATGACATAGAAGAAATAGATTGTTCCTACTCCAAAGAGTGTACATAGAGTTTGATCCTAATCAGACTTACATGACTGTCAGCATCCACTGTTTTCAGTGAATCAGAGTTCAGTTTAATAAAGTTATTCCTATTTGACTGTGATTTTCTTTTTATATATTTAAAAAATACAAAGATACTGAAATATTTGTGTCTTATTCTATGAATCAGTATGTCTATAATTTAAATTTGCAGTAACATACTATATGACCACTTTTAGAAAAACAGTCAACTCAAACATTTTTCCAAAGTGCTTCCTTCTTCCAAAAAGAAATGAAATTAAAAAAAGCAGACAAAAAAACATTTCAGGAAGGATGTGATCCTCTTGACTGCAGCAGAATTTTTTGTTGAAAAAAGGGCTTTTGAGTTCCAAACTAAACCTGCTTCATTATAGCTTCCCATTCTTCCCCATATGTTTCCTCTTGTGTTTGGATTAATAACTATAATTTTATTTCTGTGCTTCATTCAGGTCCTACTTTGTGCCTAAGCCTCCAGAAAGTCTCTGTGCAAACAGGTAATAACAACAATGATGATAATGTTTATTTTAAAATAGTTGATATTATTTGAATTTCCATCCCAACCAAACAGAGATAGAGTTATTCCTGTAAGCACAGTCTTAGGCTTAAATTCAAAATTTATTGCTTCAAAAGTGATGCTGTGAATGATAATAAAAATGGCATTAATATCTCATGTGTGATGTAGTTGCCTCACCTCTATATTTAGCTCGCTGTTGGATTTCAGGAGATCGCTGGGAACTGTACACAGAATTGATTCTGATTGCAGGAGGAGGTTTTCGCAGCTTTTATTTCCAACTTTTAGCACCTCTCCTTTAACAGCTTCTGAATCAATATAATTTCCCTTGGAAAAAAAAAATCAATTTCATATTACATAACCATCTCATAAAAGTTAAGGAGTTACAAGCTTGGAAAATGCTCTTACTGGAAAAAAAAAATTGTGACATAAAAGACTAATGCAAATTTACACTGTCCTGTCAATATGAATGTATAAAATTTTTTCATGTAATTGGGACTTTGACAGACAGGCCAGAGTGGGATGATAAAGTTTACAGATAAATCCTGCTGTCACTAATACTCATACAGCCCATACAACTGCTAAAAATGTAAATGTCTGAGGGATAAATCCTACTGGTCCTGTTTAGATTTTTGCATAATTTGTGCAAGAAAGGACATAATGCTGTTGTTTACACAAAACTGGCATTATATTATCCACAAGCTAAAGGCATCTCAAACATTTTGTTTTGCAAATGGCTATAGCAGAAGTGAAGTCTTCAAAAAGAAGTAATTAATTACAATAATACACAAATCTGTTAAAATCATGTTCCACAGATCAAAAGAGAAGAAACCCTGGTACAGGTAAGAGCATGAAAACTGCACTCCCTACTCAGAAAACTTGCTTTCACATCCCAGACTTGGATGAAAAATTATTACTTCTGGTATTATGATAGTAATAGGCAAAGTTCATGATCTTTTGTGCTCAGGAGTGCATCAGTATTTAAGAAGCTGCCTTACTCCATGTGCAGCCCAGTTTAAGATGAAAGAAGAGGCATATTAAGTGGGATTAGAAGGGGAGAAGGGAGTGTGGGACTAATACAGGCTGTTTATGTGAGCTGGATCTGGGAGTTTTCCATGAGAAAGGAGGAAGGCATCACAACTGACATGGCTACGAGGCCTTGTATATTGGAAAAAAAACAAGAATCCCATTCTGACAGGCAAAAGAAATCTTACTTTGTCCTTTGTTTTAGATCTACTGCAGAATGAGACTCACCACTGGGGAAATTGTAACAAATGTATAGGAGAGCCAGCTTAATGTCCTATTCTGACTGGCAAAGCCACACCCCAGGTAAATGCTTTTTAATTGCTGTACATAGCAATCCATTTTGCACTCTACTTTCTGTCTAATTGGACCATTCTGTTTGATGTAAAGTAAATATTCAATGGGCCAGGAAGCCTGTGATTGACTGCTCATTGCTTAGTAATGTGGAGACTTGCTGCAGACTGTGAGCTATTCATGTTCAAATCTTTCCTTTGAATGATGTTCCTCAAAAGACTTGAATTTAAGTTTTCTATCTTTAGAATAAATACATTACCCTGGAGACTGTGGTTGAGTGGCCTGTTCTCCTTCTAGACCAAAGCTTAGAATTTTTTTTTCCCACCAAAACTGATGCTTGCTCAAATGGAAAAGAAATCATACTGATGTTTCCTAAGGTGGTCCTTAGCCAGTCATAAAGATGATGGTAGCTTATACTTACTACTATTACCTTTATGTTACCATTAATATATTATAGTTTTAAATATATTCAGTATGATAAGTCAGTATATTAGGAGTTTCAAAACGCTTTCAGCAGTGGTTTTGCTCTTCTCAGGACAACAGAATTTGCCTACAATTTTAAGAGACGGAGGAAACTGGCTCCTGTGAGACCTGGAAAAAAATATATTTCCTCTTTTAAAATGTGTATTGCCTCCTTAGTGAGCAATGCCCTTACTCGCAAGCTGGATAAGTTCATTACTGAACTGAGTAGCTGTTGCAAACCAATCTGATAGCTTAACCACCTCACAGCATTAGGGAGCTGGGAATAATCTGGGTAAAAGTCTAGAAACAGTGAAAGAACTGCAAACTAAGGTGTGGAAATTTCGAGATTGGTTTCAGAAGTATTTTTGAGGTGCCTAAGCAGAGAGAATGAGCTGACTTGGGAAGAATGAGGAGTTACTGCAGCTGCAGAGGTTCCTCTTTGGCTTGCTCAAAAATACCATGGTTTCCATATGGCTCTCTTCAGGACCACATATTGAGAGTAACAAAATTTCCTATGCAATGGAAGAAGATTGACAATACAGTGACCTGTATATAGGAAGAAGAGTTTCTTAAGATTATCTCATAAAGAATGTGTTGCACTGACTTAGGAATAGAGTGGGCAATTTAGTAAATCTTGCCACTCAGAGTTTTAAGACGGAAGTGCCAGAGGACAGCCAAGATCTCAGATGTGCTGTGTAATATGCCAATCGTTACGTATGAAATGACAATCGTGCTGTGTACTTTTTTAGTGGAAGATTTATGTTTATAAATACACTTTAGTTACTGGTGGTCCATGCCTAGGCCTCCTCTGGAATAATGCAGAGTCCCCACACCAGCTCAGTGCATAAGCAACCCCAGAACAGTACAGGCCTTGAGCAGACTGAGAAAAGATGCACTTTCTTTTCTTATTGATTTGGGGTTTTTTTCACAGCTAGGAGACACTGAGCTGTGAGCAGCCCACTTGCAGGTCTGGGTCAGAGGCTTCAGTGGGAGGCAGGAAGTGGACTGTCCCTTTCAGCAGACTCAGGTGTTCCACTGTCCCCAGCCGTGAAACACCAGAATCTCTCCCGTCTTGACAACTTCCCATGTTGGCAGAAGATGGGAGCACTTCTGAAGTGGTGTCTTCATGGTGTTGAAGCAGAGAAGTGTCTCAAGCCACTCTGTCATGACCCCTCTGACTGTGGGGTGGTGGGCACCAAGAGACTTCAAAGAGCCACGTACTTGGCAGAGGAAGAGAGTGATGATGTGGGACCTTGAGAGGCTGGCAGGGAAGACAAGGAGGACTGGTGTTTGTGGCACACAGTGCCCTGTGTTTTAAATAGAAGACCTAATGTTTCTTGTGTGTAACATTTTCTTACAAAAACATCTTGTGGTCATCAGGGGAAACCAAACAGAACCTTTCAATCGGTACTCACTGTCATTTGATGAAAGCCAAATATGTCACACTAGATTAGTTAGATTGAAAAACTTGTGATAAAAGCTCCCTCCGCCCCCCTGAAACTAATTAAGAAAGAGATAAAAGAACTTTGGTTTGGTAGAACAGACTGTTCACTGAAGCAAGCTGCCATTTAATTTCATGCTGAGCTTGCTTAATTACTGCACAAAATATGATCATGAGGCATGTCAACTTGTGTATATTTTTGAATGTGGGTACAGGGTGAGGGAAAAGTGTTGCCAATATGGCTTGTAATGATCTTTTGGCTCCTAACTGTAATTTATGAAAGTTGCCTCACTGTTTTGATAGAAGCACCCCACTATAACTAATTCTATTTAGAGGAAGATGTTAAATTGGTGCTTGTCCATGCTTTGTTCTAGGACACCAGTTTTCACTAATGCTGTTCTCCAGCTGGTTGCCAGGAAAGAACGAGGACATTAGGCTGAGGGAGACATCTGTCATGGGTGCCATGACTACAGGTCAATACTACAAAATTGTGACTTTGGTCACTGGGACAGTCCTCAGACAGACTTTCTCATCCAAATGGCTTCTTCCCAGCAATAAACAGCACCAGAGACTTTTTCTTCAGGGAGACTACAAGGTTCAAGAGTTAAAAAAGAAGAGAGTTAAAAAAACCCAACTAATTTTTAACCCTCAATCTCTGTGAAGATTATGGAGCAAGTCCTCATGGAAACACTTCCAGGCAGAGGAAGGACAAGAATGTGATTGGGAACAGCCAGTACAAGTTTCCCAAGAGTGGATTTTGCCTGACCAGTCTTCTATGCAGAGATGACTGGCTCTGTAGATGAAAGGAGGGCACTGGACAAGAGGACCTTGGTTTTAGCAAGTTTTGCAACACAATCTTTCCTAGCAATTAAAAAACATTAGGATGGTATGGACTGAATAGATGGTCTATGAGGTGAGTGAAAAACCGACTGGACATAGATGACATCATAGAATTCTAACAAGTGGCATTCGTCAGTGGCTGGTACTGGGACCAATACTACTTAAATCTTTACTGGGAACCTGGACAAAGGGATAGAAAGCACTGTCTTTGAGCTTTCAGATGAGAAATTTAGGAAAATGACTGATATACTGGACCAGAATGTGAAATGAGGCAGCAGTATGCCATCGCAGTGATGAAGGCTTAGCACACAGCAAAGCCAGTAGATTGAAGGTGATTATTCTCCTCTGGGCAGCATTTGTGAGGCCGCACCTGGAGAACTGTGTCAAGTTTTAACCCCACAGAACAAGAGATACTGACAAACTGGATGAAGTACAGCAGAGCGCCACTGAACTAGAAGGGGAGGTGAAGCACAGGATACACAATGCAAGGCTAGTGGAGCTGGGTTTTTTAAAGCTCTAAAATCTCCATTCTTGGAGATTTTCAAAGCTCATCTAGACAAGGCCATATTTTTATGACCTAATTTTTAACTTAGTCTTGTTTTGAGCAAAAGGCTTAGACTATGAAGACCTCCAGAGGTTCCTTCCAATCTGTGTTATCCTACGATTCTTCTCAAATTAGTCCTCTTTCCAACTGGTTGATATGCATGACCTGGAAAATACTGGAAAACACTGCTGTCATTGCACAGAGGCACTGAGCCATGCAGCAGCTATATATTCCCAGATCTCCACTGACCCGCACACCAGAACTCTTTCTAGTGTTTCTCCATAACTGAACATGAGAATTGCTCTGCATTGAGGAAGGAATGACTGTATGGCCAAGAGCTCCAAGTAGAAAAAGAAAATTAAAAAATAAAATCAGACCAATTATTCTTTGATATTTGCCCAAAACACTTTGCAGAGGCAGATTAATACTCAGAGTTTGACTGGAACTCAGCATCGCTACAGGACATCTGTAGGGAAAAGAGTTTTGGCTCACAAAACTGTGCAGAAGCTACACAAAGAGATGACCCAAGCATTAAGACTGATTCTCTTCCAAAAAGCATGTTTTATCAGTTATGTTGTATAAAAATTATAGATATTTATCTAAATTACATGTATGCAGAAACACATTTTCACAAGCATTCATTTTAAACTAGAAATACCCATATTTATACCTTTTCTATTTGATCCTTTTATCTCAGAAAAGCACTAAGTTTCAAGAAATCAGACTCTTGCAAAATGGATTTAACTTTCTCAGCAGTACTGCAGTATAGTGGCCCGTGCCTGTAAGGGGCCCAAATTCCTAAGAGATGTTTCTCAGTGCCATGTAGGCTATTCTCAATGCTCTTCGAAGAGGCATTCAGCACCAACTTTGCATTTTTCACGGGTCCATAAATATTTAGGCTACAGCAGTGACTGATCCTCATGAGTGACTTTGTGCACAGGCCAGAGTTTCCCTCAGCTCAAGAGAGCCAAAGCTGCTAGGTCACATCTTTTGTGAGGAAGGACAAAACCCCATGTGACAGTAGGAGCCGGGACTCGCGCGCAGACCACATACTTCAGGCTCTGGGCTGCTGGCCATGTTTAATCCTGAACTGGTGACGCAGCTCATTGCAATCAGAAGCTGATGCAGCGTAGTCCTCCCACGAGGACAAGGAAAGCCCCTCTCCCACTCCACCTGATGCCAACAATGTGGCATATATATCTTTATTTTCAACTCTGCATCTTTTAAGTTGTGGCAACTGGGGGCTCGGGTGAGTGCAGTACCGAACACAGTGCTCTCTTATTTCATCAAAATGTCTGTTCCTCCCTGCACTGCTGATGTGCGCTTGTGAATAATTGAAAAACTTATTTCAGCATTTCTTACCTTAATTTCCAGAACATTTTGGTTGCC
Organism: Scytalopus superciliaris; assembly: GCA_013400415.1. NCBI lineage: Eukaryota > Metazoa > Chordata > Aves > Passeriformes > Rhinocryptidae > Scytalopus > Scytalopus superciliaris. The sequence goes on from VXBX01005007.1 coordinate 24,664, forward strand.
TCTTGAGATGAACACTGGCTTTTCAAAATGCTTAAATACAGGATTATTTACATAATCAAAATCAAAGTACAGGGAGCTGACACCATCAAAAATAAAGAACACTTTGGTTACAAAGGGTGGTTGGAGATTGAAAACTTTCAGTGAAGGTGTTGTACAGCAGATTATTTCTGAGCTGGAGCGGTGGCTACACGCCTATAAGAACAAAAAAAGAGGTAATTGTAGTATGTACGTGCATAGGAAGTCACAGATTAACGTAACTTTCTTTAACAATACACATATATTGAAAAAATAAACACCAAGGGTCTTATTCTTCTTTAACCGAAGCAAAATCCTGATCAGTGCAACATAGCATTTATGTAGAGCTGGGAGAAAAGTATAAAAACTTCATGTCAATGGTGTTTGCACTCTTGTTGAGGAAATGTTCAAGTAAACAAGCTTCCTGGCCTGATTGTTCACAGCACTTTTAAAGTAAATATTTTGCAGATAATTAATGGAAAATGATTTCCAAAGCCAAGGACCATCAGGAGGCGAGCCTGATGTACTGAGCAGCCACAGTTCAGCTTACCCAGCCTATGTCACAGTGACTGCCACATGGACTTCTCTTCCTTTTTCACTACCAAAGCAATAGTGAGGGACCAGAGGACAAGGTAAAAGGCAACAAATTTGACTGAAACAGTGGAAAACAGAAGCAAAGCACTGTTTAGCCATGGGGTAGCTAAGCCCCTATGTTTCCAGAAAGGCACTATGGACTCTGTGAGAAAGTGTATTATAGCCAAAGCCACTGTGGATTCTGGGCCACAAAAACTCAGCGAAGTGTATCTTCTTTCTAAAAAAATGTATGTATAAGGTCCCAGATGTGTGGCACTTGGTGCTTAGGTACACAGTGTCATGCAAGTCCCTGCTGAGAATGTTGACTGTGGGACATGCTTCACACTGTATCCTGGACCAGCAAGGATGAGATGTTTTCCCCTCAATGCAGTGCAGGAGCTGCCTGACAACAGGGATGAAGACACACTTGCCCCTCACCTCTGCCACTATTTCTTGTGAGGGCATTCTCTGAGGGAAAGCTGCTGATGCACCTCATGTTCAGAAGACCGGCCAGAGGATGCTTTGTGCCATGGGGATGTGATCCTGTGTGAGATGTCTGGCCAGAGTGCCTCCCTCTATACCATACTGCCTTCACGCAGGACTTGTCTAAACTGCCTTTACAGTGGACAGAGGGACAAAAGCTCACCTAGAGTGGGTTCCATCTGATCCCTTTCAGATGACAGCTTTAATTAGATTAACAGTGCTCTAGAAGAGTCAACTCTCTACTGACTGTGAAGGTTTTCTACAGGACTACTTTGCTTATAATGCCAGCAGCACATTTACAAGCATCAATGGGAGGCGCGGTGGGTGCTGGGCAGCATCACATAAACTGCAGAGTGGCATGTTTGTGATTTGATCGTGTATTCCCTTCTCTGTGCCTCCCTTTCATGCTGCCTACCATGGATATGGTTGAAGGACTTCTGGCACAAACAGAGTTGCTTCAGTTCCGCAGAAGTATTTCTCTTCCAACTGTATGAACCTTCTGTAAGTAGTTCCCTCTACACTGTGCCCTGACAGCAGATAAAACTTTTTCTTTTTTTAAAAAATATGAATACTGGGGCTGACATGTGCCCCAGTAAGAATGGGGCTAAGCTCCTAGTCATCATAAATCTTACATTTGTTGTACAAGACATTTCCCTTGGAAATCAGCAATGCTGTTGAACACCTCTGTGCATCCAGAGAAGGCCAAAATATGTATTTTATTGCTTTGTTTTTTAAATAAAATTGGTTCTTGTTATAAAATGCTGCCTCTAGGAACTGTGAAATTAGTTTAAATTAATGCAATGTAATTTTGCTGTTTCAAATCAGTGACATCACCAGTCAGGTTATATCAGTTATATACCCACATTAGTTTGAAAAGTGGAATTAAATAAGCTGTCTACAAATCAGCACTTTTTGTTATCACCACAGCAATTTGTTTCTGTGAATAATATTGTTAAATCTTGAATCTGCCAAGGGAAACATTTTCAACATTCTGAGCACTGCAGTTTTAGAGCTCTTACACGTCTGTGAGCTGTGAGTTCAGCACTCAGTTAAATAACTTGGTGCAGTTCTCAGTGATGCTAATGGGACTTGCACCTGTGTATCTAACAGCTCATTTAGATTCCTAGCAGAAATTCAGATATATTTGTGCAACGCCCATGACAAGGTAAATTGTGGGGCACAGGACAAAGGCAGATTTTTGCTGCATTGGCTTACAGTATTAGATTGTTCTTCTTTTGAATCCCTTGTTATACATCACTGCCCATATCTCAGGCTTTGTTCTATTACATGGATCTAGAAGCTCATTTGAATTAGTATGGTAATAATAAGATGCATCATTAGTATAATGGCTGATCAAGCCATACTTTTCCATGATATATGAATGTTTGTAAAGTTATCTATCATATTGTGTCAATTCTAAAAAGGGATTACTAAAACATATATAATTAAAAAATTAAGTATGTTTCAAATAATCATTATATTTATTTGATTAATCTAAATTCATTAGACTCTTTATCTACTGTAGAGTAGTGATGTCCCTTAAATGAATAGCAGTGGTATTCATAACTTTGTTTGTGGCTATCTATTAGAATCAGATACTTTACTTTATCAGGCTGGTCTCTGAAGCAGAGGCTTTCAGAAAATGATAAAAATCTAATAATACTCTTTGGAGGGGATGCAAAGTGACTGATTGGTAAGGTCAAGAAAAATCTTATTTGCAATGCCCTTATGGTACATGGTTTGACATGACATTTTTACCTTAAAATTGGTTTAGCAATTGAAGAATATGATGGTTTAGTTTTCAAGAAATATTGGATTGAGGATCTCTAAGAAAAAAAACCCTAATTCAATCTATTGCCTTCTCAATTAAGATACTGCCTATCACCCAGCACCTTTAACTTTTATTTAATTAGGCTTTAAAGAACATTCACGTAAAAAAGCTAAGCCTACATTCTTCTTATGACTATAATCTACATCTGAAGACTACAAGGAAGAAAAGATAAAAATTATGGAGCATTTCACAAGCATAAATAAATGCTATACCCCAAAGGGAATAATAATCCATTGCACAATGCATATGACTCATCACTTAAGGTATGTATTCTTGTTTCATTTGTAAAATATGACCCTTGAGGCAATTAATTCAAACCTGACCTACAGAATCTGAACTTCACTGCCCAATTCAATTTTTTTTCATCTGATAGAACAACAGGAAAAATTATGAGGGAGGATCTCTGAGTTCCAGAGGTCTCCCAGCAGCTGACCCAGATAAGAGAGGGGCAGTTGGATGTGTATTACAGAATCTGCAGCTGCCAGAAGGGAGAAAAGAGCTGATTTGTCCTTTCATAAAAAGTAAACTTTTGGAGTTGCAGTGAAGAATGAAAGATGAATGAAGTTAAAGGCAGACTGGGAGGCTCTCTAACCATCTCTGCCAAAGGATGATTTCTCAACAGAAAGATCAGAATATAGGTCCAACTTGAGGAAAAGCACATTCAGATTTTTCTGTGTGAAGCAATGACACTCAAGAAGTGTATCTTGAGGGTTTTTCAGAGAACTCATTGGCTTTTGCTGCCTTTTCAGGTGGTATAATGAATGGTCCTAATGGACCAGGATCATTTTTATTCTAGTTGTCTTCTTGGATGAAGGCATGGGACATGATACTTCTAGTCTATCAGATCACTGGACCAGAAGGTAGAGTAAAACCTCTCTTGCTCCTGGGTCTGACTGCCAGGCCTTCACACATCATGACCAACACTGACTGGGAGTCTAAATTCCCCTCTGGGCTCGGGATGCAGCACATCACTGACACTCAGGTGAGTTCATATTGTGGCTTCTCCCTGACATCCCCTTCTGTAGTCTTGTCTTGGCAGGAGATGTGCATAAGATGCAGATATGGCACAGAAAAATACAAATGGTTCCCCTTGTGGGGGAAACTCTTTCCTGGGCTTCTGTGGTAGCTGTATGCCAGAGAGTCAAGACAGATAGACGATCCAACCCTGAGTGTCTTTGGATAACTAGTCAGGAATATCTTCAATAATCACACACTCACTACCCACACTTTCCAGATAATTTATTTTATCCTTGTTTAATACCTCTAAGGTAGACACTCACTGCTGAATTCTAGGCATTTTGATGAGATATGGATTGTTCACAGACTTGTAAACATTGAAGGAACTTCAGGGTATTTTAAAATTCTCCTGTAAAACAGCAGGAAATGGCACCTAGCAGGGAGAAATTAAGAAATGCTAAAGATCATTCAAAAGACTACTTACTGAAGAGATAATTAAAAGTCTGTGGAAAGAAAAGATCTTGCATAGCTACAGGGTCAGTTGTTGAAGGTCATGTATTAAAAGGTGTTTCTCCTTAGTTTTGTAACCTTGCATATCATGGGACAGTCATGAATAGAAGAGATTAAGCACTGGGAATACATATCCAAATTAGTTAACAGATGGAATATTGAAAATGCTACAAAAAAAGAATCCCCAAATGAACACTTGTCCACTATGGGAGAACCAATAGAAAATACAGGCTTTCAAAGAGAAAACATTGGCCCCAAGTGCTTCAGAAGTAGATCAATCATCTAGCATGACTTACAGCAGAGGTTAGAACTCACTTATTTTGTAAACAGGCTCCTGATCAAACACTGTTCCAAACTGCATAGGTTTTTTTTTACTGGCACAATGCAAAGTGAAAGGAAGGAATGAGCTGCTTCTCTGCTTGTGCACTTCCCAGAGGAACTGGATGTGTGAGCAGAAGTGAGAGGGTTTCTGTATTCTTATGCATTTTCTAGAACCGTTGGGAATTGATGCATCACTGCCTAAATTCCTAATTTTGTTCCTAGTCAGAACAAATGATAAAAAGAACTTACAAAATAGAAATTAAAAAGAAACACATTGCAAGTATTGAAACATATGGTTCAATAACTCTAGAACATTTTTTCACTCTTTGAAATAAATTCAAAGAAGGCAAAATGTATTATTTTGACAGTGTTAACATAGAATGTAATATAAACACAACTAGTGTGAAAACAGTAGTGAACACTTTTAAGGAAATTTAAATAAATATGAAATGAACATTATAAAGCGAATATTTTTCTATATTTTTGCCATATAGAAGAAAAATTTTCAGAAATACTAAACTACAAACGTGAAAGCTGAAAAGCTCAACATAAATGTTTCTTCTATACAGGACTGGCATATTGCCCCCAAAACTTTTCAGTCTCAGTGAAACTGCACTTCTTATAGGAAGCTGTCCCAGAAAAACTCTTTAATCAGTTGAACCACTCATGTCTTTCACTGAGACAGAAAAAAAGAGGCAGAGAAGAGCAAATGCCCCAGGGCCCACCAGCTGGCTCTGTTCCCTGAGACTTAGGGATGCAGATCATTCCCAATAGCTCCTGCTGTTTACAGAAGGGATCCTCCACTTGCATTGTGACTCCATCAGGACTCTAGGCCACAATTAAACCTGAGGACAGAGAGCTGACAGGAAAAGGTGAGATCTGTTTTAAACTGGACCCCATTAGTTTGATGCAAATGGTTTAGGGTCTGGGAGGTAGCAGAAAGCAGGAGAAGAGCTCCAGGAAACAACATCTATCAGGAGAATTTGGAGCAGTTTGGTTTGTTTCAACTGGCAAAGAGAAAGGCTGAATCACAATGTAGTGCAAATATGTAAAATTAGCAAGAAAGACTGATAATCCGTTGCCTGTGCCCACAGAGGGTTAAACAAGCAGATAGGTAATTAGCTGCAGGATTTGGGTTAATTATTAGAAGTCTTTCCAAACCACTAGGTAAGCAGGTAGAGCAGCTCTCTCTAAAGCTTGTTTAAGCAAGGTTGTGAAATTTCTTTCACAAGGAGCTTTAATAACAGCCTAGACAAATATCTGCCAGGCAGTGGTCTGTGTGTATTTGCTCCTGCCGCAGGGAAGCGGGCCAGGCTAGGTCTTTGTGGTCCCTCCCAGCTGTACTTTGCTTTGATGCTTTGGGATGTGTTTCAGTGCTGGCTTTGACTTTCCCAAGAGCCAGAGTTTCTGAACGCTGACAAAAGCAGCTTCTTGGAGGAGGCTAGTGAGAGAAAATTGAAAAGAAAAAGGTCTTAAATAGCAATTAAAAAAAAAAAAGACATATAATCTTGGCTATAGCACTTTTTGAGCATTTTGGCTTGTATTGTACTGCTTGCCTGGGTTTGGTCTGTTCAGGACCACAACCTGTCTTCTCCATTATAAATGGGACAGCTGGTATGGATCTCTGCTTGAAATCGTTTCTCATCATTGTTTATTTTTGCAATGACTGGATGAAATTTTGGTTTTTTGGCATATCCCTCTTCCATAGAGCCTAGAACCTACAGTGCAGGATGGGTCAGACTGCACCACTGGCACCCTCCACCAGCAATTTCCTCAGTTACACAGTGCATTTGCCACTTATAAATCTTCCCTTTCTAATATTCTTCCTTTAGAAATATGCTTGAGATAGAGAATAATGGCAAAGACAAATGTCTGCCACAGAGGAAGGGAAAGCCACTGAGTGCCAGAAGCCTTTAATTTCAATAGAGCAAGAATATATTGCTTGGGCAGTGTCAAAGTATAAAACACTCTGGGTTATAATCCATTTGAGGATATATTCCATTTTATGCGCAGGAAGAATGAACTTGTTTACAGCTGCTCATACACTGGGGCAAATTTCTTAGAGATCAGCAGTGGTAGGGGATTTGTGTGTTGGAAAATATCACACACACTGCAAGGGATGAAAAGAAAAAGATAAAGGAGATAATTCTGACTGCTGTGTCCATGTCTTTTTTCAACAGCAGGTTAAAAGGTAGGATGAAAGAAAACTACTGCTCAAAGGCAAGGTTGTTCCCCAATATTGGGGGGAGAGAGTAAATTCTATGGAGTCCGTTGCCTGAACTTGCCAGTCACTTTCGGACAGTGGATTTAGTTCTTTAAAATTTCAGATCCTTTCAAATCTGTTCAAATTCTAAGGAAGTGAGAAAGCACCAGAGGTGACTGAAAAAGGGTTCTGGGGTGAGATTGGGCTGTGCAGGGGTTCCCATGACCAGGAACACCCAAGTGCAGCCTTGTGTGCACCAGGGGGCCCTCGGCAGCCAATCGGGAGGAGGGATGGTGCCAGGAGTCACCAACGGGGAATTTCAATGCTTCCAGGGAGCATCAGCAACCTGGAGCATGGTGAACAGGGTGTGGCACATCAGTGAGGGCATGGCAGTGCAGTTCACATAGCAGTTCACACAGGCAGGGCGAGCGGGACAAGCTCCTCTCTGACCATCTGGGAGCAGCCAAGAAAGGCAGAAAACAGGCTCAGAATTTGGTAAGGTAGAGCAAAGAGATCCTTTCAGCCCAATTCTTTTTAGCATACTCAGTTATGGTTGACACACCACAGAGCTCTATCCCCTGTAGCTGCAGGAGTCACTGTACCAGCCGTGTCAGAGGCCTCCAGCCAGCCAGCCCTGCTGATGGCAGATGCAGGTCTCCGGGGCACAGAGTGCCAGGAGTGCCTGATGCCTCTTTGTGAGGCTGGTGCAGACAGAAAGGTGTTTTGCAGAAGGTGTGCTTTGGTTGAAGAGCCACCAGGTGAAGGAGCTACAGGAAGAAGTGAACCGGCTGTTTAGCATTCAAGCAAATGAGCAAGAGATAGACCAATTATTTTCAGAAACACTACAGTCTTAAGACTCTTGGGTGTCTTGAACCTCTGCTGTAGTGAGGAAGGCGGTGGACTAAGAACGCTACAGGGTAATTAGTCAAAGGAATGCTAGTCAAGGGTTAGTCAAAGATGAAGGCTGGAAGCTGGTCACTGCACATACCAGGAGGAAGATTCTTCCTCCTTCTCAAAACATGGCAGGTAGGACTGGCACCTTCTACAACAGGCATGAGGCTCTGGAACTAGAAGGCTGGACAACTGGGGAGATGGGTGAAGGTCCTTCTGGAGTAGTGGGGCCCCTTAAAATAACACCACCTGCACCCTGCATAAAGACCTCTTTTGTTAAGAGGAAAGGAAGGGTAGCTGTAATAGGAGACTCCCTTCTAAGGGGAATGGAGGGCCTGGTATGCAGACCAGAGCCAACTCACAGGGCCGTCTGCTGTCTCCCAGGAGCTCAGGTAAGGGACATTACTGGAAAACTCCCCAGCCTAATAAGGCCCTTTGATTACCATCTGCTGTTGGTTGTTCAAACTGGCAGCAATGAAATAACAAAGAGAACAATCAAAACAGACTTGACAGGGACAATTGGTAGAGGGATCAGGAGCACAGGTAGTAACCTCATAGATTCAGTAATGAGGAAAACTATTGATAGGAATAGGCAGAGCCTTCAGGTCAATGAGTGACTCCAAAGGTGGCGTAATCAGAAAAATTTTAGGTTTTTTGACCATGGCATGATCTACTCAACACCAGGTCTATTGACACCAGACAGGATGCACCCTTCTCAGAGGGGAAGAAGAGTTCTAGTGTAGGAGCTAGCAGGGCTCCTTCACAGGGCTTTAAACTATCTTGAAAGGGGGAAAGGGGCAAAACCAGGCTCACCAATGAGGAGTGATGGGATGATGTGTCACAGCTTGAGCAAACCTGCACTCACAGGATCCTTCAATCTGCCTCAAGAGGTGTTGGCTACAATGTACCACACCTGAAGTGTTTCTGTACCAGTGCACACAGCATGAGGAATAAACAAGCTGAGCTGGAAGCTCTGGCCCAGTCCCAGATTTGACATCACTGGCATCAATGAAACCTGGTGGGATGAGGCCTGTGACTGGAGCGCCCTGTTGGATGGTCACAGGATCTTCAGGAGGGATAGACAGGACAGAAGAGGTAGAGGGGTGGCACTTAATGTAATAGAAGGGTTAGAATGTAGGGAGCTCAGAGCTGACAGTGGCACAGTTGAGAATGTCTGGGTAAGAATCAAGGGGCAAATACTGCAGATGTCATTGTGGGAGTCTACTATAGATCTCCCAGGACAATGACACAAACAAATTACTCCTTGAGGAACCAAGGGACACTTCCAAGTCAATTGCCCTTGTCCTTATGGAGGACTTCAACTTGCCAGAAATTAACTGGGAGCATCACACAGGTGGTAGAACCATGGCCAGAAGACTCCTAAAAATCCTGGATGACAACTTCATGGAAGAAGTTCTAAGGGAGTCCTCCCTGATCTGATGCTTGTCAGCAGAGTGGATCTCATGAGCAAAGTGTAGAGTGGTGGCCGTCTTGGCCACAGTGACCACAAAGGGATCAAGTTTAAAATTTCTGTTGACAGGAGGAAAAGTGCCAGCAAAACCTCAGCTGTGGACATGAGGAGAGCAATCATCAGCCTGCTCAGGGAACTAGCAAGTGAGGTCCCCTGGGAAAATGTTTTTGTAGGTTCCGGGTCCATCAGTGCTGGTCTCTTTTCAAACATCACCTCCTACAGGCACAGGAGCAGGCAATTCCCAAACATCAGAAGTCAAGTATGCAAGGCAGAAGGCTGGCTTGGCTGAGTAAGAATCTTCTCTTGGAAATAAGGCAAAAAAGGAAGGCGTATGCCCAGTGGAAGCAAGCTCAAGTGACATGGAAAGAAAACTGATATGTTGCTTGCCACCGTAGGGAGAAAATTCATGTGGCCAAAGCTCAGCTGGAGTTGAAGCTGCCAGAAATGTGGGGGACAATAAAAAGAGTTTTTTCAAATATAATAATGGCAATAGGCAGTATAGCAATATCATCAACCCATTACAGGATGAGAATGGTCACCTCACAAACAGGGACAGAGACAAGGCAGAGGTGTTTAATGCTTTCTTTCCCTCTGTCTTCAACACAGATTATGGACCAAGGGGATGTCAGTGCCCTGAGCTGGAGGACCAGTTGACCCTGAAATTGTGCAGGATGTGCTGCTCTGGCTGGATCCCTACAAATCTAAGGGGCCTAATGAGATTCATCTCAGAATCCTCCAAGAGCTGACTGATGTCATTGCAAAACCTCTCTCAATGATTTCTGAGTGGTCTTGGGAATCCAGAGAGGTTCCATCTGACTGGAAGCTGGCAAACGTTGTTTTGATTTTTAAGAAGGCCAAGAAGCAGGACCCAGGGAACTACAGGCCTGTCAGTCTCACCTCAGTGCCTGGTAAAGTTATGGGGAAGATTATTATGGGAAGTATTGAAAAACACCTGAAAGACCATGCAGTCTTTGGTCACAGCCAGGATGGCTTTGTGAGAGAAAAGTCCTGCTTATCAAACATGATTTTCTGAAACCTTATAGGAGGGGCAAACTCTGATATCGTCTGTGGTGACCAGTGACAGGACCCAAGGAAACGGCCTGAAGTTGTGTCAGGGAAGGTTTAGATTGGGTATTACAAAAAGGTTCTTCACCCAGAGGGTCACAGCACCAAGCCTGACAGAGTTCAAGAAGCACTTGGATGATAGTCTGAGGCACTGGTGTGACTCTTGGGGATGGTCCTGTGGAGGGCCAGGAATTGGACTTGATGATCCTTGCAGGTCCCTTCCAACTCAGCATATTCTGTGATTTTGTGAAGTTCCAAATATTTGACAAGCAAGGAATGCAGCATCAGGGCCTGAAGAGAAGCAAAATCGCATATCCTCACAGGGGAGCAGAGAAAGCATACGAGTAATCTTTATTAAAATAAAAAAAAAAGACTGCTCAAAGCCACACAAAGCAAAATCTCAAGAAATGATTTCAGCAATGGTCTTTTCTTTGGAAATCCTTTGTGCTTAGAAATAATCATGCCTTCATTACTCAAAGGCTAATACATTTTGAGTTTAGTTGCTTTCACTGAAGTGTTTTGTTTTCCAACTGATAGGCAAAGTGACTTTTTGATAATACAGAACACTGTGTTTCATTGAAAAGGCACTGATTTTCAGATTAAAATCTGAACCCATTAAATTACAAGACACGACTACATGCTGTGGAAATTCAGGTCCCGACACTCATAATATTACACAAATTAGGATCATGAAGAATATGATGACCTTGAAGCTATAAAAGACTACAAATTTGCAGACATACCATTTAAAATGCATTGAGCAAACCTAGGTCTAATACTTAGAATTCAATTCAGGAAATAGTGTATGATGATCATTAGAAATAACCTGAGAATATGAACAGTAACATAGCATGTCATAACAAGTGTGGGTCAAATTAGCTACAGTTAGGCTAAACAGACCTTACAGGGTAAGAAAATATTGGAGGCACAACAAAAATGTGTAGACAAACATTTACAGAAAACAATTTCAGTACAACTAGCCATTAAATGCAATTTTGCCTTATAAAAATTAAAGTGGATCACATAGTCATATCTGTACACCTTATTTAGACTTAGACATTGTGTAGTATCAACTCAGGAACAAAAACAGAAGGCTGAGATCCCCGACTGCCCCTCTGTTCATGCACAGGTACCCAATCACAAAGATCCAAACCTCTCTTAAAACTCAGTTGCTGAACTTTAGTAAGCTAGGAAAGATTTGCCCCAACAGGGATTTGGCAACCAGAAATTGTTCAAAATAATAGTCACTTTTGGTTTTGATATTTACTCTTCCTCTTTGTTGCATATCCACAGTCACCACTTGAGTATCATAGTAGTGCTTGAACTTGCCATGTAATCTGACATACAATCTCCATCTGCATTGCACTGCTCTGTGTTTAGTCACTTGAATTTGCATTGTTAAATTGCAATATAAAAGTCTTATTACCAGATACTGTAAAAGCCTTATTCCTTTGGAAAAGGTTCCTTGGAAACTGTTGTTGTACCTTCAGCTTAATTTCAAATTTGTTGTTGAATTTTGCCTATACAGTGAAAACAGTCTGTGCAGAAAACACCAAAGTATCAGTTGAAGCCCCAAAGTTTCAAGGGAAAATGCAAAGTATTTTGACTGAAAAGTCATAACCATTCACCACACCAAGATGAAAAGATAACAGATTGTCTTCTCTAAGACTGACTCACCACAGAGAAGTTCATTCCCAGTTTAGGTACAGTAATCACCATCTGAGGAAAGCACACTGAGTTCAAGTTGATTCCCTGAGCTGTAATTGTACTTCCACCACTAGGAAAAATTAAAAAAGAAGAAAAGGACAAAAAAGAAAATCAGTAGGATAATGATACATCTGCAGTGATAATGTTAATTACAAGTTATATTTTAGAGTAAATAACACAAAACTAGAATTAAGGATATCTGGAGTGAGTGCAAATAGCTTTGTGCAGTGAGATTATTTTTCTGGGAAATAAATTTTACATTTATTGTAACAACTAATTAAATAAAGAAAAGAAAAATAATTTTAAAAATTGTGATATGCTAGGGTATAAAACAAATGCGTACATTTTAAAAGAGGGTGCATACTTGTACTTTGCATTTGCTTACTTATTTATCTTATTGCTTTCAGTGGTGCTGAAAAAGGTGTCTGTTTTACTGCTGACATTTTTTTGGCAAAGGCAGATGGCTTGGATTCGAGCTACTGAGACCATAAATATGTCACTTGAAAACACACACATACTACCATACATATATATTCATAATATTTATATAGCGCTGGATTTAGACTATTTTAAAATCCATTTTCTCTCCTGAGTACTGCTGACTTGTCACATTAAATGATTTTCCTCACTTATCAGTGTAATGTCCAGACACAGTGTAGGAGACACACTTAGCTGTACATTAGGTATCTCAGCAGGACACGACAGGTAGACTCAGCAGCAGCCAGGAGTGAAATTACATGAAGAAAAGAGGCACCCTTCCCCCTTCTCCTTCACCTCTGAAAGGAAATGATCTGCCCTCTGCAACTGCACCATAATAGAAGCAATTGGCATGGCAGATGGAGATCAAAATGCAATTTCTTTTGATAGATTGCTGCGCAGCACAGCCATTCTTTGTTCATTCGTTACTTTTCTGGTTTCTATAAGAAACTTTGACTCACCTAAGGAAAGATTTGGCCGGATGAATTTTTAAAACAACAGGGTCTTCTCTGTATGTGAAATGGCTGCTCGCGTCTCGAATAGCTTCATCGATTTCCATTCTCACCCGATATTCCTGGGGAATTCGCTGTGCGGGAGTGTAGCACTCCACAGTGCTCGCCGATGTGCTGGCAGGACTGAAAAGTGATTGCTTGTCAGCATTATAAACCATGTACTCGGTTTAAAATGCTGTCCTTCAGTGAGCCCCAACCTCACCTAAGGATCTGCTTGTAAAAAAATGTCATTGATTTTCCCACTGGATAATCATATGGCAACAAGCACCACTCAGGCTCAAGATTCATCTTAATTCAGTTGACTTGCACCTTGTCTGCTGGAAGGTGTTTCCGCAGCACTGGTGACAACCACATCAGGCCCTACACCCTGCAAAGGCAGTTTTCAGCCTGGAAAACAGCACCACACTCCAGGTTTGAGGAGAATGACTTGATCTGCTGTAAACAAGGGATAATGTTTCTTTCAAATCCATAGGGCTTACTCTGTGTTAAAAACATTAAGTAAAGTTGCTAGTGGGTGATGTACCCATTGCAGAGAATCTGTGCTTAGTATTTAACATTTATATACAACTGTGATTGAAGGCATTTCCACACAGGGCACATCAAGGATTTGTAACTGAGCTCCTACTGGATCTAGTACACAGACACAAGAAATTCTGACTTAATCTTCAAAACAATTTTATATGTACCAGGAAAAGTCCCAAGCTGATGCTGCCTCTGGTTTTTAGGCTGTTTACTAAAAGCAGCACAGAAATAGCTGTTCCTCTGCATGGGATATGCATTTCCACACTGGTCAGGTCTCCACCAAACAAAGCAGTAGGAAGTGGTAACCTGCACCCACTGCATGCTCACTGGCAGCTGCTGCATGAACAGTAGCCCTTGCTAATACAAGAGAGAGGGCTGAGTGTGTGGGAGTTGCTGTGACAAAAATGATGGGAAATAGGCAGCTTCTTGTCCATTAGAAACTGATTTGCTACTTCTCTATGCAACCTTTTAATGAGGTTAATGAAGACACTACAGGATAAACAAGTCTTCTAGGGAACCATAGTCCCTTCTAGAAATCTTTCAGACATACTAAACTCCAGAACTGAGTGCTTATTGCAGTATAAATTCTCCACTAAGTGACACAAGATGATGAAAGCAAATGCATGTGTACATTTGCTTTTTTTAGCTCCAAGACATTTTAATCAAGCCGTTTCAATACTAAAGGCATCACTTTTTAGTATGCACGTTACCTTTTCAAAGTGCATGGTTGCTCACCAACAAAAATCCTTATGGATTTTCCACTCCTTAGGTATTTTCCAGCCACAGTTAGCAATGTTCCTCCAGATTTGGGGCCATATGTGGGGGATATACTTGTTATTACAGGATTCTAAGGGATGTTAAAAATAATAACAATAGATCATAAAATTATAATAATAAAGCCAACAGGAATACAGAATTACCATACTGGATTGGACTCACAAGAGGTTCCTTCCAGTTGATACTGAAGCTAATTTTGACTATAAAAGTTTAATCACAGTGCTTACCACATATGAAAATGTACTGAACAGTGTTTTGCCATGTCCAACAGAAACACTACTGGATATATTAAAACCTGGACTTTTTGCAGCAGGAACTGTGCATTCAAGCCTTTAGAAAACAAGGGAAAAATGGGATTACATTTTGTTTCTGCTTGATTTTTTTTGTATTAAAATAGAACCACTTCAAACTCATAATAATGGAGAATCCATACTAAACAGATCATCAATCTATGAGCATCAAGGACATTTCAGAAATAACAGCTAACAGGACTGTGCTCCTCCTCTTTAAAACTGAACACAAACACTGTGGTCTTTATACTTGGCCAGAAAAAATAATTTTAGTGTATCAAACACATTTCAGAAAAAAAGTAGCATGCTAAATAAAACAAATCCCCATCTATTTTCCTTTAGCGTCAAATTTTTGCAGAGAATAGGATTAGGAAAAAATGCATCATATACACAAGATTGTTGTATAAATTTAAATATTACAAAAAATTAACCTTGAACTTCTGTGGCAGCATGTGTCAGTGTATTACATTCACAGTCTCATATGTAACCTAGTCCCCTTAAATCATTTTATTTCCATTAAGACTGTTGAGAACAGCAGTTAGGAGAGTGCTCAGTACTGCCGAGTACTTGCTGGAGTATACTTGCTGCTATATATGTGAATAGAGAAGTTGTGCCATGCCTTGCACACTGCTTTGGTGGTAGATAATCATATGCTTTGAACTGAGACAGGATATTCATTGAACTTATTTCTGCCAAATAACAACTGGAATAACCTCTGTCTTAAGCCATTATCACACCATCACAAATACTTGTTTCTGAGGAAGAGGAGGAGAGATGCAGCTGAGGGTCTTATGCCTCTGGATGATGAAATACCTGCATCTTCTCACATTTCTCTCCAGTAGCTTCACACATCAAGAAGACAGAGGTGATGTAACTGAGCCCAGCAGGAGCCTGGCCAAAGGAACCTGCCTGCTTTTCAGCCCTTTGAATAGCTTCATTCTTGCCAGCTCCCACAGATGTTGAATAGCATTACACAGACAAAACAGAAAAAGCTGCTGCAGGAGTTATTGGCATAAACTTCATTTATTTGATCTCCATTTTGAGCACTTTTTTTCTCGGGGAGCTTATCAAACCAAGAGATTTTTTTCAGTTTGAAATTTCAGAATCTGAGATGATACATATTTGTAAAAAAATCTGTATAAAAGGAAATTAACATTTCGAGTTTCTTACTTGTTTTTGTTGCTAGACTTTGTTTCCAGAGCACAAATTTGTCCTCCAATATGGACTACTGTATTTTTTAATTCAAATCTATTATTTTTGCTGAAGCCAAAGTCCCATCCACACAGTGTCAGCTTTGTCCCACCTTCTATGGGAGCACTGCTTGGGAGAATCTGTCAAAAAAAATAACGTGTTAGTTGAATCAGGTTTTCTTGAACTTCAAATGTAGCTAAAGAATGTGAAAAGAAGTAATTTTAGAAAAGCATTTCTTTTGGTAGACTATGTCCTAGCATTCATCTTAATTGTTCTGCACCTTTCATTTGTCACATTATGAGCTTTCTCTGGCAGTAGCAATAAATAACAAAACCTATACTAGAAAGCTTTGAAAGTTAGTGTTTAGGGGCACTGAACAAGCTGTGCATTGTAACAGTCTTTTAAATCCTGCCAGTCTTGTCTTTCACATCTTATTTCTGGCGTGTTAAACATACAATATACTTATTTTGTTAGAAGCTGAATGCTGAACACAAAAGAGCCCCAAAATGACCATTTTTTGTCAGCTTGATGAAAGTTGGTTTCAGAGTGAAGGAGCTTCAAAGACACCATAATCCAGTATTGCGTTGACTGAGATAAAGTTAACATGACTTCTGCTATTCTTTCCTTAAATCTTTTACATTTGGTCACCTCTAATTCTGAGTTAAAAATAAATTACCCCTCAGAAATACAGAGACAATCTACAAAGGAAATGCCTTTTTTTTTTATATATTTTAAATTGTCCTGTAAAATACAACAATGGTGGGAAAAACATAGGAACACTATAGAAGTCTTAAAAAACTCCGTAAAAGTACTGGTCAGTATTGCCAGTTAAAAAAAAAACAAACCAAAAAAACCAAACCACAAAACAAGAAAACCCCCCCAACATTGGTTCAGGGATTACAAGGGCTTTTAACAATACTGCATAATTTAGCAAACATACCAGTACCACTGGACACAATAAAGAACGAAAGACTGAATTTATACTTGTCATCATAGTGCCTAAATGTCTTAATGCTTTAGTGATAATAATTTTGCCCCTAAAATGCAATACAGCTGTGCCCTTCAAAGGACCTGACTTAATTTTCAAGCTGAAAGGAAAGTGTTTGAGTGATACTTGGCTATTATTTCATTTGGAAATCCAGTAAGACGGCATATTTCTTTTCAACTCTCTTGTAGCTATACTTCAAGACTCTCACAAATGAACTATTGTACATAGAAAGGCAGCTGAAGAATACTTCAAAAGAATTATACCACATACTATATATATGGGGAAATTTACTGTCCCCATTAGAAACCAGACAAAGAGTCTGATCTAAAATGCACTGAAGCCAGGAGGAATCTTCCCTGTTTTAAAGAGCTTTGAAATCAGGTTTCAGTGAGCAGAGGAGAGGGAACCTGTGCAGGAACAGTACTTGTGCACAAATCCTGTAAAAAGGAATGACACTCACACAACGCTGCAGCTAAGAGGGTGGAGCAGTATTGTACCCTATGGAGTCTGTGCTATTACCAAGTTTAACTTTCCCTTATTTCTTTGGGGTTTTTTTCCTTCAAAATCAGGATTTGACTTCTGATCCTAGTTTTCCACTCTGCTTAATATCTCAGCACACTTACCTATTTTTAGAGTAACGAAACCCTAGCAGAAACTGAAATTGCTCTGTGGGTTACAGGATGTCCCGATGTTTTGTACAATAATGTACTGACAAGTGCTATTTGAAGACTTTGAAATGTAATCCATAAGTCAGCAAAATAAGGGTGTTAAAATCACGCTCCACAAAGCCATACAGAATAAAAACTGAAGGTACTGAATTGGGTTTTAGTGACCTTATCCGTAAAGAAACTTGTAATACCAGCCCATGTACCTTAATTGAGGGAGAGTAAGTATTTACTATATTCTGCCAACAAATTTAGGAGTCAAGACCTCCAAGTAGATAGCAAAAGATAAACCAAATCTTAAACTTTTGGTTTTAAGTTCTACAGAAATTCCCCCAAAGTGTTTTTATTTAAGTCTTTATTTTTGTTCCATTTGTTCTCTATGATGAAACGCCTGAAAGTTGAATGTGGTTTTTCAGACTTGTTCTTGGGACAGTTGACAGGAATGAATAGTGAACCCCCTGGTCTTTGAACTGAGGTATACATAGGCATCTTCTGTGTGCTTGTGTTGCACAGGTAGTAAGAGAAAGTAAGCAAAACTCCAATCAGATATAAATGCTATGAAATTCAGGATTCAGAAGTTCTCTTTAGTAAGGGAAGTCCACTGGTAATATGGAGCAAGTCCTGCTGCAAGGCCTGCCATTCTGCTGCACTCTGGGTTAAGGGAGAAAGTTAACTTTCCTTTTTGTTTTTGGAAAAAAATAAAGCTTATGCTTTTGCTTATGTTGACAGTCATTATATCCACTCATACACTTTATAAATTTTTGGAAGAAAGTACCTATTTGTTAGTTTTAATAGCCCATTCATTTCAATTAATAGATAAGAATATGTACAGACCATATGTGAAATTTTCAGCAGAAACCCCAACCTAAAGAGGCAGCAGAAGGCCTGATGTTCTTGATACCTCTGATACAAAAGCCAGCTAAAATGACTCACTTTAAAAACAACAACAAACCATGTCAGATTTTTAACCACAACAAAGAATCCGAAGGGAGACGGATTTATTTCTTCTTTTACACCCTTCACCTTTCAGTGTGACCTGAACACCACACACAGATGCTTGCAATTTGTTCCAGCATCAAGTGCTCTCTGAGGAGACTCCCTCGAGTCCTCCGGCTTCCCTCTAGTACTGCTTGTCTGGGCTGACAAAACACACCTCGTGGTGGCAGAGGCAGTGGATGGGAGTGGAGTGGGAGCTGGGCTGTGGAGGGGACATGTCCCAGTGCCTGCCTTACTATGCTGTTTGTAGCAGGGGGGACGCCTGGGCAGAGTTGGCTGTTGCCCACAACCCATGGCTCCAAGGGAAAGTGCTTAAAGCAGGGCAGAGAAACAAAGGATCTGCAGGACTCCAGGGGAAAACACTGGGCTTCTCTGCCATTCCTCCTGAGAAGAAAATTTCTTTTTTTTTTTATTGCCCACCACTGTATGTAAAAACTTTGTTGAAGACTTCATTAGCTAACATCCACTGGACCAGACCCTCACAGAGCAATGTGCTCCCCTCAGGTTAAAATGATCATGTGACATAGCTCAAGCAATCTGCCCCTCTGGAAGCTGCAAAATATTAGGCGGAGGTTCAGACTGAATTTCAGATACTGTGCAAAGCAGGTCATCCTCTGTTTGTTAGGAACAAAACAGGCTTGTTTCTTACATTTTATGCATATGGGTTTAAAGACAGAGCAGAAGACGATGAATAATCTGTTTTATATTTTTTTCAGTAATCATGTTAAATGTCATGGTCCAGTAGAGCATGAAATCTGTCTTAACAGCTAGCAATCCAAAGGGATTTAAGTACCCAGCTGCATTTCTTTCCTTGCAAACCTAGAAGCAACTTCTACCAACATGGGCATGATGTAATTTGAGATTCACTTTGAGATCCATCAGTGCCACAGATCCATATTCATTACAGGGGTAGACTGGGTTTGTGCTGAGCAGGAAGGGCTGAACCACTCAGGGAAGGGGAGCACCTAGCCAGCCTCACACCCTGCTCCCACTGCCCCGTGTCCAAAGCATGCTCCCCTGGATGAAACCTCCCAGGACTTCATGGGGACTGCAGAGGTGGCCTTGGGGATGCACCTCTTGGTGCCTGTGCATGGGCTCCAGGCTCTTGATTCTTAAAACTGCTGAATGCACAGACTCAAAAGTGAGATTAAAAAGGGCTATATGAGCTCAGCACCTCTGAAAATCAGAAACTAAGCAGTTCAGAGCCTGAGAAATCTTTTTTGAGCCATGGAAATATGCAGCTGCTTCTGGAAAGTTCTGTGAAGAAAAAAACATTATGGGATGCTACTTGTGCTTGAACTCTAGGAAAGATGAAACAAGCTGCACAAGATTAGGTGAGCACCTTGGGCCTGCAGAGGTATAGAAAAATATATCAGGGCTAATTCCCAGGCTATACCTTTGAATTGGTGATTCAGTCTCATACAAACTAAAGCCAGAAAGGATTATTTCATCATCTAATATAACCTTTTTGAAATGATTGTGTTCTTATATAAAGGGAAAGTAAACTATTCACATTATGTGTTAGCAATTTTTGTACATCTCCTTTGCCCAAAGGTAAATGGCAATAGAAGACAAGGCAAACAAACACACACCCCCCTTTCATCAATTCTGGGTTTCCTTTAACTCTTCATTGTTTGTTCTCTGAATTTTTCCTGTGTTAATCCTAAATTTAGTATCTGAAAGGTGAACATGATAAAAAAAAACCCCAATTGCGTAAACATGTTTCTAGATTTCTTTCTAGATTAATAGCAGCTTTGCCTGTCTACTCTTAAAAAAGCTGTTGTACATGAAATCATCTGCTTGGTTGAAAGAAATACATTATTAATTTAAAACTCCCTTTTGTCTCCCTTTCTCTGTAAGACTTCAGCCTATCAAATTTTTATCCCTGTTTATAAGCTGTATTCCCATAAAGGAAAATGTACTTTTAACTACACGATGTAGTTTAAATGCACTAACACAAGTAAACAGGTATAAATGCTACCAGAAAGTTTTATGCTTGTCCTTCCTCACATTCCTAGTCCAGCAACTGCCTTTCAAACCTCTGCCTTCACAGTCATGCCACACTTCACACGAGAAGATCTGGTTACACATACAGTACGAATCCTGCATTAACCACAGCTGAATTAAAGCTGGACTGTGCCAGTGAAGCCCTCTGCTCATCTGTGCCCTTTCCTTCCCGCACCACCTCGATGAGCTCCGGCCGGCTGGCAGCAGCCTCTGGCTGGCCCCTGTCCCGGGGCAGGGGCTGTGCAGCTACAGCCTTGGCCCCCACTGGTGGCAAGTGCACCCATGGGAACAAGGAGCCAGGAGGGACACTGTGAGAAAACATCTTCAGGAGCTTGGGTGGGGGGAGAGGGAATTTTCTCCTAGAGAAACACATTTTCCTCCAATGCTGGAGCCAGCAAGGGAACAGATGAAGAGCGGGAGCCACAGACCCTCTGCACTGGGTCAGGCTGTGGCAGCTGTGGGCAGGAGTGCTTTCCCCCATTTTCCCCTTTGAGAGGAGTATGAGAGGAGGGGGGCTCCTTTCTGTGACCGGCCTTTCCTGACAGACCCTGCCAGGCTGGCTCAAATCCATGCCGTTTCCCTTTCAGAAATGCTTTGCAGGGCCAAGGCTCTCCCATGACTGGTCAGGATAATCAGACAGACCCCGTCCACCATGAGCACCTCAGCCCCCAGCACTCAGGGAGAGCATGTGCATCCAGCCAGAGGATTTATGGACACCGAGGCCGAGGGGAAGCTGAGGAGAGCAGACACTTCATTTATCATAATTACATAAACAGAAAATGTGCACAGAACGCAGACCGTGTTCTTCCCTCAGGAGATCAGCGGGAGAAATCCAGCCTTTTACCTCATAAACTGTAGGCAGGCAGGTGTCCTGGGTCCAGGTGCTGCTGGGGCACTCGGGAGACCTGAGGCACTGCTGGCTGCACCAGCCACACTGCATGAAGGCAGGAGCCAGCAGGCACTGGCTGCAGGACCTGAACTGATGGCAGCCCGGCCCCTTCAGCGGGATCTTTGTTATCTGGCGATGGAGAGACAAGACGCACAGATCCTTTTAATACACATGCTAAGTGGCAAGGAAAGTCTCTATTTATGCATAGCGTGGTGGCGCTACTCAGATTTCAGATGTGCAAGTCACAGTTCAACTTCTCTTTAGCTCAGTAATTATAGGATCTTATAAGTAATTTAACTGACATGATTTTAAATTCGCTTGGGAGAAACCCTAAAGGCATCTTAATGTTATATACAGTTACTACCAGCATCTGGTGTTTACAGCAAGATAGAATTTTTTGCTGATGAAGAAAGAAAACAGCAGTGTGCTCCTCCCAGTTCTGCACTAGTTCTTGGAAAAAGCAGTGCATCTCAGTATGCCTTAGCTCATACATTTGTAAAAACAGGCATGATGGCTATTTCAACTTTGGTGAGGCTGTATTAATACCTGGGGCACACTAACGGTGTGTGATTGCTCATGTACTTGTTTTTTAACACCTATCATCAAAAAAACCTATACCATACCTAAAACATAAGTTAAAGTTTACATTACCTAAAATAGCAGGATAATTACAACAATAGTCACTTTAAATATATAATTATTTTTGGACAAAATACTGAAATTAGTATATAATTGCATTACTATATAAGTACCTCACACTTCTTTATACTTCAGTACCTTCCTTAAACTTGTTTTGGACATTTTCTGAAGATTGCTCTTATAAATATCTCACACATCTCTAGTAAATGATTAATAACCATCTTTACTAATGGCTGATGTATTTCTGTAAATATTTGTAGAACTCAGGGAGTCAAATTATTGCTTACGATTATGGTTTAGGATTATGTGTAATATTACCTGCTGATGTCTTAAACATATTCAATGCACATCTACTTATGACAATAGCATATTTATGATAGCTCTTCAACTTTTATTAACTCTTTGTAGACTACACACTGAAGTAATTTTCAACCCTTACTGTGAACACTGCCTCCCAGTTTTAAACACACCCATGTAACTCTTGCACACAAAACCCTCTTTAAAAAACTGTGTTATGACACAAAACAACAAAAGCCAGGAAACTGTGACCACCATTCTTTTCTTAAGCCATTGTGCTGTTTTGTCTTTGCAAGCACTTGAATTAGGGACAGGGTTTCAGCCTTAAATTTGCATTTCCTGGCTTTTGTTGGTTTATATCACAGCTCTTGGGTTATTTAAACATTTCTCAATATTAGGCTGTTGGTTTGTTCAGTAGGGGAAAAAATATCTTGGAGGAAACTTGCCCCCCCGCAGTGTTCCCAAGGGAATGGCAAGGCTGTAAGGATGCAGCACATAAGGCAGTGGTGTGAACAGCTGCTCTTACTGAAAGTTGCTGCTCTGAAGGCAGGTTTACACAGTGCACAGAAGAATTAAAGTATGAACCACTCACCTTTTTGCCAGTCACTACCAGGGTATAGCCATCATCTGCTAAAGAATTCTTGACAACAACCTGGGGAGAGATGGGGTGGGAGTCTAGCTGAAAGCTGACATGTGGAGCTGTGGGTTCTGAACGGGAAATCACTATCTAAGAAAGAGAGAAATTTTGAAAATCAGCAGGCAGTGTGTGATACAAATGCATGCTGCTCAGCGGTCTCACGTTCTCTGCTTGCATTAATTACTTTGCATTACATTGCATAATATTTTGCATAATGTTCCATCATGATCTGATTAAAGCGCTATAAAATCTACTTTATTTAACACAGCAAAATCATGGCTGTTGGAGGATCCTCAAAATATACCATATTTATTAAAAGCTGAAGGAGTCATTGCATTTTTCCTAGTCCTTTAATTTCGAGTATTTATAAGTCACCATAAAAAATGAAGACGGGTCATTTAATCAGACCTGTACATTTAAGGATGAAGAATTTTATCTACAACACCTATTTAAAAGAATCTTGAAACTCCGGGTCTTCAGAAGTCCAGTATATCTCCATTTATTTTCACTTTGGTACTTCAGTTTGAAAAGCAACCTTTACCCTGTGTTAACTCAGTCTTGCTGCATGTGGGGCCATGCAAAGCCAAGGCAGGTGCAGGTTGTCGCTGTGGGCAGAGCCCTAAGTACACAGAGCTTGATTCCCAGAGCTGGCGAGACAGCTACTGCTCAGACAAGCTCCTTGCAAGATGTGGCTGGGCACCCTGAAGTCTGGCTCCTGCTGATTTCTGCGTGAGCCAGGTGTCCAGGACAGAGCATTCAAAGCACTTCTTAAATGACAGGGAATGCTGGAGGCTTTTTTAGGAGATGTTCCAAAACAGGAGCCAATTTAGCTGTCCTGAAGCCCCTTTGCAAAAACCTTCCCTCCCTCTCTCTCTCTCTCGATTTTAGGAGATCTTAGGAAGATTAGTCACACCAGGATGAAATTCCCCCACTAGTCATCTCTCTGCATCTTGGGTTACCTAAATACTTCTGAGAATCTGGACCTATTCCTCCAAACACACGCCTAACTTTACTACTGTAACTTTGTTGACTTTAACGGGATGAGTCATGGCTGTTAAGCAGAGGCATAAAGCATCTGCAGATCAGTGTGGATATTTGATAGTGAGATTTTATAGGCTTGGGCCTCCAATCCAGAAGGATGTGCACCCAAATGTGATAGCATCAGGCAACAAAGGCAGAGGATTGTTTACACGAGGGATGATCATGTTCGTGTTTCAAAAGCTCATCACGTGTAGTTTACTTAAGGAATTTAGATAATCAACATTTGCTGAGAAGTTAGGATTCAATGGGGTTCATTATTTAAAAAGATTGAAGCCATTTTGGAAATAACTTGT
Source organism: Scytalopus superciliaris (assembly GCA_013400415.1). Taxonomy (NCBI): domain Eukaryota; kingdom Metazoa; phylum Chordata; class Aves; order Passeriformes; family Rhinocryptidae; genus Scytalopus; species Scytalopus superciliaris. Next base: position 48,912 of record VXBX01005007.1, read on the forward strand.
ACATCAAATGTTTCATCTTTCACTATAATGAATCTTTTCTTCAGACTCCAAAGGCAGGATCAGAACAGCCAGGACATTGACTTACATTTCACTGGCTTTTCACACTGCCAAGGTCTTTCAACAAGATGGCTGACTCCAAAACTAGACTTGGAGATGCTGTAATTACAGCTGATTTTTTTTTATAATTCAAGACTTAAATAAAATATATGAGCAGTTAATTCATGGCAATAAGTGCTTCACATCCCAGAGGTATTTATAGCTTGGGGTTACAAGAGGCTTTTTTTCCTTTAAAATGAAACTAGTTTTGTTACAGACTTTGCTACGGATTTGTTTCACAGCACAGAAAGTGCAGGTTTTAGAAATCAATAAGGTATAATCGTTTTTGGTGACACAGAAGTATGGTCTCTGACTCAGTGTAATAGGGCATGAGCTCTGTTTTTCTATTCAGGACAATGAAAAATAGAATGGACTGGAAAGCTGCATGAAAAAACTTGATTAATGTTGGCATTATGGGGAGAGGTAGCACCACAGCTGCAAATACCTTTTTAGTTGATCATTAGCCGTGTCTCATCTCAAATACCCACTGCTATAAAATGCTAAGAATTCTTTTCCATCATTAATCCAGGCTTCCTCTTATTGCCAAGCATTCTTTCTGATTGAGCCACAGTGTTAACCCTTTAAACACATCTGCATTCCAACCTCACAGCAATACATGAAAATTTAGATTCCTTCTCTACAATCTTAGAAAAATTACTTCTTACTTTAAACACTGACTGACTCTTATTTTACTGAGACTGATAGTCAAATCACCTGCTCAAATCCCAAGCGAATAGACTTTGACCTCATGACATACAGGGAGCTCAAATTACACTTACTAACTCGTTTGGGACCATGGAATAAAAGTTTGCATTTTGCTTAGAACTAATCTAGCAGCCTACAGTGCTGCCATAACAGAGGGTAGATGCAAAAATGCTCTTTTATCTATATAAATGTGCGGGTTTTGCACACAACAGCCCAGTCCTTGAAATTCTATCTTACCCTTATCCAACATAATCCTGAAAAAAAGCAATATGAAGACAACTTCTAGAGCAGAAAGAAGCTACTTAGGACTCCTGTGTTGTTCTCATAAACCTCTGATTTTTATGGCTTGGGACTGGGCTAGTACGTGTGCAGTGTAACTTTAACCTGCTATGGATCCACCACCATACTACTTCTGCCATGGAAATGGTTCAGTACTACAGAAGGATTTCTCTTGGCAAAAATGATAAAGTTTTTTGTGTGTCCTTTTTTTTTTTTTTTTTTTTTTGGGGGGGGGGGTGGTGGTATTGTGTTTTGTGGGGTTTTTTTTTGTTTTTGTTTTTTGGTTTTTTTTTTACATTTTAATAATTAATTTATTACCCAAGCATTTCTTCAGAGCATAAAATAAATGAAAACGTATCTATGTGCTTGCACTCCGGCACTTAGGAGAAAGGGAAGGTCTTGCACAGATTAGAAATTACCTAAAGGAGAACAAACAGACGTTAGCAGTCAATGTGCCTGCAATAGTGAGAAGTCACCAGAGGTGTTCTACAAGGTGTCTCTGATGGGATCCATACAGTTCAATACACCCACAGATGAGGTAGAAAAGTGGTTGAGCAGTCCAGTGACAAAAGTTTCTGATGATCTGAAGGTATTCAAGGCATGAGGAGAGACAATGAAGGATGGCAGAAGGACTTTACACAACAGCATGTCCAGACAATATAATGGCACGTAAAAGACAACAAAGAAAATTAATTTAAAGCAGGATATATATGATGGATAGTTATATAACTGCTTTGCAGCAGACACAGAAAAGACACCTAATAAAAACTTAGGAATTACTAAAAAAGGATTAAAGAACAAATCATAAAAAATCCTGATGTCATATAAGTTCATGGCTTGCCTGAAACTTGAAATCTCTGTGCGGTTCTGGTTGCCTTCTGCCAAAAAAGAACATGTTAGAAAGTGAAAAAGTTCAGAGAAGGGTAACAAAGATGATCAAAAGGCTGCAATGAACAATGACTGAGTATGATAGGTGTGGGATCTATGAAAAAGGAATACAGAATCACGAGTGGATAGAGACTGACAATTAATTCTTTTCAACTACTTGAAAGGAGGTTGTGGCCAAGTTGGGGTCGGTCTCTTCTCCAAAGTAACAAGGCATAGGACAAGAAGAAATGGCTTCAAGTTGCACTAGGGGATGCTTAGATTATGTATTAGGAAAAAATTCTTCACCAAAAGGGTTGTCAAGCATTGGAACAGGCTGCCCAGGGAAGTGGTGGAGCCACCATCCCTGGCAGTATTTAAAAAACGTATGGAAGTGGCACTTGAGGACATTTTTTAGTTGTGGACTTGGCAATGTTAGGTTAATGGCTGGACTAAATGACACTAGAGGTCTTTTCAATCCTAAATGATTCTATGACTTTATTCTAATAAAAGCACTAAACACCATCAAAAGACAAAACTGAGACTCGGGTTCAAGGCAAACGAAAGAGTATGACATCCTACCAATATGTCATGATCTATGGGACTCCCTGCCAAAGGATGTGAATGCAAGAGAAATACATATTCAAAAGGAAACTCCACAGGTACATGGAAAGAGCGAAACAGACAAAACTCAATAGCTCAGGCAATCCCCAGAAAGGAAAAGAGTTGGAGATTTGAAGCAGAAGTTATTAGCTATGTTGCTAATGCTATGTTCCTAGGCATCCACTTGTCAATACTGCTGGAGACAGAGCACTGAACTAGATGGACCCTTCATTTAAATACATGTGGCTCTTCTGATGTCCTCAAAAATAACTCTTCCAAGAATCACATTCAATATCAGTAAGTACAATGCCAGACATCCTTCTCAAAGCAAATAGTATTTATGTCCCTCTATTTAGAGAAAAACAATTATGTTGTCTTTCTGCATAGCTGAAACTACTTCCATGAAGATAACAGCCAACACTTAATTAATTAATATATTAATTAACATATTATTTATATTGGAAGTCAGTGATCACTTATGTCCATGAATGCTAAAATTATTAATTTAAATAGTATTTCATTGCCATCAGCTAGAATTAATGTTAAATAAGAAGATTTGTGTCTAGGTTCATCTGTGCATAATATGGTAAATTAAGACTGTAATAAGTTGAAAAACAGCATGCAACAGCTTCTCTTAAAAATCATTCTGATGCTCAGTTCTGCTAGTCAGCAGGATTGAATTACAAATGTTACTGTCTACGTGTTGAAATATCTTCTGCAAAAATGAGAGACCTTCTAAAAGGAATACCATCTAAGTATCATATTGTTATTTTTCCCCTAGATGTCTGGCAGGTGTATGCCATTATCGAGCAGAGATAGGCTCAGGGTTAACTTTATTGTGCAATGCCTCAAATGCCCTGGGATATGCAACATAGCCTTGCAAAGGGCACATATGTAGCTCTCTAAATGCTGTATATCATTCTAATCCATGGAGAATATAATGGATCTCCTCTGAAGAGTATAAGCTTTTCTACTCAAACTGAATATTAAAACATATGGTGCTCTCAAAACAGTTATTCCGCACCAGGTGTTAATTTTAATTTGACTATATGGATTTTGCATTATTCAGTATTTGGTACAATTTCCTGGGAGAATCAAGTTTTATTCTTTACCACAGAGAACAACTACCATAAATGTTAAAAGTTGAGCTATAGATATGAAAACGTTACTTATGAAGAGTTTGCCACAGTTTTCTGTTAGCTTAAAAATGATAAAGATGGAAGGATTGCAGCTATTCACATTCCTACAAACACACATGTGCACAGTTTGCACTTAGCCTCAAATAGGTCAGACTGCCAATATTGAAAAGCAAGATGAATTGCTGGGCCACTGAGGCAGGACAGCAGTGGACACTGAGGAACAACTTTTGCAATGACTCCATGGGCATCCCATCACTCTTTCCTGCTCCAGGCTCTGTAGGGTTTAAAGTCCATGGTCCTGTATCTCTTGACCTCCTCGCACTTGCTTCAAATATGGCTTGCCACTTGCACTGTTTTGTTACAGCTACATTCGCCTCCAGAGACAGGAACTAGATCAAAAGGAGTTTGATAAATTCAACGGTGCATATGGCTTCTAGTACACTATAGTATAAACTGGATTTGACTGAACACACTGAAAGATGCAAAGCTCTGTATTTCTTTGCTCTATGTCAACTTCTTTTGCTGACAGGCACCATGGCTTTGAGCCTTGATTCCTGGAGTGGTGAAGTCTTGCTGCTTTGCTGTTTGCAAGAGGAGAGCAATGCTGAAGGCTTGGGTCTCTTCTTGCTGAATTCTGGGACAAATTTTTCCAATCCCTGAGTGCAGTTACAAATAAAAAGCAGATGTGATTATTTTTGTCTATACTAATTTCTGTAGCATGCACTATGTTCCCTGGCATGTAATCTATGAAAGCAGCTATGACACATGTTAATTTCTCTCTTTTTGGGGAAATGAGATGTGTGTTAAAGTTTGGTGGTGGTGTTTGTTTTTAATCATAAATATTCCTGGGAAATGAGTGTGACTATCAAGTGCTCTGTCTACTTGGATGTGAGAGCCAACAGATTTGTGCTCATTGTGTGAAAATTTCCCAAACCAGCAATCTGTGAGAGCCCCATCCCTATTCCTCATGAGACAGAATTAGGGGCACCAAAAGAAATGAAAAGGCAGCAGGTTAAGGAAACCCCAAAGAAGCTCTTCATCATTGAAAATAGAATGAAATTATTGAAGTCAATGTCACAGCATACCATGGAGGACAAAACAAAAATAAATTCAAAAAACCATAAGCAAAACTGAGGAGAAAGGAGTCCATAAATGACTATTAAGTGCCAAATACGGGTGCAATTTCCAGCTCTGGGAATTTCTGGGCCACTAAGTACCAGAAGCTGGAGGGTGCCGGGAAAGGTATCATTGTGTGCTTTTACTTGCCTCATACCTCTCCCTTATCCACCTTAGCCCCTGCCAGAACTCTGCTCCTTGAACATTTATTATAACCCCGTACGTCCTTTTTTAGCAAAAAATCCAGGATACTAGGATATAATAGGTCCCCAGAATAAGGCTTACTATTAATCTGTATTGTTTCGTGTCTAACAAGTACAGAGAGCTCCTGACGAGGCTGAGTGGCCTGTTGTCTGATGTGCTGTACTCCAGCAATGTCTATCTGTGCCATCACGCTTTGGTTTTTGTGCCCAAAGCCATTTTCTGTCCAGAATCTGTTCAGACATGACAGCGCATTACCATGTTTTGCTAATGCTTGGCTTCTCAGCTAGAGCTGGCTCATGTCCAGCCAGATTGGACAGGACTGCAGCCAGCATGTGGCTGACGGCATCCCAGGGTGTATATATGCCCATGGGAAGATCCTTTCCTCACCTCCAGAGGCAGCAGGATGAATGTCCTACTGCAGCACTCCACATGCAACCCAGTTCTGCCCCATTGTGCACTGAGTTTCACTGGTATAGTCAGAAGGATGATATGGTCCTGCTGCCAAAACTGCATCTATAGAGAGGGGTTACCCATCGTAGCTGTAAAAGGTACAGCAAAAACTTCTCCAGCCCCCTCTTCCTCAAGAAGGTCACCAAGCAGTGCATTTGCTTGGATGTTACCTTGGTGAAAAAGCTTCAAGCATAGGGATGCAGTATTCTGCTTCCAAACATAGTGTTAGGCCAAAATCCAGCCTCTGTATACAACAAAGGCATTAATCTCTTATACATTGTTACAGCTTATGGCTTTTCAGCCGTGAGTTTTTCAGAATAGATTTTGTAAAACATTCCCACATCCCACATCTCCCAGAGCTATCACAAAGATTTCCCCTTCCTGAAGAACTTTGCTCTTTTCTTCATCTTTCATAAGCCACTCTCAGCAACAATACCAAGCTCCAGGCAGAAAAAACCCCAAATACCTTGAAATTGAGCAAAACCAAAAGATATTTTATCTCAATATATCATGGGGTGGGTTTGTTTTTTTTTTGCCCCCCCAAATACCGGCTGGTAATGAAAGTGTCTTTTCCTGTTGTGAGTTACATTCTCAGTGCAGCTTCTTTGGCTTGAGCAGAGTAAGGCTGCTTTACACCAGCTGAAAATCTTATTCCTCAGCTATAGCAGTGTGACTGGGTGCTGTTTTCTAATGAAATAACCACTGTGAAATACCTGATTCACTTTGCACCCAACAGCTGTAGTTCCAGTCTGTGTTCCCAGTAACAGTCTGAAAACAAGCACAATAAGAAAGGCCCAAACAGCTGCAACTCCTCAACAGAAAAAAAACCAATCCAGAAGGGAGAAAAAAAGTTTGTTGTCAGCCTCCAGCTTAGGAAGGAAGTAAAGCCATATTTCTTTTCTGTCTCATGCATGTCAGCTGTCTTTGAAAAATTATTACTGCTCTGTTTTGTAATAGAAACTCCACAATATTTGGTAAATTACAAACTCAAATCTACTCATGGCCAAATACAGATTTAACATTTCTGATACAGCCAAAACATGCTCAGTATGTGAATAAGCTGCAGTACTCTCCAGGAGAGGTTTGGAATTCACCTCCTGGCCCCAAATTATCCTCCCTGAAAGAACTCATGAATCCTGTATTTGGACCATTCAGACTGATTTTATTTTAGTTCTAGATTTTGGCAGGAAAAAAGTAAACATTTAGTGAAGGAGGCTTTCCTGTATTAGAGCTTCCCAGAGCTGTACAAGTGAATAATTCTACTTTATTGAACTAAAAGCAGAAGCAGAAAACAACAGGTGAGTATTCCTTGATTGGATAAAACATACCTGCTTCTGCATTCTGAATATTGCTCGTTTGTTGGATTACTTTTTTACATGAGTGAAATGTGGGCTGTGTTTTGAGTTGTGTCTTTAGCACAGTTTTGATAGTCAATGCTATAAGCTTTGGTGGAATCACTTGTAGAGTTAGGAACTATTCATTCTGATACATCTCTAAATACATAAAAAACCCGGAATCTGGTAGCCATCACTTACAGAAGGAAAAATATACATGTTAGATCTGTTGAATTTTGCAGCAATGCTGTGCTATAGTCATATCATAAAGAGACAAAAATGGATGGAGATAGAAATAAAGCTGGAGATGAGGGGGACGTAGGAAAGCAGACAGTTATGAGCAGAAGAAATGCCAAAGGAGACAGAAAAGTGGCAAGAGAGGAAAGGAAGGACAGAGACTCAGGTGGTTAGCTGTTGATCAAGTATAAGCAAGTATAATGGGGGAATATGAGAAACATTTTCAAATAAATTTCTCTCAGATTGAGGATCAGTAGCTTGCTGCTGCACTTACTGGCTTCCATAGCACAGGCTTGGAGCTTCACTTCAATTTAGGTGATGCAATCACTACGTTTTAAAGAATTCCCCTCCCCCCACCCCACTAAACATTTCTTAACAATTAAAGGGAACACTAAATTTATACAGCAAAAATGTGATTTAAATGTTCATTACTTTCACCAAACTGTTTCATATTTGGGCACTTCAGGGTGTGGTTGTCAGAGACAGAGGTACTGTACTACTATTTCTTTTAATCTCGTGAATGGCTGCTAATACTGAAATTTATGTCAGAAACTAAATTGTCTAAATATAGTAAGGTTTGGAATTTCAAAGAAGATACAAGATGAATTGGGTGCCCTGGAAGGGCTGAGCTGATGTTCTAATTTTAGAAACCAATACGAATATTTTTTTCTTTTGCTTTTAAATAGTTGGCATGAAAATATGTTCTCAAGATACTAACACAATGCAACCAGTGTTCAAGCAGGTTCCCTGATAGGTAGAATTCTGTAACTAATTTTCCCTGAAAGGACGCCTGTGTCTGAAAGGATGTAGTCAGCTCTGAACAGCTACAAGTTACAAGGGGATTGCACAGGAAAATTCAGTATTTGCTCGTACAAAGAGCTAAAAATATGAGTGCAAATGACCGTGCAAAAGTGAGATGCGTAATAAGTGAACAGCTGAGGATTCTTTGCAATATGTTCCAGTAGATATGTGAATGAAACAAAAGAGAACATAATTACATTTCTTTACTAAAAATGTGTGGTAGCATTTGGGGATATCTTTCTGATAAATTAAGTCATTGTTAGATTATCCTGATTTTTTTTAACCCATTTTACTTCAGTAATGGTCATATAATAGCTCAATTTTTAATGATCTCCATCTCATTGCAGTTAATAGCTATATTTCCATAGAAACACTACAAATCTGCTTTAGCTGGGCATTTACTGATGATCGTGTTTGAAATCACTTCCTAGATAACTATTAGAGAAAAAAAAATGTTGTAAGAGAACATTAAATTCTGCAAAAGTCTGTGTCTACTGTATCTTACAGATCTGGTATCTCTTCCAAAATCACTTAAAGGCAAAACAAATACTGACATTTTTATTTGGTGGTGGCATCATTAAAGGTAGTCAGTATGCTTATTCTCCTCCTGGTTGCACCCAACAGTCAAAGAAAGAGTTCCTATTTACTACAATATGAGCCCAATGCTGACTTCCCCCTGTAGCTCAAGCCAATCTTACTCAATGATGAGAATATTTCTGCTAATGGCCATGTGCAATTTACACAATAGCCTTTTCTTTTGATCTGTAACTGAACCTAGAATGGGAAATGTATTCTGGAAATATTTAATTGTTCCTTGAGTTGCGCAAACATCTGAATGAAGCTTGTGGTGCAGGACTTGAATGAATAATTTAAAGAACATTATACGTAAGAATAATGCTCCCTTGTGCTTTCTACCAAACCTTCCTAAAAGCTTTGTGACAGCCCAGAAGAAATGCTGCAACTAAGAGAGTAGTTGTTATTAACTGTATTTTGTAGACGAGGAAATTACTTTGGAAAGGTTAAACAAATTGCTGATGTTCGCTGTGTGAATCAGTACCTGCTTTTAAGAAGAGAGAGTAGTTTGGTTCTGTACTCAGTGTGCAGCTCTTAGCATTTGCCTTTCCTGCGCAGAAGACAAACTGCAGCTCAAAGTTACCAAGGCCATCATGGGAAGTGCAGGTAAAACGAGCAGAGTTGTCACTGAAAGTTTTGTAAAATTCTAGGGGGAAAGAGAATCCACTTCCCCACTTTTTCATCTGTCCTTTGTGGCAAATCACTTTAACCTCTTTCTCTGTAGAAGCATTACAGAATTTGCATTATACAGCAGGCTCTGTGTCCAGTCTGTGCAGAAGACCAGAGGCGGGGGATTCCCTTTATCCAGACAGGGTGCATCACTGGGGACAATATGTAACCCTACTTACTGCATGTGGTAAGGACAGAAAATGAGAGGAAGGAAGAAAAGAAAGGAAAGGCTTGTTTTCATGAAAGATTACACGTGCCCAGGTATTTTCTAATGGAAGTTTACGGGAAAGGGGAAAACTATAATGGCACAGCAATGTACCAGGTTTCAGTCAAGGATGGTTGGGGGACAACACTATTAAATTTGATGACTGTAGCCTACAGAGTAAGGGCTAAAGACTGCCAATACTTCAGAAAGCCCACTAGAAGACAAATAATACTGGCAAATTAAAAGCACACAGGTCTTTGGGTGCACAAAGGACCCAGGCTGAGATGCATATCCAGGCTGGACTCTGGGGAAGCTGGAGAAGTCAAACTCTCTGAGAAGGTTACTGTAGGATGACAGAGCTTGAAATAAGACGAGTGAATAGAAGGAGCTCTTGGTGATTTCAAAGTATTTTGTCTTTGTCTTCTGGTCTTTGATTTGACTTCCAAGTTTTTACAAGACTTGGCGCTGTGTGTTACATTTATTTCATTAGTCACCTACAAAAAAAAGTCATGTAGTATTATTTACCTGTCTAGATTAGTTAGGTACTCAGTGGAGGAAGACACACTACTCAGGAGGGCAAGTTACCACTTTTTACAGAAAACCTGCTTTAGGGTAAGAAGGATTGTTGTCAAAAAGAACAGAGTGAGATGGGAGTGAGCAAGAGCCTAAAAATCTAAGACGCATTCAGAGAAACTTGAAAGTAGGTGGAAAAGGAGCTAATCTCAATTCTACAGCTGTGAGTCATAGGCTATGGGTACATAAGCAAGGAATTTGGTGCCAGAGGAGTGGATCAGTATATAGAAAAAAACAATGCTGAGGTTCCTGCTTTTACATTATAAGCTGTCTTGGCATTTTACATTGAAGAGGTTTAATCTGATCCTCTAGAGCAAAGGACCTTATAAAGTGTATTTCTGAAGCTGTTTGAATAATCAGTCACTCTTTTGAACCTTTCTACCCTAGCTGGGGTTGGAGGATATTTGATGTGTATCCAAGAGAGCTTTCAGTTTAATTTTCTTTGAAAGAACTCTTGTTCATATGAACCAAAACTGCTCTGTGAACTGAGCCAGCTGGACTAAATGGAGATCATGGTAAAATTTGCTCCACAACCATTGCTTCAAACCACAAAGTCTAGGTAAACACTTAAAATGTTGAATGCTCTATTAGGCTATTTGTTTATATTCCAGAAGTTGTATTTTATTTGGTAATTTTTAATGCCCTGTTAAACTGGGGTAACAATACTTCTCCCTTTTCACCATCCTGCTAAACTCCAGTAGGTATTTTTATTGTGAAGTTATTGTAGTCATATTTACCTGCAGGAAGCGGCCCTCTGAAGTTCCCAGATTAGCAATGGTAAGGTTCCCTTTGGTGAAGACAGATATCGAAGTCAACAGGACACTGTTGAACTGGCCCATGAACAAGTCAACCCTCTGCAGAGGAGTCGTAACTTCTAAGCGATATTCATCATCTTGTGCTCTGCAGTATGAAGCATTTCTTGAAAAGGCCTGTTTGAAAATGAAGTACAGATGAGTACTGTCTTTACGAGTAGTAATAGATCTTTGTCAGAGTGAAGTCATTTAGCACAAATGCATTTGACCAAAAGGATTTTAAAATGTTTCAAACTTAATTGCTTCATCAGTTATGATGTTCCACGAGGAAGGCAACAACTTCTTAATGTTATGGGAATTTTTCTTTTAACTTCGTTTATTGTGTCTGTTGGAATAAGACATAGAGTCGTTATTCAACTAGATATGTGTATAAGCACATATATCAAGGTATCCTTTTTCTTAGTGACTTCCTTAATGCTGCTTCTCCAAAAGTCTCAGAATTCTTGTACTGCAGAGCCTGCCCAGTGACACACCTGCTTCCAGAAGTTTCCTAGAAAAAGATTCTCTAAAAATAATACCATTTTTTTCACTAAAATAACAATTTCTGATATTCTTCTCTTTCTATTCTATTTTCACCACATTTTCAGAGATAAGACATTAAAGTGGAATAAAAGACAGAGAAAGGAAATGGAGGTAAGTCAGGAAAAAGATGTTTCTGATTGTAAATTTAAGTGAAACTCTGGGAAATCCAGATTTTTTAAATTACTCAGACTGTTCATTGATCATGTATGGTTCATGCACTATTTCATCTAATTTCTGTATGTCTTGAGTGTACTATAATAGTAGCTGCATTTGCAGGATTCTCTCTTTCATTTTGGGAATAGAGATTACATGTTTTTAATTTGCATTGGAAAATTCTTGAACAATACACTTTAAGTTATCTCTTGAGAAGAATATAGCCTCCTGACAATTCAATAGTAATCTATTAACTGATAATTTCATTACTATTGATACTACATCATCTGTTTTGTTGAGATTGTACAGATAATAACCAGGAACCCCCCAAAGGATCTCTAACCAGTTTAAATTTTGAAGTCATCTAGCATGTTCCCACTGTGACATACTTTATGAATAAACATGTAGGAAGATTATAAATGATCTTATGGTGGTTCCCTCTGTTGAGATCAATAGTGAGCTCCATTTTTCCTATTTTTTTAATAGATTTTTTTTTGGTCACAGACTTGTTTTAAAAAATCTTTTAAAAAGCTTGAAAGAAATCTTTTCAAGACAGTCAAGAGTCTGTCTACTAAATGCAAGAGATTTGAATCACCCCCTTAAAAAGGCTGCAGGAGTGGATTTTTTTGGTCTTGTTTCTTAGATTCAAATGTCTTTCCCTCAAAGTACTATGAGAAAGCAAGCAATGAACAAAGAATTTCTTGCTGGCTTAACTCTGGTGAATACTGGAATAAAACCCAAGGCACTGAAAATACTATCAGCAAAATGTTAAACCTAATAGCTCAGTCCTTTGCTGTTGAATTGTGATGTTTCTGAACTGAGCACAGTAACAGCACTGGCGGGTGAAGTTTTCTATGATCCCTGGGAGTTGCAGCCAGCACCGGTGCCAGCTTTTCTGAAGGTGCCCTGTGAATTTACTGTGTCATTTAGGTGAAAACCTGAGTAAGACCAAATGAGCAGTTGAAATTTTTGTACAGAGTTGTAAAGACACAGAAAGAGGGATTCTAAATTAGATACGGTACAGCAGTGACTTAACAGTTGGGCTATCCACATACTAAAGGTCTGCTATATTAGCTTTGTTATTAACTGCTAATATGCAGTGTGTTTTGTTCAGCAGGAACTGAACTAATACTTTGAACTAGGAGCACAGAAAACACTTTCAAGTATTTTTTAGCCCAGTATTTGACTGAGTTAAATCATCAGTAGGCAAATTTAGCTTTTCTTTGTTATGGCCACAAACAAACTAAAAGCTGTATTCTTTTGCACTCATATCCTACCCAGTCCAAAAGTATTTCTGAAACATCTGTGCAAAGATTACTCATACAATGAGTATGAATAGTGAAAGTGCAGAAAGATATACAGTTTTCATGCTTTTTGAAATAAGGCTGATTTCTGATTTTACACTCCCCCAGCTTGGGATCTCTGCTCCTTCCTGTAACTCCATTTTTTTCCATAAGCAAATGACTTTTGGGAGAGATGTTCCTGTGCTAAGCTTAAAGTATTTCCTCCTACATAGTAATTTCAACACAATTCAAACATCCTAACATGCTGCCTCATGAAACCCTGTTGAAGCTCTTTGGAAAAAGTGGCTAGATTTTCCTGCTTGCCCTGACACTGTTCCTAGCTTCTTCGAAGTCAGCTCAGCCACAAAGTCAGCTCAGCCTTCCCTAAAGATGCCATAATTTTGGGTATCTGCTCAAGAACCTGCAGGTTGTTGCACATATGGCTCTTAAAAAACTCGGTGCTTCATGGATTAACCATAATGTAAGGTTAGTTGTTCAAGAAATAGGAAGGCTTTGATCTTTGAGTAGAAATGCAGAGATTAAAAGGCTACTTAGAAAACTAAAGGAAGATTGATAACAGGGGAAACTTCAGCAAAGAAGCTGCTTTAAATTAACACTTATAAGCCTGACTGTCTCCCTCCCTCCCTCTCAGTATACACGTAACTATCCATTTGGCTGTCAATGTGGAAAAATAACTGATGTCAGATGAGGCACTCTGGATATTATGCCAAGTTCCAGTGAGAAATCACACAGCTATTAAATGGACGATTAGAGCATGGGCAAGTACTTGCATTCACCTATACTGCTTCTCTTGTAGGACAAGAGGTGGAAATTGTGTGTGTGATTCATAGAGAGGGCTTTGTGATGCTGGCACAGGTGAGCCACTGGAACGTAATGTGGTGTGAGCAAGCCCTGCCTTACTGTGTCCAGGATAGGAGATAACTAACACTATCTTATTTGTGCATACAGGAAGTTGAGGTGTTTCAGAATTTACTCTTGATTTGGTCCAGAGAAGACAAATGTGCCAAAAAAAGTCGCTAGGCATCGCTGAGCTGAGCCATCAGGAGCTGTCATGGTTTTGCAGTTAACTGATAGTTTATATCTCATACTCAATGAGCATAAAATAAAATATTTCAGACAGAGTTGCACATTTGAAGCCCAAGGTGCAAGGCAGAGAGGAATTCTTACAGACAGTAATGAAAATCTCAGAGAAATAGCCAGTTAGGTCAGTGTCAGAAAAATGAGTCTAAAGTCTAGTCTCTAGTCTGAATACTATATTAAGGGGGGGAAAATGTATCAAAATTTTATCCAAATATGTTTTTGTCAGCTTTTCTGTTATTTGTAATGACTGCAAATTGGAGAAACACTCCATCAGGTTCATCCTTCTACAACTGGCCAAACCGTGCTCTTCTCAGTTAAATGCAGTGCTAAATTAGAAAGTGTTACTATATGTAATGTCTTGATGATGCTCTGTTTCATGTCTTGAATAAAATGAAAATCAACGACTTAATCACTGCAGAACATTTCATACTGTCTTGTGAGCCATTTGGAGGACATCATTAAAATTTAAATTTAATTTCACCAATTAGAGAAATGGTCTGAAAGTAACTAGGTGATATTTCCTAGTGTCAATCATAAAATACTACAGTTATAAAGAAGAACTCAAGTGAAAGTAGGAATATGCATGAGTCTTATTTCCCACTAGTTTGCTTACATGACTTTTAACTTGTTGGCTGTCAGGAATCAAAATCCTAAGTACCAACTTTTGTTTTCTGCTGTGAATTCTGGGAGTCTCTCTCAAGAGAAGTGGTCACCTACAGTGTTCTAACAGTGTTTCTCCTTTCATAGAATCAAGGAATGCTTTCGGTTGGAAAAGACCCCGAAGATCATCTCTATGGCATACCATGGATTAAGGGGAAATGACCTACTACTAAATGAGCTGGATCTAGATATATCTGCAAATGGCAAAAACCCTTTTTCAAAGAAACTGCTGTAGAGTGAACGAATAGATCATGCTACATAACAAATTGGTTCCTAAGACAATTAAAACCTGAGAGAGTGTATAAGTGACTTCTGCTGTGGAAGTCAGCAAATTAACGTGAATAATAAAACTACGGTTTTCAGGAGTGGGTCCTATTGGAATCAAGCACATCATGATGAAGAATTTACATGTACAGCAGACTCTGAACAGGAAGAGTAACACAGAAGAACCTTATCAGGTTTTCCTTTCTAAATAGTCTTGTGTATTTTTAGCCAACACAGCTTTGCTGTTATGTAATACAGTTGAATTCTCAGAGTAGTTTGCAGTATTTCTCCTCAGGTGAGAAGTCCACTTGATCACTGCTTCTCTCCATGAGAAACACAAGAATGGCATTCTGGCCCCAATAATTAAGCCAGATTGTTGCCTGAGGATGAGAGTGACTTGATCACTGTCATGGTAATTATAATACTTGTGATCCTAGGGAAGGAAAAAACTGAGTAATATTGAGCAGCTCAATTTTGCCAGTGGACACCAATTCATGTACTAAACAATTCCCACAGGCACAGATCCACCATGTTTCTGCTTTCATCTTGACCAGTGAACGACACCTTGAGGGTGTGTATATGCTGTGAACTCGGTCCAATGTTCATGGAGAACTGAACATGTCTGGGACAGGGGACTGGGTTTTCTGTTTCTAAGAACTTCTGCTGAGGCAGAAGCTTTACTCTAAAAGTTAGAAGAGCTTTTTTCCTCTTTTTGTTTAAAACAAAGAATTATTTCCTTCTTCCTTCCTCCTCTTCACAATATTCCTCATGTATTTGAAAGCAATTGAAAGATTTTTTTTATAAAATGCAGAGAAAGTAAATGCCTTTCTGAGAATAATATTTTTTTAAAGAACTCCATTGATGTAGAATTTTACATAGTATCGTTCCACTAACTATACTTGTTACTTTGATCTCCACTGCTAAAATAAGATGGGGGAAGGAAGTTACTGTACTGATGCTTCACTTAAGTAATAGGTAAAAAACATCCATGTTAAATGCAATTACTTAATACAAATTAAGATGATTTCATGTTCTTTTGTCAAGATCATTCAAAGAGTTATTTGCTTTTGTCATTGAACAGTACTGCATTAGTTCTCATAATCTGGTTAGTGCATTAGCACTAAGTAAATCCTATTGATTCAGCAGATAAAATGGACCTAAGCAATCTTTGTATTTTGCTGATCTCCCTTATACTAATTTAGCATTTAACTCAGCATACAGATTATCAAAGGAGAGGTGTTGACTAATTACATATTTTTAAGAAATAAAGTAATGCATCAGTGATGTGCTAATGAAAGCAGTTTGGTTGTACACTTGTAGTGCATATCAGGTGCATTTTTCATAGAAGACTTTATTTGCATGGAAGCTGTGGTGAAATAGAAAAGCTGGGAATTCCATCTAGGCCAGTTATCCAAAGATAAAGCTGAGTGTGGAGACTCTTATTCCAACATAGCATTGCATAACAACTGCATGTCTAGCCAAAACAATGGTGCAAGAGATGTGTGGGACAGAAAAAAGTCCAGATACTAGGAGAATATCATGCAATTTGCCCTAATTTCCACAGGCTGCTTATAAAAGCAGGGGAATATCTGCCTCAAGAAAATGAAGCTCATTATCACTTCCCACAAGATTACTCCTATAGCACTTCTTTGTTTTCACACCCCCTGCAGACAGTGCAAGTAATACTTTCATATTTATGCCATGGATCTTCTTCCTCAGCATTTTTTATTTTTTTTAATTTACTGCGGGCTTCATTTCTGGTTTCACTTGTATGTTTGGAAATAAGGAGTAATTTCACTCTGATGCAAAAGTTGTCTGAGATCAGAAACCCACATGCCACCTAGAAAGTTTAAGTAACACAACTCTCTCCTGGATAATAATTACCTACTGTTGCTTTAGTGAGCAATAATGATGGCTAGATGTGGTCCTGAGTCAGAATAAGCAGTAAGTAAAAAAACTGCTGAGGTAAGGTGGGTGTTGAGGGAGCTGAAAGGCAGATGTCTGCTTTGTAAGGACTTATGTGTCTCTCCACTGTTTGGCAACAGAACCAAGGGAAATTCATTGCTTACTTTCATGTATCAACCACCCACCAAAGCCAGGTGGGATGAATCCAGGACTTAGATCTGCATGCAGTGCACTGCAGAATCTGCTTCCCTTCCTTTGGAACATGGAATTGTGCATAAGGAAATCCAAGCAGATCTTTCAGAAGGGGCTGACAGAGTCTCATTGCAAAACAGCCATCAGCAGACTAGATGGGAAGTTAATCTGGAGCAAAGGAGTCTTAGAATTTGGTCTGAACCCAGGAAAAGAGGTTGAGATCTGAATATTGTACATCTCTAGGGAGTGTCCTTAATGTTACATACCTACTAGTATACATTTTGGACATCTCTTCTTGTGCGACTATAAAAGTTTTCACATTTGCAAGGTTACATAGGATAAAAAAATTATTCTTTGTCTGGTTCTAGTCTTTATAGTTACTTAAGGGTCTTCAGAGGCTGAGACATAAAAACCACATGACCAGACATCCATTTTAGCAAATAAAAATTACTTACTGCCTGAAATGATTTCTCTGCAATTCCACAGAAAAGCAGCAGAGTCACTTTTCCACACTAATAACCAATAGGGAACCTTGCCTTCAGTGGAAAAATTTGATTAAAAAGTCTGGAAGTGGAACATTATTAGTAACTCTGGCTGATTAAGCTGTGCCCTTTGCAGAAAATGGTAGTTTAATGGATATCACTTTTTCTCCGAGATATCCAGCTTTCATCAAGAAGATGATAAAACACTAAGCAGCAGCACTGGGAGACAGAGACAGATCCCCAACAGGACATCAGGAGAAGGAAAACTAGGTTTTGCAGCACTTGGGGACTAACAGATTGACCCCCAAACTCTGTAGTTTCTGGGGTTCAAAGAGTCTGCAAAGGTATCTACCACTAGGGGTGGTGTGGTGCTTTCCAAAGTAACTCCCTAATCTGCCTTTTTCCTTCCCTTGTCTTTTTCTCAAGAACTCCCTTCTGATGGTGTCCATGTGGCCAGTCCCAGGGACAGAACAGCGCTCACCTCTGTAGTTAAGTGTTTGCTGGGTCTGGTCCAGCCTGACATAACCGTGTCCATATCCATGTTCTTAGCACACTCCCTACACACTCATGCCGGTACCTCTACCCATGACTCACTCCCATACAGCTTAACTGGAGTCCAGACTCGTCCTGCAATCCCTTATGTGACACTGCTTGCCCCACTCAGGTCTTCCACAGCCAGGTGTGTAGGTGGCCATGTACCCAGCGGTGGAGGGGAGGCGGTGAGCACACCCTGCCTTGGTACAGGCGCAGTGAAGACCCTCGGAGTACTGCCAGGACTTCTGGCAGACAGACTGAGCACAGAACAGGAATGCAGATGCAGCCTATCACCTTACTACCAGGGTTTAAGCATGTTTTACAAGGTGTCAGTGCACACTGCCCCATCGTTCAGTGCCTCCTCATTTCTTCTTCTGAGATGTCAGAACCCCAGAGGAGTTTGCATACTTATGGGAACAGATTTTGTGCCCAGGCAAAGTTCTGTATGCCATCTGATACAGCATTTCCAGAGCAATAAATGTCTGAACGAATCTGATGGATTCTGGTGCCTGACTTTTAGGGAAAATATTCAGTCACGTTCTACTCACAACATAAAAACATCTCCATGCTGTGAGATTATCTAAATAAACCACATCAACCTTTTCTAACCAGAGATGTGATGTTACCTTTAAACCTGTCAAACATTTTAAGCCAAATGGTGTGGGATATTACAGTTACAGGGCCTCAGAAGAGTTATTTGTCTCTGTTTATTTTATTAAATATTCCTAGACACAGCCTTAGCATGACAGATCAATAAGTGCCTTTGCTGTTTCCTGATAAAAGGCGGCAATTATTTTCTTCCATTACAATATAAGCATAACCTAATTTTACTCATCTGTCATGTGTGTAATGGTAATAAAGAAGCATCACCATGTGTTTATTTTGCTGTCACTTTATCTTTTGTTTTGCTGATCTTCTATTTTCCTTTCACATTCTTCCAGCTGTTTATGCCTTTCATTTAACAGGAGCTGTGACCCATTTGTCTTACTTTATGACACTTGCTAGGAACATGGTGGCAAAAGCCTGTCTGTGGTTTCTCTTTTCCTGTAAGGTGTTAGTCCTGTAGGCTTTCAGCTGAACTTACCTGTAGAAGAAACAAAGCCAAAGGATCTCTACAGAGCTGATTTTCATTTTTAGAGTGCTTTAAAGATAAGTCAATAATGATTTAAATCAGGTATCAGAGGACAAATTGGCTTACAATTGTTTAGCATGTAAGAGATGCAGAAAGGCCAAACAAAGCCTGTAAGATGATGATCTAACTAATGACAAGTGAAATGTACAGTTGAGGTTGTCAAGGCTAAAATCAACCCATCTTCACTTGAAAAATCACATTTAATCCATGATAAAGGTGCACACTACTGGATTGTGTCTGCAAATGAAGTAAGCAGCATTTGCCTCCACATCTAAACACATCCTCTGCTTTGAGGAGTACCACACTGAGGCTGATAGTGACTAACTGTGACCGAAGTAATTCTGCCTAAAGACTATATCCAGTTTTTGCCTTGTTGTGGGTGAGGAGATTCCTGAACAGTGATTCAAAACCCTCCACCACAGCTCTCAGATACCTTTATCCTGACTCAAGCAATAAAATGCCTTTACTATAACTCCCAGTTTTTCTTTTCATTCAAAGCCAGTTGTGTTTCTACCTCGCTGTCATTTAAGTGTCAGCCAGCTCTTCATTGAAGGAAATTATTAGGCAGTACTAACTGGTCACAGCTCTGCTGAAGTACATCTGACATCAATCAGATGCTTCATCAGATTCACTTTTCCTAACCCTAACTTTAGTGAGCTCAGGTTTTGGCTTAATATGTATTACACTTAAACATAACTGGAAACATTTTATTTTGATTTTATAAAGTTTTCTGTGAGCACTGAAGTCAGTGAAGCACAGTTATGTCTAGATTTATATCTTGTGGTTGGTTGAGTTTTCTGTCCAACTAAGCTCTGATGGAGACTTTCCCATGGATGAGCAATACCTTCTTCAATCCCTATGAGTACTTCTGATGTTTATAAAGGGGCTTCTTAAACTTCATCAGTTTCCACAGCCTGAACATATATTGGATCTGTCTCTGGATTCACACTTGAATTCACACCTTTAAGATTTCTTATTGCTGAGGCTGTCAGGATAACTAATAGAAAGACAAGCCTATAGTAGTGCGATCATATAAACTTAATTCCTTTAGAAAACAAGGCTAAAACTTACCAAATTTGTCAACCACATCAAGATGAGTTGGAGGGGCGGGGTTGGTTGGTTTTATTGTTTGTTTTGTGTGTATGGGGAGGGTTTGTTTGGTTGGGTTTTTTTTTGGTTTAAATATGAGGCGAACAAGATGAGGAAGTGTTTTGGATGTGTTCTTTGGGGTTTTTTTGGTCTAGTTCTACCTTTTGAAGGCTCAGATTAAAGAGTCCTGAGGGACAGCCACTTAAAAAGATGAACTACCCGAAGACTAACAAAATTATGTACAATTGTCTTGTGGGAGTATTTTTGATAACATGAAATGGCCTTCATCAATCAGACTCTAACTGTAAATTATCAGAGAGCACCTCCTTGCAAATGGTGCTAAAGGCTCATTTTTCTTTTTAATGTTGAAGTTAGTGGTATACCATATTCACTGCTGGACTGTTTTCACTGTCCTATGACTTAATCTCACAGTGGTCAGTGCCTTTCACTTGCATCAGTGGTCTGTGGTTACTCTTTCAACATCAAAGATCATCTTGGCTACATTACAAAAGGCAAGTTTTGAATTTTGCCAAAATAAACTCTGACAAACTCTCGCAGATTACAAAAGCTTTCTTTTAAGTTGAAGGTGACTTACAAAAAGAAGTAAAATGGTTTATGTCCTCATGTATGTTTCCACAAAGTGCAAAGAAGGGCCTAAGAAGAATTGAGGGGTTTGAGGCTCCTTTTTTTCATTATTATTATTATTTAATGCCAAGCAAAATCAAGAGAGACTAGATTCGACATTCCTGAGACAAGTATAAGAATTAACGTGCTTTCCCTTCTGCCTGCTCCTTCCCATCCTTCACATTCCAACCGTATAGGTCTCTTTTACACACTAGAGAAAAACAGGTGTATAAAGGATACTTGGCAAATTCTTGCCAATCTTTTCAGCCAGCTGAAACCTGAAAAACCTCACAGGATACTTTTTATTGGATCCTTAATGAGCCCTCTGGAATAAAGGAAAGGAAACAGAATGGCAAAGCTTGACAGTCTTGATATTTCAGTGTTAAGTAAACAATCAGGACAAAAATTTGACTGCCTTTATGCCATTTAAAAGAACCACAAGAAATCACAGAAACATTTTTCCCTTTATCAATTTAATGTAGCAGAAATCAGAGCTCTGATGACATTTCTTGAAAACGGGCAACTATAATAAACATGTCGGCAGTATAAGACATTCAGTTCTGATATGCAAAGCAGCAGCAGACTCTGGAACAGCCTTTGAAATAGGAAAGTACTTCCCAGCATGTGAAAAGTGGCAAATTATTCTGTCAATATTTTAATGGTATACTTTGCTATGAAAAGATCACCTTATGAAATGGGTGTATAGGCAAGTAAAGAATGAGGGAAGTTAAAGGCCACAAGCTTTAAAGACAGTCATTCACAAATCAAATACCCCACGAATAGAGAAAAAAGTACTTTCAGGGAAGAACAACGTTCCTTGTTAAAAATGAACTGAAATACGAAAAAAAGGATATTAATACCTGAAATGAAAAATTAGGACAGCAGTAACACAGTGAAGAAAGATAAGAAGTTACTGTACTGAACGCTTGCTAACTTGTTTTTAGTTCCTGAAAATTGTTTGTTCCTCCCCCAAAAAAGGGAATAAAATGCTATGTCTGTTGGAGCTGCTACACCAGCATCCGCTGGCTGTGCCTACATCTCTGTTGAATGCCTGGATTCTGCCATAAGCAATTGTCCCCCAAATGCCAAGGCTGTTGTGGTTATGCTCAGGCTGGATCAGACCCCTCCACTGAGCACATCCAAGGTACTGGTGAGCGGCCACAGCATCTCTGTACTGGGTGCTTCTCGCCAGACCGTCCTGTCTCACCCCTGGCAGTGAAGAGCAGCCCTTCTCTTCAGTGAGAGACACTCCCACCTTCAACCAGGGCATGTGTCTGCACCTTGCCCTGATGCCCCTGGTAGAGGACAGCTTGTCACCCCTGAGCTCCAAATTTCTTGTACTTGATTAAGAAAGTTCCCCAGAGGATATTTAAGGGCCTGCTGCATAAGGAAGTGATTCAAAGTTCTGATGTTTCATATTCCAAAGTAATTGTTAGAAGTACCTGATTCCCATATTATGTATTTCTTTTAAAAGAGCTGAAACCATCACAGACACTGGTCAGAAGGGAAAGGGGTAATTTCTATGCTTCCTCTGCTCACAGTATTTCAGATGTTTGGAGAGCAGCAACCACCTGAACTCAGTGTACAGAAAGGTAACCGTCCTACCCAAGGCCACCTGTACCCTTTTCCAGGTACCCTTCTCATAGACACCTCTTTAATAAAGAAAACTGATGTCAGTCAGACCGTTCCTGTACCAAGCATGACTAACCATATAACAATCTGGCTCTGCATGACATGTTCCAAATGAGCTCTTTCATTTTTTCCTGAGGAGGGCAGTGACTCAGCATTAACACAGTCTTAAATATGAGTGATATTTTCAGGGACTTCTCAGTGCACATGGATATGAATGTTTATGGATATTTTTTTTAAATATTAAAAGACATAACCAGCTAAATGTTCCATTTATTTGCACCACAGTTCCTAAAGAAAAAACCTTACAAATTAAAAAAAAAAAAGAAAAAAAGGATTTTCCCCCCAGTCCCACTACTACATTTTTAGCACCATAAAGACCTCAGTGATTTTCATAATCAATTTACAGGAACTAATCCTTACAGAGATGAATCATCATCAATACTATGTAACCTGAAATGATCAAGATTATATTTTGTAACTGAAACTGTAAGGGTGGATACCTGGCATTGAAGCAGGCAGAGAGAACAAAAGTCCCAAAACATAGCAAATCAATTATCACTTACCCTGTTCAAGCAGTATTTGCTCTCTTTTCCGTAGAAGTGCTGGAGGCATTTCATGTTCTGTTTGTCAACAATCTTGTTGAAGAACTCATTGATGGTTCGCACAGAGACGGCACAGACAGCAGATCTGTTGGTTGGTTCGGAAGAGTCTGGTTTGCTTTGTGCAAAAACACCATAGAGAATATCATCATTCAACCCAAGGCCCATTTCGTGGGCTAGAGCTGCACCGGGCTTGCTTACATAGGCAGCTTGCAAAATGTTGAACACCTCCTTTCGGATGGACCTCTTTCTTCGCTTTTCAGTAAAAATGCACTCAAGAGGCATTTCCATATAAGAACGCATCTCTGAGTCTAAAGTGCAGAAGCGGATAATTCTTGTGTGAAAAGCTTGTGAGTCAAGAGTTTCTCTTTGTACAGTCAGAAAATAGACAAAGTGATCATTTTCAAAGGCATGGACGTACCTAATGGGATACGAGTCACGGAACTGAGGGAGGATATCTATATAAGACTGATCTGTGAGAAATTCAAAACCATCCTGTGTTTCTTTTAACCTTCTAACGGATATAGAATGCAGCACATAGGGAGGTTGAAATGTAGATGTCACAGTATTTCCAACAAAGAAGTTGACAAACCTGTCCTTTTCGGTCACCAAAACTTTGGTTCCTAAAGTGCTTACAACACAGTCCGGACAATTATCTGCTTCTCCATCCACCCGGGGTGAGTACATGCAGTGCACCTCGCTTTCAATGTCAGCAGGGTTGTCAGGGTGAATGATGTGACGGTGGCAGATGCCTCCAGACACACTACCACAGCTGATGAGCTGATCATCATAATAAGTTTCTAAGAGCAGTGCCATGTTGACATTATCCTTCCATACACTGTTAGATAAATTGGCTTTATCTCTGCAGTCTTCACATGGCGCACAGTCAGGGTTCTGCAAAACAGGCCCAGTCTTGTACACAGAAATGTTCTGGAGAGTTTCATTTAGTACATAAATCTTGTTGACTGCTCCAATATAAACATGATGCTTGTATAAAACCACATTCTGAATTGGTGTTTCTGCAATGAAGTTCGGAAGATCATATTTCACACCAAAATTCATCTCTGATTTTTTTGCTGCTTCTTTGCATTGTCCATGGCTCCTCTGCAGCAAGGTAAACAGGAATATGATAAACCCAGAAGGATGTGCAGTAAAAGGCTTCATTGTCAGAGATTAAATCTGTCAAAATATATTCAAAAGAAAGAGTGTTTATATTTCATACACTAAAACATGAGTTCATGAGTCAACAGAAATTCATTTCTAGGCTCCATGTATTAGCTGAACTGTTTCAGATTAAGAAGTGTCGTAACCTTGCTTAGTGTCACAACAGTCGTGCTAGAAACTGCTCCAATTACTGTTCTTCATGGGTACCCATTTGACTGCTTTTAGAACAATTCACAGGAAGATTTTCTTATGAGGAACATCTCAAGAACCCTTGGCACACTGTAGAGCAGCAAAAGAGAGATGACTGCTTCCACACTGACATTAAATCAGCTGGTTGATACAGTTTAGAACAGGATGGTGTACACATAGCTGAAAGCAAAACTGCCCAGGACACTCAGGACACAACTGTACACAAAGCAGTTGAAGCACTTCAGCGTGTGGATATAAGATATTTGTCAAGTTCTCAAGGGCCTGAGCTGGTTCCTAGCATAGCTGCTTTAAAAGTAAGAAAAAGAAAAGACATGAAATAATGTGAAGATATGAGCTGGAGTGAACTTCTACTCTATTGACATTTTTGATTAACCAAGGAAGAGGTTTTTCTCTGCCAGACCAAAGGAAGAAACCCTTCTCTCTCTCTCTCCCTCTCTCTCTCCCTCTCTCTCTCTCTCTCTCTCTCCAGCTCCCCAAATCACTGTCTTTCATAAGGGCCTACTTTGGAAAAAAGAATAGTTTTGTTCAGCCAGCTCTACTTCTTGGAATACTCATTCTCCCTACTGTTGACAAGGCTTTGTAATATATTATTAGAATATTTTATGCATCATGTGGTGCCTGGCATGCACAAGCTTTATTTTAGGCCCTGTACCACAGCAGTAAGTCACTCTGGTGAACCTTTACAAGATACAGGCGTATCACTGTATTGTAAACAAAGAGCTATCAAGTGACCTACAGCCATTAACTGATGAAATCAAACAACCTAGCACTTCTCTTTTTGTTTTTTACATCTCCACACAATGGTTTGATGTGGCTTGAAAAACCAAAGGCAGATGACTAGTGTGATATTTCGCCCCCTCAAAAGATCAATTAAATGAACTGTGGTTATGAGCATTTCAGTGCAGTATCCACACTATGCCCTGTCACACCAGACATTTTCTGTT
Source organism: Scytalopus superciliaris (assembly GCA_013400415.1). Classification (NCBI taxonomy): domain Eukaryota; kingdom Metazoa; phylum Chordata; class Aves; order Passeriformes; family Rhinocryptidae; genus Scytalopus; species Scytalopus superciliaris. Next base: position 74,062 of record VXBX01005007.1, read on the forward strand.
AACGTCATGACACAGTTGTTAAGCCAAATTTAGCTTCTTCAAGGAGAAAACAATTATGCATTCTAACAGCAATATGATCACATACTTTGGGAAAATCCTTCTAGTTTGACTATTGTTAGGCAATTGTTGCTAATCAAGAAATGCTTGTGACCACTGAAAGAATTTAAAATAGATGACCTTGAAAATTACAAACTAATAATAGGAATCTGTAGGCACTTTTTATTTCATTAGGACTTCAAGCAAAATGAAAAGATGAATATAGAGCAGAGCTGTTTCAGCTGTTTACAAATCCAGGGTTTTCACTAGATTGGGTAAAACAATCCTTCAGTAATTCTCCTGCATTTCTTGTGACATTTTATTTCAGCACTGAACTCTTTCTGTGGTTTACCTCCCTAATTACACAAAATAATAGGTTTTGGAGAAAAATAATTGGTCTTCCTCACTGTTATCTGATAAGAATCATGACTGAGAGCTGGGGATACAAATCAGAAACATAGGCTGTTCGCAAGTGTTAGCTGGTAAGAACAAGTCAAATTTTCAGTACTGAGACATAAAAGATCCTCCTTCAAATCAGTAACATTTTTCTGATATTAATTAGTGATAACAGAATCCTGGAAACAAATCTAGCATGTATTCATGTTTAAAAGAAAAGAAAAAAGAGCAGGGAGATTGCTGTAATTAGAAAATAGTCTCAGTACACAGAGTACTGACTTCTATTTTGCATAGGGCAGGAAACAGTTTTCTCATTCTCTGTAACACCTTGCTATTACAGATTTTTTCCTGCTCTGTGCCGGGATGAAACCCAGAGCTTTCAAAGTTGGTGTGAAACACCCAGAAATCACACCCAATCCAAGAACAACCATGTTCCTGTCCTGCCTGGCCAGTGCCAAGTGAAGGTCCCAGCACTGGAAGGAGCGGGAGCCTGGTCTGTCTGCCCCTTTTCAACCAGCACTTCCACTCAAGAAACTGCTAAAACTGATGCATTCCTGTAGATTCACTTCTGACAAGTCAACATGTTCTGACAAATACTAGATTAAGCAGAAAATTCCAAAAGTGCTTTATTTCTGACACAGAGGCAGGTATATTCTTTACTGCAACAGGTTAAACCAACATAACAGAAGTGGCCCTGCAATGGAGAGAGAAAACAATGGGTGGGACGAGTTAGATGAGGCTGATAGACCACCAACACAAGAAAAAAGATGCAAGATTACTCAACAGACACTAATTTGCTGCAGTATATTTTGTGCTATGTTCTTATGCTCCAAAATAGGTTTCCCACCCACTAAGCCCCGCAGTCTTCAGTTTACAATCCTCCCCATTCTTCCAGTATCTGAAAAAGAGGATCCCTAGCTGTCCAGCAGTAAGTACCAGTGTGCACTGGAGAGGTATTTAGAGCCATAAATACTCTCTCACTTACTTTTTTATTCAAACCAGGTCTTGGGTGGTAGACAGGCTATTCTGCCTAGACTCAATGAAACAGCACAAGTTCCAATGTGTGCTCTGGAGACCAAAAACTTCTCCTTGGAGTCGACTCCTTTAGCAAGTAAGATCAGAACCGAATGCTTAACAATAACAGCAAGAGCGGGATTCAGTCTAATATAAAGGATGCCAGAAATAACAGGTACTGTATTTCACCACTACAGGAAGGAAAATAGGAGCAATAAATGAAAGTCAAGTCATCTTTGCTCTCATATTTGAGCCTCATCGTGGTTCTTTCATCTGTATGCTTTTAAGGTGTATCAAGCATCCTCCCACGCAGAAATCTGCTGATTCCCACATATGGGAAGTTCAGGCTCAGATTTATGGGCAGCTCTAAGGAAGATGGTTCCCCACAGTGCATGTCTCCAGCATACTGTGACTCTTTCCTCAAGGTACCTGAAATCAGAAGGAACGTGCTTTACTGTGAGACATTTACAGCTTAAGGAGAACACGGGAGTTATGTGAAGACTACAATGTACGGCACAGTCCTCACATCAGATAAACTCTGCTGTTCCTCACTAAGACTCCCATGACGTTCAGTGCCTCTTTCCATCTGCATTTGACCCAGGGTTTTTCTCTATTCCAACACTGCAACCTCTAGCACACAGCTGCTCTTTTGTAACCTCCAGACCAGGTCACTGCAAACACACTTCACTTGAATACACCCTGAAGAAACAGGGAAACTTTGGAGAATTAAAAATTCAGTCTTACCTCTCTTCAAAGATCCAACAATCCCACTTCTCCTTAGCACACACTCAAGTGTAGTTTCAGTTGATCTTAAACACTAAAAGATTTTTGCTGAATTACAACCAAAATACTTAGGCTATAGATAACACACTTTTCCAGTACAGATCAAAGAACTAGCTGCTGTCTATCACTTGCAGAAGGAAAACAAGTAATCCCTTTGTTTCTCTACTTGGTTTGAATGATGGATGCTGTTCAATCTTTTGTGACCTTCCTGTGACTTGTGTGTCAGTGTATCTTTCATGTGTCTACAGAAGACTTGTAAGCTTTGGCCTGTGATAACTATCAGCGAGCAATAGCTGTGGACGGATTATTCCTTTTGTAAGAGATATTTTCAAAGCCAGTGTCATGATGTGCTCATTTTTCCATCCCTCAGCAGACAGTAGCTGGTGTAACTGATGAGAAAATGGATTTTGGGATGAGAAAATGGATTTTGGTTAACCATTGCAAGTGGCTGGTAATGATGTGTCATATTAGTGTGATTGGCAACCTCAAGTGCTATGGCTGGTGCTTCCCATCAGGCTTGGTCTTGAGTGTTTGTGCACCATTAACAGTTTCCCAATGGCAATATTCTTCCCACAAGTTTCATTCCCCCTAACTATGGCCTGGGTGATAATTTGTAAATACTGAACATCACATCTCCTGCACACTGTTTGCCACTGTACTGACAAGTCAGGCCTGGCCTTACTGTGGAATAATGTTCAAGCTGTCGTATGCAAGGAAGCCAGAAAACACCTGTTTTCCTTGCCCTCATTTCAGAAACTTGGGTCCCATTTAGCTCTGATCACAAGCACTCCACAGATCTGCACAAGCTCAGACAACACGCTGAAATGAAAGCATTTTGTAGATTGTTTGGTGCATCTCATTTTTCCTTGCTTTATTACAGAAAAGGAAATGACAGGGTCCTTCATATCACACAGAGAGCGTGTTTGTACAAGAACATTTAGTCCTCAGACAGGTCATTTCAGGTTAGGTAACAGCAGAGGCATGTTAATTCATGTTTCAAAAACTCTACTGTTAGCAAATGGTAGCCTTTTCCCCTCTTTAAGGAAATATTTGATAGTACGGTTTTATACTTTTTCCAGTGGGATAGTACACATTGTTACTTTGGTCTCTAACAGAGTTGTGGTGGTAAATTTATACAGGATAACCCTAGTAACTACTCCTCCTGAGTGTAGTTTGCTTTGGTATTCTGGACCAGAATCCGTGCCAGTCTAGGACCTGATTCTGTGTGGGCCAGAGGCCCTACTATGCAGACAGCATCATCATTTAAGAGGACAGGGCAAATGAGAGGGGGGTGATGATAACAGCTCCATCCATCCAACTTTAATCTGTTATTGCAAATCTGTCACAGCACTGGCATCACCTTCAACAGACTAAACCCACAGCGGACATGTCTTCATCAGACTTTTCAATTAGCCAATTGCATCTAAGTGAGTTTAACCTATATTCTATGTTCATATGTAAAAAATGTTCTTAAGTCTGAACTGAGTTAGTTAACATAACAGAGAGGACAAGGAAATTAGTAACTCAGCAGCAAAGATAGTTGAATCCAAGAAGTTGAATTCAAATGGCTAATGTGAGTTAAAATCCACGTTCCCTTGTCTTCACTATTTTCAACTCTAGTTTAGGTTACTCATCCTGACTAGGGTGGCAACATAATTTTCCAGCAGCATGGTACGTACACTAACACAGTGCAATTGTCCAGTGCGCAGAGTCACAGGACTGCAGCAGTTTATGTCATAAATTCATTGATACCAGAGCTGGGAGGTTTTTATGGTATTCCAAGAGGGAGGTGTGTGTGCAGATGGCGGATGGGGAAGAACTGGTGGGCAGGGCACAGCCTAAGCAATTGCTGAAGGATACATGACTAATGAAATCCTCTACATATCAAATCCAGTCATGTGTGTCAGAAGAAATTACTTTCATTAGCAAGTTCAACTCATCTGAAAAACTTTTTTTACTATATTCAAACACAATAAAAAAGAATCTAAATTCTCCCTGCAAAAAAATACACTCTTTAATACACATGGTCCATTGCTGGGTCCAACATACCTTTGTAATTCACAGCGGCTATCAATAGAAGCATTCTTGTTGTCTACCATATTTAATAGGCATTAAAACACAAGAACGCTAATCTACCCTTTGAGGTGGAGAAAATGCTATTCTTATACTCATTTGGCACAATTGTTGAAAGTGTCCTGCAGTACAATAAAGTATAGAGAGTTTTATTTTAAACTGGCTTCAGGACTTAAAGCCAACTTGTGTCATGAGCCTCTGGCACAACTGAATTTATTTGATCGTTCTTTGTTGTGATAGGCTAAAATGGCACCAGTGGTTCTTTTGTAATGAACCTCAACAAACACTCACTGATAAAACACAAATGAGTGGAACAGATCAAGAGCTATATGTTCCTCAAAAAGATTAATATAAAAAGTAGTACATAGCATTTCTTGTAATTCAGGGAAATTTCTCATATGAGGAAGTAGTACTCATTCTAAGGGCTGAGGACTCAATTCCACAAAGGACTAGAAGTTCTAAATATACAAAGAATAACTGAAAGACAGAGAAGAAATACCCACAACAAGGTAAGTCTTTAATTGTTTCTTACTTATATTCAGATAGATTTGGAAATTTAAATACAAGAGGACAGCTTTCCACATAAGGATGATAAGGATGGAAGGATTTTTAAAAAGCTATTATATTGTTTAGCGATTGCAGGAAAATAGAAAGCAAATTCTGAACAACACAACACTATTGTTCCATTCTGCTCATCTGAAATGCAAGTCAGCAGTTGTGTAGCTTCAATAAGAAAATACCTGTGATGCTATTTCAGCTCTTTACCACTACAGTGGTAGTAAAATAAACCCAGTTCCAGCACAGACTTAAGCCTGGCATCTGCAGCAAATAATTCAGCCTGACAACTGACACATGAATATTTTATCCAGTCCAAGAGTTCAGTACAAGTAGAGAAAGAGCTCTGTGTCCATGTATGTAGAATAACACGCTATGCTTATTACTGTACATGTCATGACTAATAACACAGGACAATGTTGGTCTTCTCTTTCAGGTTAGTGAGTATGAAGACATTTGGGTTTCACTACCATTTTTTTCATGTTTGAACTGACCAATTTATTTCATATGTATTGTCACTGCATATGCAAAGCAAAGGCCTTTATCAGCTCTAGTCAGTTGAGATAAATGCAGACATGTGTCCAGGTGGACGGAGGAAGTCACGCCAGCTCAGGTAAAGATGCAAGTTTTGTGGGGTTTTTTTGTGTGATTAAAAACGCTTACAGTAGAAGAAAGTGACTTTCTTGTATTTCTGAGTCGATCCTGTTGATCAACTTTTTGCATGAGTCTGAGCATTCTGTGGTTGTCTGTGCAGAACGGGGACAGTGTAATTTCCTTGGAATGTAGTTCCTCCTTTTGTAGAGAGCCAAGTTGGCAAACCTGGCTGCAAGCACAGTTTTAGTTCAATTCCCTTAACTATTCTTAGCACTTAGGTTTTCTACTTTATGTTTTATGGTTATAACATCTATCACCTGAATTCTTATATTGAAATGCAGAGCAGGTTTTGGAAACCTTTCCTGTCATATAAAGCTAACAGTCTTCCATACTGTGATAATTAAAGGAATGGCATGGGTTGTAAAATGAAAAAGATTAAAAGGCAGATATTCATGAGTAACCAAGACAGCATACAGATTTGATCTAAATGTTCCAACAGCAATTATGAATGATCTTGATGTAGGGCATTTTCTGCAGTTTAATTGTCATTTGGTGCTAATGGTTCTTAGGAGTCCCTGAGACAATAACTCTTCATAGACAAACATTAATCTCTTCTTCTTAAAAAAAAAAAAAAAAAAAGTCAGTAGACACAGATGGTAAAGTACATTATATGATAACTGTACCAAAATAGATAGTCATGATAAGGTACATTATATTAGAATAGTACCAGTGGATCTACAAGCCTACCAAATTATCAGGTTTCCTTTTGATGTCATAGTACATATAGTAAGTATAACATCAGCAACTAAAACCCAGCAAGACCCTGAATTCCTCCAAGGTGTGGTACAAATACCTAGGATACCAAGCAAAAGAAATTGTGCTGGCTCTGTTCTTTCCTCTGAAAGAGCTGGCAGGACAGTGTCAGGCAGCAGCTTTCTGCTTGGCGGGTGCACATAAAGCATGCCACTCTGTGCCATGACTTCACCCTTCTGTCAATGTATCTTCATGAGCCATAAGGCAAAACAGAGACAAAACCTAGGGTGAAGGATTTCCAATAGGTTGCTGACACCTTGCTTGATACACAACTCATCAAGCTGAGATGTCTTGCAAAACTGTGCAGGGTCCCAGTGAGATCAACACATCTGTATGAGTGAGCTGGGCCTCCAGATTTGGAGATCTGGCCTAAGGGCTGGAATGAGACCCTCAGGCTGCTGAGAGTGGCATATCCAGAAAAGGAAAAATCAGCACAAAGCTCTGTTTGTGAACCTCTGTCAGCACTGTACAGAGGACATCAGGTTGGTTCCAAGTCCTCTCCTTATATCTAGGAGGTTTTGTGAGGCTGATGAACTATCTGGCCTGGCACAGTCCATTGGTTTGAAACTGATTTGTCCACATGTATTATATTTAGTGCTGGAAAGCAGACTACACTCCTTCTGTGTCAAGCTGGCTCCACAAGATAGAACCACGATTGTGTAATGCTGTGTTTGAGATAACCGACCCTGCCAAACACAAACCGTCTCTATGCAAAGCTAACTTGGTGGCCTCTGCCCCAGGTGAAAATGTGGTGCACTCAGAACAGCTACAAACAAAACTGAAGTGGCTGTGTTTGTAAACTGGCTAGTGAAAGCACTGAGGTCTGTATTATGCCTTAGCTTAACAGAACACATCCTTTATCTGATACCAAAGCAAATAATCTGATGGTCTACTTAGCTTCATAGCAGTTTTTTGATAATCAAACAGCAACAATGTCAAGGATAGCGTTCATTTCCCACCTGTGTTTGGTTAGGAGGCTATGACCTTTTCTTTTTAATGTTTACCTCACTTTTGTCACTACAAGTTTATGTTATTGCAATGCACTTTAACTGATGCCCTACTTTCACTCAGTTTAGAAACTGAGTTAATGACTACTCATTGGCATTACTGCTGCCTTGCTGCGAACCTGTGATTCATGATCTCCTTCCAAGGACTTTACGGTATTGGTGTTCATAAATCCCAAAATGGCCTGGGACCAGCCTATCTGACATCCTGGCTCTCACCAGAGGCAACGGTGTCTCAGTTGCAATCAGGAGAGTGGCTGATCTGCAGCAGCCTCAGTTCAGCAGCCGTTCACTTTTTTTGGCAGATGTCCCTCAGCAAGGGTCCATCAGCCACAGCTTTTATTTTGAAATATTGTGCTGACCTTCAGAAGATGCTGAAAAGCTCAATAGTTTGAAGAAGGAGTTCAGGGATGGCTGAGCAGTCTGAGTTTTTTCATGCTAATGGGATCTTTTTTTTTTTTTCTGTTTCTGAAAGGATTTTTCAGCTGCTTCATTACTTTCTTTCACCCTGTCCTCTCCCCTCACTTTGGAGAGACCTGGGGAGCTTAAATGTGCAACTGCTGCTCTTCACAGGTTCTCATTTATACTGTGCCTGGAACCAGGTTTTGGACTTGCTCAGGCCCTGGAATGCCTCCTTTGGAAATCTGGAGCCAGATTCAAGGAGTCTGTGAGATAAGCAAAAAGGCTGTTCCCAAACTTCAGAGGGTATTTACCTTTCTCATAGGGGTGAAATGAGGATAAATGAATTCATTCTTACAAAACACCTTCAAAACAAAAAAGGCTTAGTGCCGTTGTTTACAACAGGCATAGCACAGCAAGGCTTAGCTGTAGGATGATGCCTACCATAAAGGGACTGATTCCAAACTGTGGTCTTCATCCCTCAATGAACAGGTTGGCCAAATGTCTAAAGCTGGGACTAGGACTTGGCTCTGTTGCTCTCTGTCCCCTGCTCTCTTCCAGGTACCTGCAGCCCCTGCCCTTTTGCCATGAGATCCAGCATCCCACCCCATAGCTGTTCCTTGCTCTCTTCCTCTTCTTGTCCCTGTGGGAAGATACAGACAGTGGATGTGAGTCCTCCTAGGCAAAGCTGTCCTGATGCTTTGGAGCCAAGCGATCTGGGAGGAAGAGAGGGGATGAAGCATGGTGCTGGAGGCTGCCTGTCAACAGCAGGACCCGTGCCTGGCTCCACCTTGTCTGGGAACTGCAAAGAAGCTTGGCTGGGATCTGTAATCCAGCTACGACTGAGAACCTCTTACTGCTCCACATGATGTCTTCTCCTTTGGAGCTCCAGCTCAGGTGAGATCTGGGGAATGTTCAGCACAAAGGGCAGACACTGCTTAATTTAAGCACCTGAGAGCTTTGTGGCCAGTGAGTGTTAAGGTTTCTGGATCCCTTTATTGGACTTGTGCCCTGAACTCACTCTAAACCCCATTTTAGATGCCAAAGGAGCCTCTCTGGATCTCACCCATAATTTTAAGCTTGGTCTGTTTATCCAAAAGGAAAATAAGATGGCAGCAGTAAAATTGGAAATGTCAGTTAATGTACGTTTTTAATTTAGGGCTTTGTAGTACAACAATTGCTCCTGAGCATGAGGTTTTACTAAGCCCCTACTCCTACTAAAATTATTGAAGCTGTATTGTGTTGCTTACTAGCACCATATATGTTGTGTTCAGACAAAAAAAATGGACTACTTGTGACTAGTAATTACTCACTTGAGCATCTTAAATTTGAACAAACTATAGGTGTTTAGAGTGATGATGGGACAGATCTGAACTTGTATGCACCTGAGCTTCCACAGGAAAGCCTGGTTTTGGACCTAAGCTTTGTCAGGATAAGCTACATTCCTTCACTGTGAAGCCATCACCTTTTCCAAGACTTGACTCCACAGTCTTTATGCAAACAATACTCTCATCGATTCCTGTGATAGTTGAGCTGACTAAGGAATAGAACACGGGGTGCTTAAAACAGCCTAAAAGGCAGAAGATCTGTTGCAATGACAGACTCTCAATATTACCTCATTTAAAATGAGCAATAGATGATACAGGGTAAATACTGAAATGTAAAGGACATAACAGGGATGATAGGTGCAGAAGAGTAAATCTTTAAAAATCTTATATATTGTTAATGAAGATAATCATTACTCTTTAAAAGACTAAATTAACCTACGCTGCATTCCCAAGTAACTAGCTAATGGACACAGGCATTATCTTTTCATATGTCTTTGAAATCCCTATAAACCATGCCTAGTCAAATATTTGACTGATGGGCTTTTACCCCTATTAATAGCATGTGGTGGAGGTCTTGGTGAATAACATACCTTCAGATTTCCCTTTTCCAGACAGGAAAGGAGTACTTTCTTATTCTTTAGCCACCTCTTATTGCCCCTTGCTGCTTCCTGAAAGGCTTTTTGTACAGTGAAAACAATTCACTGGTTGTTACCTTATTTCTGTGCCCTGTGGGGATTTTGGGTGCTACTCTCCTCAGATAAGCAGTGAGCTCTCCCACTGCAGTCAGGGGAACTTTGAAAGCCATTCATGCTTATCTGCAGGCAGAGGTTGGCCCAACTTGTGTTTCATTTACAAGAGAAGCATGGCATTATTTGCATAAAAGGAGTTCTTTCAAAGCATGTTATATGAAAACTTTTCAATTTGAAAACAAACAAACAAAAAAACAACAACACAGCAATTTTCAGGAAGCAGCAAAGTTGTCTCTGAGCTCTACCCTAGCTGATTTTATCACGGCAGCTTACATCTGAAGAACAAACACATACTTATTTTCGTAAATGTGTTTTCAAAAGGAAAGAAAACTCCACAGAACTGGCAAACAGTCCTTCTAACTGATAATGACCACGCAAGGCGTTTTCCCTTTTTAAGCCCTGCAGGAAAAACACAGGATTCAGTTCTGCAATTAGAAAGTCATTAATGATTTTTGGGATTTCATGCACTCTTGTGCTGACTTTACCTACACCTCCTGTCTAGCTCTCATTTCTCTCAGCTTCTACTAGCACATTCTGCATTCAGAACTTCTCTCATGTAGCCTCCCATAGCTGTACAGGAAAAAAAAAAGGTAACTGCTGTTGATCAGGTCTTTCTGAATATAACCAGGGGAGGCAAAGAATTATCCTTTTCTCACAAATGGACATGTCTTGCAATCCATCTCTTTTGTATACATAAGGTCTGGATAATAAGGACAAAAACTGAATGGAATCTGATAGAAAGAATAACTGAGTTCTATGGGATTTAATGGAAGATAAAATGTAATGGGATTTTAACATGTTGCAGTTCTGAAGCACAAACAGAATGAATATTAAATTTCATAGGATAATTCAAAAAGTTATAGTAAGGTTCCCATGCTGAGTAGAATCAATAGGATTTTCCCATTGTTGAAATTTGACTGATGAGTCATGGTGGAGACCTGACAAGATCTTGAACACATCACACGAGAGAACATCCTCAGAGAAGGAGCTATTTAATCCTCTGAGGAGGCAAAAGGACACAGTGAAATGTTGCCACCGTGCCAGGTTCTCTGGTGATTTGTTTGTAAGGCCAGGGTTTGCAATACTGGGAAAAATAGGCATTTGGGAATTCAGATTCTAACTACAACATACTTAATAAACACTAAATACTGGGAAATGAAGAAAAAGCAAAGCACTGAAATAAAAACACAGTACACATCTGGGTCCTCTACATGTTCTCAGTGTTTGCATAGCTGCCACTGAAAGTGAGCGAGTTTACTTGTATCTGGACACCCTAAGTTTAACTAGAGGCACCCACATCCTGGCTGGGGGAACACTTCCATTTACTATTTGGAAGAGGTGGAAATACAAAGAAAGATAAAACTCATTATCATACAGCACTCTGTCCTTGAACATTTATGAGAAGGCAACAGCAAAGTGGATGCTAAAGTTTTCCTTCATAAGAAGAGTTAAACAACAGTTAAAATAGTTTTCAATCATCTACTGCAAGCCAAATTGCATCTTCAAACACGAACAGCATTTTCCACTCATTTGAATGGATAGTAAATACATTTTTCAGGGTGAAATTTGGATTATTTTCTCTGATGCAGAAGTGCTTTATCACACGGGGAGCTCCACATTGGCTCACTGCTTCACTGGAGCCCAGTACTGTTTGCATTCTACCTACTCTTTAAAACACTATTAATATTGCAATTGTATTTTTTTTTATTGCAGCTTTGGGTATTTGTAAGAATGATATAAAATACTGAGTATTAACAAGAAACACTTTTCCCCAGGAAAAATATTGGCCTCTAATCCAAAGAGCAAAAGCAATAAACCTAAGGAGTTTAAGAAAGGTTTTACAGAACAGTAATATATAACATTTAAAATTAGTACCCACTTTCTAGAAGTAGACAGGAAAACTGAATATAACTCCAGTAATTCATTTAACATTTTCAATGACATTAGGAAAGGGCAATTAATCAACTTCTGACATGAATTCAACTACCAACACCTTGCATTGTCTTCAGCAAGGCTGCCTCTCTCTGCTTTATCCTGCTCTCTCAGACCTAACTAACAGAATTTGGTATATTTGGATGAGAAGACAGATGCCATGTAGACACATGAAAATTATATAATAACACACATACAGGGATATATAATAACAACAGATAAAAGAATATGTAATTCCTATAACAGAAATCCTAATACAGTTTTGACTATGTAAGAGTCTCAAAGACAGAGTGAAATCCAAGCCTGAGTTATCCCAGCATATGACTAAGACAGATGAAGATTTGTGAAGTTATTTCAGTTTGTTCTTTTCTAGTCATGCTTTGGGACAGCTCACAGATTTGGGACTTTTCTCAAATGCTGGGCTTACTTGGAAACTTGCTACTTGTATCTTCACAGGATCATCCATGATGTCAGTGTGTAGGGGGGAAGAAAAAAAACCCCAGTATCTTAATAAAAATATCTCTGATGGTCCTGAAATTCTGCTATTTTAGTTTGGGTAAACCAATTCATAAAAGCACTCTTATTCATGATAATGCTAAAGACAAAACAATAAATTCATGTACGTCTCTAGGCATTCATACGGTACAATAAACCTCTATCAAGTTGAAACCACACTAGCTGGAACAGTTTCGAAACAAAGTAAAAGAAAGGTGAGATTCAGCATTGAACTCAAACAAACTAAAAAATAAACAAAGAAACAAAAGAAACATTCTCTCCTAAAATAAGTAAGTTTAGAATTCTAACTGTAGATGGCAATTGTTTTCATCTCCTTATTAAACATGCTCAGAAAGGATTTGTTTCCACAAAATTTAGACAAAAATAAATAGTTCCCTGCAGGACTTATCCATTTGTACAACTATTAATGAGAAAAAAAAAATTATGTGGAAAAAGATACATCAACCTTCTATTAAAGTCAAAAAGAGGAAATGCATTTTGCAAACACTCTGCAAACACACACCAGGGCAGGGCTAACTCCAGTGTCCGTGAAGAGCCAGCGGCAGATACTCTCAGGGACAACTGCAAGGCCACAGTCCTGTTCAGGGTTCCTACCAGACAAGCAGCACAACCACAAAAGGTAAAAAAAGCCAGTTGCCTAAGACCCACATGTGTTGTAGGTCTGAGCCTTTGTGGTGGGTGATAGAGGGACTGGAATTCAACTGAGGGCATTTCTGCCAGATGTGGGCAGGGGCAGCAGCTGGCAAAGCTGGGGCTGGATGTGAAGATCCTGCTCCGGGGCCATGTGGATCTCGGCCCTAACAAATGCTTACTGTAATCAGTCCATTAGTCCAGGTTTCTCCCAGCCCCAGACAGTTGTTTAAAATGAGCATCATTTGAAGCAAGCCAGAAACCTTAACACTGTACTTCATAAATAGTTGTAACTTTACTGCCTAAATTCATGGTGGTCCAGCCTTGCTGCTCTTACAGGCAAAATGCCTTTCTGAGTCTCATGACATCAACTCTCCCCTCTGAAGGGGGTTCAGCTCTGCCACGTAAGGTGCAGAGGCATGCTGCAAGGTCACAAATCTATACACCCCATATACCAAAAGGCAGGAGTACTATGTATGCTTTATTTTTTGGTCATCTGCCCATATGTACACAGCTGAAAGCCCTTCAGGTATTGCATGCCATCCTCCTGCAGTTGGGCCCTTGCCTGGAGGCCACCTGTTGGGCTGCTCTTTGCTCTACGAAGAGAAGAAGAAAATTTTATGGGACCCTCTTCAGTCACAACTAAAGCTATGATTCTAGCCATTTTATAAAATAGATTATACATTTGGCAAATTTCATATCCTTATACTGAAAGAAAATCTGCCTGAAGCCAAAAACTTCCTGTGTGGGAAGCGAACAACTTCCATTGTATAAAAGTGTCAATAAAAATTAATTACTTATTGCCTAAATCTAGCTGTGCTGCCTCAATTAACTGAGTCTGCTTGCAGGAGCATAACTGAGAGGCCCCTGTGCTTTGTCATCAAGTCCAGAGCCATGCTATTTTGAAAAGAAAAGACCTGTATCCTGTCCAAAAAATAAACTCTGGAGGTGACTTGCCACGTTGCCATTTTGGATTACAAAAAACACTCAGCCAACACACAGGGGAAGGCTTAATTCCAGCAAACACACACATAAACAGGAAATCTCTCTCCAGTCAGAAGGTATTTTTCCTTCGTACAATGGGGTTCAAAGATGTGTCATCATATAGTTTAAAACAATTGCTAAGGAACCTTACCATTTCCAATAACTTAGGAATAGATTTGGCTTCCACAGTTGAAAGCCTGTCCGAACTTGCATGGGAAGCACACAAACACTAACAAATATATGCTGGCTTAGGCCAGTGCAGAGTTTTTAATCAATAATCATGTCAAGCTGGGGGACAGGGAAGGGAGGGAATCAATTTTCAGAAGGCAAATGGTAACAACTGTAGATTTAATCAAATTGGAGCTGCAATCCCTTACTATTCTCAATATTTTTGAAAGAAAGTAGCTCCATGGCAAAGAATGAATTTCAATAAATGTCACACACTTAGGTTTATTGCTGAATGTTTAAATTTATCAAGCTAGGTCACTAATCCTTCTCAGAAAAGATACCCATAGACATCAAAAGGATTCTGATACTGTTTATTTGGATAAACATCAAAATAAAGGAGCTACAGTAGAGGAAAGCAACTTACTTAAAAAAATTGTTGTTTCTCTGTGACTACAGGAAAAAAATATATGCCAATGAGACCCTTCAAAGAGAGGTTAAAGCTGCAGTACACACAACAAAATGGATTGCTATCAAATACCATGGCGATGGCCACACTGTGAACACTTGAGCAAAATGAAAGTCTTCTGAAAGCATTTGGCAATTTTCCTTTCACACGCATTTGCAACCAAATTTATCATGAATTCAAACGAACCTTCCACTGCCTTCCATACAAAAGGACAACTGCATGTTCATTTTCTTGGAACAAGCAGAAAAGCCTATCACAGAGCTGTAAGATACACAAAAAAAGCATTTTGTTTAAAGTATTTTCAGCTTATTAAATGCCTAAGCATTACAGAAACTCTTCTGTTATTGACACCTGCTTGAAAAATGAAATGTTCTGTGGCATTTGCTCCCCTGGAGACTGGTGTGCTGGTGGGAGAGGTGGAGGAGAGCAATTTCAGGCCATTCACCATTTCCCTGTTTGCACTGCATGCACCCTGTGCCTGGCTTATGCATGCAGCCTCTCCTCAAAATATGAGCATTATAAAATCCTTAAAATTTGAGGGCTATATACCCCTCAAATTCGTTATCTCCACTTCTATTTTCCACTCTCATATTTGGTATACTCTATTGCAACTAATTCAAGGAAAGTCCATCTGAGCCAAGAGGACTCAGTCACCATCTAGCCACATCAAGTGACTGAAAAAGATCATGGTGTGACTAAAGTCTCAGAACAGATCAAAAAACATGGCAATCTACTCAGGAACACTGTTTCCTTCAGAGTTATATCCTAGACTAATTTGGTCTGATAACTTTACCTCTCCTTTCTTTTTCTAATGTTTAAAACTGGAGGAAAAAAATACTTTATCTTCTTGTACAACATCATAGTTTTCCTCAAGGCAAATAGCTTGGCAATTTGCTAGATTTGTTAATGCTAGAGGAAACAAGTTAGCACACATACCATGTGTTTGAATGCCTTTGGAAATTAGATTGAAACACTGATTTGATTTCCTAAAAGGTATCTCAAACAAGGCAAGGTTAGAGATTTGGAGAGTAATGAGAATTTGTGTGACTTCAAACAGCTCTACATAAAACAGACCTGATATTCTGGGGGAAAAAGGTCACCTAATTATTCGTTTCCTGAAGGCCCTGTCTATGCTACATTTCCCCTGGGTAAGAAAACTGATTTAAAAATGACTTTGGCTAACATGCTTGCATCAGTTTCTATGTATGAGATATAGATTTTTAAAAACATTGCTAAAAACCCCACAACATTTTTCAAGAGAACAACAGAAACCTTCCTGACTTGGCAGTAGCAAAGAGGTGCCATCGCAGAGTCCGGTGTGGAGCTGTGGCCCTGCCTCCCTGGCGACAGCATGCTTCTCAGGGCCACTTGGCATGACCATCAGCGGTGCGTTGCACAGGCTTCATTTCCAAATACAACCTCTGCATAGGAGGCAAAAATCACAGGCTGTGGCCACAGCAGATGAGGTGCACAGGTTGACAGCTTGGCCAAGATTAACAGCCTAATGAAACATGAAATTGGGCCACTGACTCAAATACCAGACAGCAAGGTAGCAACGGGAAGGTGAAAATGCTGGACATCAGGGTTTCACAGGCACCCGCCACAAAGGTGTCATTGCCACCCAAAAATCTTAGGAAGGTGTGTTCCTTCTCCTTTGCATCGAACAGATCCTTGTAACTTCCTACTGGGTTTTGTGTTTCTGTAGTTTCAGAAAACATTGTTCAGCTACCCTATCACTTTTGCATTCAAAAAATGATGTGTAGTGCTGAGAGACCTCAAGCAGGATCAACCTGACACTCGATATTCCGCCAACAGAGATGGAGATGCAGAAGCTCTCCTTGCTCCCTGCCTGAAGCAAATAGTCTAGACACATCCCCACCACAAAGCAGTCATGGTACAAAGCAGATCACCCAGTGCTCTGGGACTTCCACTATTGCATCTCTGGCTATCCAAGCACAGCACGCTGCCGGCATCAGGTTCCCTTTGCGGCGAAGGCAAGGCTGCTGCTCTTGCACTGAAGCCAACTGTGCCAGTTAGTCTTTGGAGTTGTGGAAGCCTGATCTGGGAGGCTGCAGGCTTTGGATTTCTCATCTGAGTTGAAAAATACAGAGCAGGCACTTGCAGATCATATAAGAATAAAAGTAGGTGGGTTGGGGCCTTCAGTTGCATTGAACCGGCAGGAAGAGGTCACAGATCATCAGCTGAGGTACCAGAAAACCATAAATGCAGGGAAATGAGCTTGAGAAAGGCAGTTCTGGGAGGACAACACTAGCCTTCATTGAACCTCTGCTAGATTTTGGCTTTCTAGCTGCCTTGCCCTGACTCAGTATGCTCCCATCCATCCATGGCTGCAGTGCCATCTCTACCGGAGCAAATGACCTCTACAAACCACTCTCCAGCCACAACATATGCAATTTAGTTTATCAGTAAAGAACCCCTATGCAGTGTTTACCCTTTGAAGAGAAAAAAAAAAAAAAAAGAAAAAAAAAAAACCAAACCTTACAGGATAATAAAGAAAAAACAATTAATTCCCTCCCCACCACAAAGGCACAGAAGTTGACTCTCTTTTCTGCAAATAAAGAAATGAATGTTTTATAAAATATTCCATTTTCCAAATTACTCAGTTTGTAGAAGAAGACAGAAGAAGAATCATACAGTGCTGAAGAAGGATTAGGGCACAAAGAACAGGCAATACAGTCATTCTCTAAGTTACTTTGTTTTCAACATGCAGCTCCTGCCAAAGGCTAGCTTTTTGCTCTCACAGTATGATCTGTAAACATTTAACCAGCCTCTCAGAAACATGTGAGACACTTTATCTTGCCTGATTATGAATCCAAACCTCTCAGATCTCAAAAAAAAAAAAAAAAAAAAAAAAAAAAAAAAAAAAAAAAAAAAAGAAAAAAAAAGAATAAAAAACCAATAAAAAGAGACACAATCCTCTTTTTGCTGCTGGACAATGTAAAAAGCACCTGTAGGATGAAAGCAAATGAACTACCACACAGGGCATAGGTTCTCTGGGAAAAGCATGCACTGCAGCTTGAATAACCTCCTACGGGTTACAAATGCACAGTTTGCTAAACAACACCGGTACTTGATTATCAATCCCTATTTTAAGACGTATGTGCAAAACTTCCAATTTCTAAGGAATGCACTCAGTATTTATAAAGCCAAAGACCATCTAATTTAATGCTGACATGGAAACAGTGGTGGAATGCCATTATATGGAGGGAATTGTATACCATTTGAAGCAAATTCTGTTTTAAAAAATAAATTAAAAAAAAAAGGCCAAACCTCATGGAATGCCGCACCGTCCGTGAAGTACACATCCCCAACTCGGGGAATCCTGCAGGCTCACCCCGAGACCTGCGCCTCACGGAAGGCGGCCGGACGGGCGACCACAAATCCACACCTTAGAGCCACCGTCTCCGAGTCGGAACTTCCAGGCTGCGCTGCTGGACACCGCTCCTGCCGCGCCCGCGGAGCGGGGAGGAGCGGGAGGGGCAGCCGCTAAGCCCAGGGGCCGCCGCGGGCAGCATCGCACCCTACCTGCGGAGCGCAGCCTGGGGAGCGCTGCCCGCCCCTGCCCTGCCCTGCCCNCCCCCCGGGCTCAGCCTCCCCCGGCCCCTGCCCCGCGTTACCTGCGGGCGGCGGGGGCTGCGCGCCCCGGCGGGCCGGGCCGTCCCTCCGTCCCGCACGGCACCTGGGCTGCGGGGCGGCTCCGGGCGCCCTTCCCTCCGGCGCCTCCGCCGCGCTCGTGGCGGCTCCCAGCGGTAAATCAGCCGGTCCCCGCGCTCCCTCCGCCCCTCCGGCGCGGTCCTGACCTGCGTGTGACTCACCACATCGCAGGAGTCCGGGTGCGCGGCGGGGGGAAAGAGAGAGGGAGGGAGGGGGCGCCCCCTTCCCTCGCTCCCTCTCCCCTCCTTCTTTCCCCCCCATCCCTCTCGGTCAGGCGCCCCTAGCCCGCGGGCAGGAGGGATAGCTGTCACTCCCCAGACGGGGAAAGCCACGAGGGGACCCTTGGTGAACCGTATGATGCACCCGGACGTTTTCAGGCCAAGTGGGTACCGGTGGTGTGCAGGCACAGCCCCCTCTGTGCTCCCGGCCGCTGGGCACGCACCCTCAGTGTCAACACCTGGCTGATGCTAAAGCCTTACCCCGAGAGATCAGGATATGGGCACCTCGAGACTTGTACCTACCTGGACGACCCAGGCTGAGCAGTAGTGAACAAATTTAGCCCCTACTGCTCCACCATGATGTCAGTGACAACTGTGCTCTGAATGTCTGTCCACATGGCCAAATGGCCTCAGTTTACATAGACTGTCAAATACCTGTCTCCCCCCATATATGCTTCCTACTAAACTGCACAGGCTGGGGATTCACCCTCACTAGGTTTGCAGAGCAGATCGTGACTTCATCTTTGTGAGGAGCTGAGAAACTGAGTCACTGAGCAATGCAAGTCGTGCAATGTACACGTGTGGAGCTACTGAGAGACTGCAAGTCTCAACACTGGGGCCTGCACCAATGGATCCATCTTTTTTCTGGTAATGAGTTTCAGCAGCTACTGATTTAAACCAGATTTTAAGTGAAAGGCTGCATATTCCAATAGAAGTTATTGGAGATAGCTATTTTCCATTTGGTTTCTTTCTTTTTTGGCTCCAACTCTGCTCCCCTTAATCATACCATTTAAACTGATGAATGTTTTTCATGAGTAAAGTACAAGGCACAGTAGGAAACACAGTTTCATGATTAACCATGGGAAAAATGTCAGTCCTTACATAAAAACATTTTGAAAGGAACATTAAATAGAGTATTGTATGTATTTGCTTTGGGCCTTGGATGTCACCATGATGTGTATATAGACAAAACTGTACATCAGAAAAAAATGGTTTTAAAAAACAGTTAGCCAGCCTTCTGCTAATCTTCAGCAGCATTGCTTTCACAGTTTAGCTGTCTCCTCTTTCCTTTGGGTTTGTTGGAACTAGTGATAAAGACATCTAACCCACCTATAAGCTGATTTGTTGCAAAAACAAATGTGTGATTGAAAGCAGCCTGTCCCTCTGCTTCCCCTCACAAGAAGTTGTAGATGGCAATGAGATCTCCCCTCAGTCTCCTCCAGGCTGAGAAGCCAAGTGCCCTCAGACACTCCTTGTATGGCTTACGCTCTACACCTTCCACCACCTTCATAGCCATTCTTTGGACACTCTCTAATAGCTTTATATCTTATATTGTGGTGCCCAAAACTGCACACAGTACTTGAGGTGAGACTGCATATTCAACTTGCCATTGACCAGGACCCTCAGGTCATTTTCTGTGGTGCTGTTTTTCCAACCTCTTTTCCCCTAGTCTGTACACACATCCAAGGTTGCCCTGTTCCAGGTGCAGAATACAGTACTTTGTTAAATTTCAGGACTGATGTGATCTTATTTCTTTGAAGTCCCTGGAAATCTGTCCATTTACTTCAATGACCTTTACTTCAGTTAATACTCAGCAATAGTTAGAAAAGGAAGACTGAGAAGCAGCAGACACACTGCCAGCAAAAGGTGTGGTTGCAGTTAGATTGTACTGCTCACTGGGCTTCAATTAGTGATCAGTCAATCAGTATGCATCAATACAGTCTCACCAGATTTAGAAGAATCTGCCTTATTAGTTTTGAAAGACAGTGATAAAGAAAAAGATTCCAATCTGGAGTTTGTCCTAAGGACAGCCCCTCATGTTACCTGTTTTCAGTCCGCTCCTGGGTTCCCTGTGCACCTGCCTGGGTCAAACAGCCAGAGCCCAGGCTGTTATCAGTGGGACAGCCTGTGCTATTCTAAAGCTAACAAACGGATTGTCACTAACATAAAAAGGAGAAACAGATGTTTCCTTTCCATTTTGACCATGCCAATGCCCTGTTATTTTAGGTTAGCAGTATGAGACCTCAATACTGCACTGGGGCTTTGTTAATCCTCAGATACTCCTTTCACCATGCTTGTAGTGATATGTGTGCACCATGAACAGCTTCTCAGAGGTTTGAAGCATCTTTAAGGTGCAGTTATGGGTGAAAAGTCATCCTGCTTTTTTTAAAGTTTTCCTCGCTTCTCTCTCCTGACCAAAGAGAGCTGGTTCTCTGCACTCTGGCATAAGTATGATGGTGTGGCACATTTTAGAAAGCTGACGGCACTGGAAAAAACAATTCAAAAGTGTGAAGGAAAGTCTGTCGGAGTGATCTCTTCAGCAAGAGAACTGGAACGCACCGGGGAGTGTATTGGCACATGCTTTCCAGCCCTGACGTGTTTCGAGATAGGAAGCTGATGAGCAAACACTATCACATTTCCAAGAATACAAACATACAGTTAGAAAAATGAATTGCAAGGCTATGTTGAAGTTAAACTTTCAAATGCAAACATGAGGAAGGAAAACACAGGACAATTTATATTTCTGTGCATTTGCAGTAATGCATCCCCAACACACTAAGGCACCCAGTTCAGTCTCGTGGGTTTCATTATGGCTTGTGTTCAGAAACTAGGAAATTTTTTATAACTACAGGTAGCAAAATGAAGTCCATAAACCTAGGTACCCAGTTTAATTTCAATAAGGAGAATATATTTAAATATCTCTATAATGAATCTAACCACCTTTTCTAAATATGCAGAATCAAACCTGAATCTACTATGCATTTCTGCATAACCACACTCTACTGTATGGTGTCACAGCTATATGGGACCATCAGGGATTTATGCTTTGTCTTCTGCTGCAGTCATTCACACCTTTGGGAGTAGATATAAAATGCAAATGTCATTGTGAGACTCCAGAGACTTCAGACTTAGCGGGGCTTACTCATGAGTAAATGATTTCAGAAGGAGCAAGACAGCGGAAAGGAATTAATTTAATGCTTAAGAACACACAAGACAAAGATCTCTAGACCTGAGCTTAGTAGTGGTGGGTATCAGATACCCTCCTGCCGCAGTACCCTGCAACGCAGACTGATAGTAGCTCAGTGTGAGTCTCCCTGGAGGTTGATAGACAAAAAAAGAGCCTTAGATGACCCCACCCAACCCACCTGCCTCACAGACCAGTGATTCAAAGGGAAAATTACAGTGCGACAGCCTGATGGGGTAATGTGTAGCTGTATTTCCTGTAGAGCCTTGATTACTGGAAGGCAGCATGGCTGCAAATGCCAGGGGCAGCTCAGGGAAGGGGATGTGCCTGAGGCGCATTTCCCTGTGACTACTTTGTCCCTTCAAGTCACTCTGACATGATCTGTCTTTCAGTGTCTTTCCTGGACTCAAAAAGCATGAGGAGGACAGAGAGACTGTGTTGACAGGAGGACTGGGATCTGGAGAAAGCATGGCCATGGTGGTTATCTGCCGTTCTGGAAGCCAGGTTAAATATCACAATTGCTACTTAAATCCGTAGAATCCAAAGGTTTGATCATCACTGTGTTTCGTGGCATTAATTATCTAGGCATTTATTAACTAAGCCCATAGATTCTGCAAACTAAATAAGCACTTTCTGTTTGTTTGTAAGAGGTTCTACAATGTCAGCAGAAGAAATTTCAGCCTGTGACTGGAGGTTGCAAAAGTCTCTAGTAAAGCCAGAAATAGAAGTCCATAGTTAGAAGTCCTAATCTAACCTCTAAGCTACCCTGTGCAGTTCTCCATTGTATGGAAAACCAGATTGTAACCAAAGGTGTTTGCACCCATTGCACTGTGGATGATAGGTGATTTCTGAGCAAAAGGAAGGCTTTTGCTTAATTTGATGGGGGTTTTATCCTTTTTGTCTTTTTGCTTGTAAATGAACATGACAATTAAAGGATTCCAAAATCCAAATAGTGCAGGATCAACTTACTGTAATACTTGCAAATGGAGGAAAATATGTATGGGGTTAGTGCATCTGAAGTCAGGACTGTCATGGGTCTGTGTCCCTGTTGTGCCAGCCATGGAACCTTGGTGATCACGTGGGAAGCTGGTACATGAAGTTCAGGAATCCAGCAAAAATTAATCACTCAAAAGAACAAAGATTAGTTTACAGACAAATTAGTTCTTCAAATCCATCTGCCATGCAGTAACATGAGTGCTTGTACTGCAAAAGAACGAGGTCAGAAACCAAGGAGGAGGGTGGGCTTGTAGCAGCCAAGATTTATGTTATCTTAAACAGAGGGGGCACTTCACCCTCTGGAGTGTGGTGGGGGAACTGGGATGAGATGGTGTGGATTGCAGCACTGCTTCCCATCTTAGCCTTGCCTCCTTTTCTAATAGTGTTGATATATCCAAATCCCTCTGAACATATAAAGCCCAGAAATCATTTCAGGGATGGAAAGCTGAACAGTCTTTATGATTTTTGTTCATGTCCCTGAAACTGATAGAAGTACAGAAGCCCGTGGTGCATTCGCTGAGCTCACACAGCAGCAGCAAAGGCTTTCCAGCACATGCTGTAGAGAACTTTTCTAGCATAGCTCATTGTGAACTGCTTCAGGCAAAGCACAGTGACGAAACCCAAATCCAGTATCATATACGTGCCACTTTGGCACGGTAGGTTTGTTTGTATAACTGAAAATGAACCTGATGATATTCAAAAATCAAATATTTACAAAGTGAGGAAATTGCTGTATATTATATTCATATGCTCACTGGTATTCCGCATTTAATTAAAATACATTAACTGTTTCTTGACATTCTTTTCAGTAAATTTTAAATAAATTCCACATCCCTGCCCCACTTATTTTGACTGCAAACATGTTGCATTTTTTTTGTATTAAAATCACTCAGATTTTGATATTTCCAGGATCAGTTTTTGGACCAATTGCTAGCAAGTTTCCAGAAGTCTCTTTTCAGTCCTGTTCCTGTGATGCAGGTGCAGCCTTTTTCTTCCCTTCAGTTTGCTGTTTGTATTTACAAAAGGCACAGCATCCAGATCCTTGAAAACTGAAAATCTGACTATTTAAAAAACACAGGGACAAATCCTGCCTCCAGCTATGTGTGCACCTGGTGAGCAGGGGAAGGGTGTGACTATGCTAACACGTGTGAGCATGCGTGAACAAACGCAGTCCTGATTCAGCCTACTTTAGGAGGATGTAAGCTTCACTAGAGGAAATTGGATGCCTAAATTTAAGCACATACCTAAGTTAGGTGATGCTCAGTGCTACACGCCTTTGCAGCCTGGTTTCTGCAGTTGTGCCCATCACTGCAGGTCATGGCACAGCTCCACAGTTGCCATTTGCACAAGTATTACTGCCTGTGAGCTCCTGTGTGTTGAAAGAGTCATTATTTCAGATTTCTCCTTTGACTGAAAGCATCTCAGAATGCTACTGCTTAAGGTAAAGCTTCCATAAGCACTATCTCCAAGCAGTGAAGCAGAAATTTGAGGAAAAGAAGCCCCTTTATTTTCTGCTTACTTATTTCTTGCATTTAGAGTACTTTGCCTGTTTTCAGCTTAACTCAAAGATTTTTCCCTCAATATTTTTTCAACATGTCTGAGAGAGGAAAGCACTCTAAAGACAAAAATTATCTGTGTAAAACTTCCATAAAATGTCAGAGAATACAGAAAAAATTAGACCCTGTATCAACCTATATTTTTTTGGCACAATGTTTATCAGGCATTAAGGGGAAAGAAGGGAGAGGCATTGCAGAATATATTTAGTAATACAATCAATTGCATACACAAGTGTTTGCAAACTTGGGGACTTACATCTTAGCTCTCTATAAGTGCCACAGTGGAGGTCTTTGGCAAAACCTCAAAACTGATGTAGTTTATAGTGGAAATTTGCCTGACATGCTTAGTTTTGGAAAACCTTATCTAGGTTTCATCATTGTCTTCACCACCTCTAGGGACTTATATGCAGAATGATTTGTTGATTTGGAAACCTGGTCCTTTATGCACATATGAGTGTGTAAAATTTGTCTTCTACATGTCCTTGAAGAAAAAGACTATAGTTCTAAAGACTCATAGTGGCTTTTTACTTAATGTCATTAAAGATGAGATGTTTCTCAGATGTGGTTTAGATTGTGTTGCATTTCATGCACAATACTTATTCTGATACATTTTTAAATATAAAGAAATGTATTCTGTGACCAAGCCAACTTATCTTAAGTCAGGCTTGGATTTAGTTCATTATCATTAAAGAATCTGAATTTTTAAGTTAACTTCAGAATAATATAGTTGATTCTGTAATGATGTAAGTATATGGTATTTGCCAAAAGCTGTATTTCATAAGGTTGGTTTAGGATACAGCCCAACTCATAAGAATCTTGATAAGAGATTATTCCTTTCAATAACTTTCACTATTTAATTACACACATGTGCTGATTATGAATCTAATACTTTGGAAAATGAAGTCAACATTAAAATCCCATTATTTTAAATTAGGCAGGAGCACACCCATAACATGTAGCCAGGAAATATTTGTGTCCTTAACATCTATACTGATGGCAGTATGTTTCTTCACAAATAATAAAAAAAAAAAAAAGGAAAAAAATCAGAGTGTCTGTGTACTATTATTAAAATTTTGTCATTTGTGCTCCTTTGGTAACTAATAACACTGCTGTGTAACATCCAGGGAGAAGGCACATTTAAACATACCAGCAAGTACTCAGGTAAGCTTAAAGTTTAACTTTGAGTTTGGGAACATTTTCAAATCAAGTGAAACAAGGAATTTCTAGGAAATACTGAATCAAACCAAAAGGGATTACTTCAGCGTTGTAATTTTATGTTTCTCTTTCCTCTATCTACTGTGAGATTTTTAACAAAGGCAGAATTCAAAGTTAAAATGTGGGTTTTGTAAGAACACCTTCCTGATTTTGGTCACTTTCATAGATTTCATTTTATCTCTAAGAAGGAACAAAAATACCCCACCAAGAACTGGACAGCAGGAAAGAAGGGACCAGTAGGAGAAAACCCATCCAGCTCAGGAGATTTAGCTGTATAATGAATACATCAGAAATGAGAGACTGGAAGTAAATGCTTTTTTTTCAAATTAAATTGTGGAACTCACTCTGCCTATCTGCCCAGCCTGCTGTGGAGGGCTGGGGAAGGCTCAGGCATTGAGCACTGGTGTTCACTGGGCTCAGTGAATCTGTGCCAGTCCCTCATAGATATGGTGACTCTGTCTGCCCTCGGTTTGGCAGGGGTGTTTTTAATAGCATGCTCATTATACAGAAATATTTTCATTTGACAGACAATTTAAATGATCCTATAAAAGCTGCAATTACCATCAGGACAAATCCAGCTCTGATTGACTCCCACATTTACTCCCCAAGTTTGACTCCAAACTAGGATACTAGAAAGATTTTACCCTTTTTTAGTTCTTTTTTACATATGCTCTTCTCTCTGATCACTGTCTCACATGCGAATATACTGAAAAACATCTCAAACTTCTGCTGTCTTAATCTTCCTCTAAAATCACTGTTGAGGAGTACTATTAGCTTCATTTTACTGATGAGTGACTGAGGAACAGAGAAAAGCACTGTCTTGTCTAAGGTAAGATAGGAAGAAAACCTCTAGAGATGCTGAGGGAGGAAAGTAAGTCTAACAAGGAAATATCTTTCTGAATGTCCAAAAATACTAAAGGAAATGGGTTTTATTTGGTTGCCTAAAAAATCAAATTAAAATGACAGCTTTGAAATTGGGACCCTGAGTTATGATACTAATTCTGAAAATACTCCTTTTGCCAAGGTTGTGTTGTTAATCTAGTAACTTATTTGCTTATCTGGCTGCTTACAGAAGTGCTTGTTTGTAAAATCCAGTGATTTTTGTCTGCCACCATTTCTTAAGAAGCAGTGAAGAAATCAGAGCTATTTGGATCATTTACCTTGTGCATCCTGGTCACCAGATGAAGGAGGCCACCTTGGTCAGCTTGGTCATGCCAGCTTCTGAGGTCAGCTGGCCACTTCAAAGCATCCAGGTCTCTTCAGCCTGTCTTCTCAGTCCCCTGAGAAACAGAGGAACAGAGCTGCAAAACTCTCAGAAGCTATGCTGAGGGCAGTGAAGGAACAGTCATTTGTTGGGGATTTTCAATTTCCTCTGAATGTGCAAGCTAGACAGATCTCTTGCATCTTAAAGTAGCTTTTAATGCTTTTCTGAGAGCTAAAATGTATTGCAAACATTTTGCTGGTATATGTTAGTGCTCTTTAATGACAATAATGATGTAATAACTGTTAACATTATCTTAGAAAGCTGCAATGTGTCTCATTGCACACATCCTATTGCAATTAATCAGGGGACAAGCCTAATCTCAACCCAAACATGTCAGGGGAGTGGCTGGGGTGGAGGTGTGACTGGAGATAAAAAGGAAAGGCTGCTGCTTTCTAGGAAGGAAAGGAAGATCTCCAGCCCCATCACCCCACTGTGGGATGGCCTCTGTGTCAGAGGTGGGTTTGTCTCTGCTCCCAGACATTTCTCTCCCCGAGGCAAGACCCAGCTCACTTCCCGTGCTTTGTGAGATGCCCAAGGTAGGGATCTTTTCAGTCTGGTCTCCTTTTATAGGAAACAGCATCACAGAGAAAAATCTCTGAGAATTTACATCAGTGCATCTAAAATATGAATCACCTTATTTTTCTTCATGCACTAAATTCAAGATGCAGGACGTTTAATGCTTCCTGTCTTAGTCTCAGTTTTAGGCAGGTAGTCAGACAAGAAGAGCTCAGGGTTTTTTTGTCTGGGGTGCTATGAGGGAAGTACCTAGGCAAATGCATTTTGAATTTTCAAAACCAATTAATGGAGATCAAGTCTCAATGGAAATATTCATACTAAGTTATCTCCAGTGTTGTCCAAGAGATTTTGAAGCAGGTCATTTTGCTTTCAAGGAAGAAAGCATACAAAGTCCACAAAGAGAAAACTAAAAAGCCAACACTTACCTAGCTCCTAAATTTATTGATTCTGGTTTTTTTCTCATGATGAAAGGTAACATTAAACCACACTGTAGAGTTCTGTCTTTTTGCTAAGATTAAAGATGCAGCAAAATGTACAGGGATGATTTCACTAGTTGTGATAATTAACTGTTTCATGAAAATTTCACTAAATGTATGGCTAATGAGGTACCCTTGGACTCCTGATCCACTTCTGCCACAGTAATTTTGAAGGTAGTTCATAAATGGACACCAAGCAATTGCAGACATTTAGGGTTATTGAGTACCTTGTTTCTCTTTTGCAGTTCATAGTGTGGCAATTCCATTGATCTGATCAACATTTACTTTACATGGAGCAGGTCTCTATTTTTAAATTTGAGAGTTTCCAGTAAGGGATTTGCTAATCAAACCTTGATGCATTTTTCACCAGCCTGAGTGTAAACCACACATGCCTCCATCCTGGATGGGAAGCCACCTCTGTGCCTTTTGGAGACAATCGGAACGAGTTCTGCCTGATCCCCCTGCCCAGTCTTAGAGCTGAGTGCCACTGCTCTGGATGGCTACATGTGGCTTTGCAAGGCTGCAGAGATCTTGCTCAGACAGAACCTGTGATTTAGAGAAAGGCCAGGGGTGAGAATCTGGAGGTAGGTCTGAGGGGCTGGTGTGCCTCGGGCTTGCAGAAGGACACAGGTGTCTTAATCAGGTTTGACCTGAGCTGCTGGATATGGGAGATGTTTACAGAGAAGCTGAAAGACTGACTAAAATAGAGGAGTAAAGTGTGTCTTGTGTATGCCGAGACTTACTTTACATGGCTGACTGTTTCTTGATATCTCCACACAATGTGGCCCGAGTAACCAGCTCACATTTGGACATCTGCAAGTAGGCACCTCCAGGTGGATGCTTTCATCACACATCTTAGTCTGGAATGTTAAAAGAGCTGGGACCATGGCTGAGATGTTACGTGTGGGCAAGATTATCCTGGAAGAAAGAGCAGAGAAAGGGATTAAGAGACAGAGCTATGGGGAGAGCTGGAGAAGGAGAAGTGAAGATCATGCTGAGGAGTGGTCAGGAGAGAAGGAAGAGGTACAGTCAAAGACATGAGTTTTGAAGAAGAGGGCATAGCTGCCATGTAGATGAAGCCCAACCAGTGGTTTTGGAAGGCAGTGACAGGCTGAGCTAGCCAACTGTGCAGCTCTTTCCTGGGTGAACAGGAAATCCCAGTGCCGGCTCTGCTGATAACAGCTCCACTTGTGCATTCATGGCCCCACATCCCTGGCGTTTATTGAAGGGCTTGCTAGAATAGGGAGGAAAGCTCATGTTGGATGCAGAAAAGATTGAAATTGACATACTGAGTTTAAATAAGATTATACTAATTAATCATCCTCCTGGGAATCCGACGGATCCTGACGGATGCGATCTATCCAATCACATCAATCTTCTCAGTGTGGCAGCAGCTCTGCGTGGGCCACCCTGCTCGGCACAGAGCCAGCAGCCGGGGCAATGGCCACAACCCCAGCCCTCAGGACAGAGCAAACCAGCCTGCAAGCAGCCTCCCAGCAGGTGCAAAGGCAATGGCAGCCAGGGAATTCAAAGGAAACCACTTGCTAAATTCTGCATGACCTTTTCCTTCTTTCACAATAGGGATGTGGTGTTTCCTGGGGAAGACTAGAATAGGATGAGGGTATTTCTGCCTTTAGATATTCTTAGTAGTTCTGCATTCTTCATATTGTTAAAAACATAATGCAGATATGTTTCCATGAACATAGGGACATATGTTTTATTTTCTAGATAAGGAGCTTTCTATTAAAGATATCTGATATAAACAAAAATAGGTCTAACACTTGGTATTTTGGTTAAAAAGCAAAGTCAGTGTTTTCTAAATAAAAACGAAATTAGGGAGAAATTGCCATTTATTTTGTATTTTACTTTTGCCACTGTAAACGAAAGTAAGTTGGGAACACTGGATGATTTTGGGGTGGAATGTTGTGATTTCTGTGCAATATATGATCACACCTGAATTCAGCATCCTTCACAAGCGTCTGTAAACACCCCAGCACTGAACACCCAAGACCATGACAGTTGTTTCACAGCAAGCCAACTCCGTATCTTTGCACAGTTTCTATGTTTTCTTAGGCAAAAAATTTTTCATTGACAGGTTTTGGAAATAAAGGAGGTGCCTCAAAGAATTCCCCAGATTTTTCAACCAGAGGTGATAAATATCACACTAATATGTAAATATTGTAAATGAATAGTAATGTTTTAGGGTGTGATAATAAGAAAACTATGACACTGCCACCTCGTGGATTCTGAGATAATATCTAGATCATATTTTATCATCATTATTTACATAGTGGCATAAATGTGTTTGCACTTCATGGCCAAATAGATAATTTCTTACTACAGAATTTTGAAATACAGAATCCATATTTTTGCAAACATTTAAACTTCTCCTGATATAGATGAGCATCTTACTAAGATTTACATAAGCAACTCCATAAGTTAAGTTGCTAACATGTCCTTTCTGTTTGAAAGTTATGAGACATTCTCACATAAGCAGTACAGTAGTCTAAACTTGACAATTTTTTCCTCTATTGTATCCACAAAAGCTAATGTTGAATTGAAATGTAGTAATACTTGCAAATTGTGCCTGGAATTTAATTCTTCTTAAACTGTTGAAGGCCATTATTATAAGGAAGGAAAGACTTCTTCATATGTAATTGTTCATTATAATATAAACTGAATTTCATAGCTTACCTCTGAGAAAGTCTGCAGTATGTGCCTTTGAGGAATCCTTTCACTTGTGGTCTGTTGGTATATAAATAATGTGGGCTCTGAAGTGCTCTACTGTGTTGGACCCAATGAATCAAGAAAAAGTGAAAAAACCTTTTTTCCTGAAGGATTTGAACCATTCCTTCAGCACATCATCAGTGACTGCCTCATAAGCCAAGGCATGAGGAGAAAAAAAAAAACCCTACCATGTTATGGCAACGTCAGTGCTTTTTGAGTTTATCATGAACAGCACCAGGATCCCAAATCAATACATGTGGGAGCCAATATTTGAAGCAGAGCTTTTGTAAAGTGTTGCTGCAGTTTGATGCAGCATGACTCTGTTCTGAGACCAAAGTGTTGGCAGCTGTAATAACCAGTGATATCAATATTTGTATCAAGGCAGCTCTTGCCTTTAGGGGAATGAAAAATAGCACTTCTGCATATTTAAAATCAGCTCTGAAGACATTTGTGAAAGAAGAGCTGTTGTGCTGTACAAAGTGAAAGCCAGGGGAAGGACCTCAAACCCCTAAAACAAACAATGCCTGTAGAAGACTGTTGTAGAAGAACAATTGGAAAACAGACACCATCACTCACATAAACTCCATTACGGTTCATATTTAAGGCTAGACAGTGATTCATACTGTTTCACTAAACTCAGCATGCTGCAAAAGGCACTTGAAATAATTAACACTTAGAATTAAACTACTTAGATTTCACATCATCAAACATTTAACTTTCTGTAATTCCCTCTGCAGCTGTGATTTATTTGCATTTATTATTTTCTCTGTTTACCAGTTTCCAGTTGCTTTTTAAGTTGCCCATACTTCCTTCTTCTGTAAGTCTGAACACTGGCTTATTGTTTTGGCTTTAACTCTTGCATGTTACTCATACTCATACTTCTGCTGGCTAAGTTAAGAAAATGCATTGCATCAAATATGGTCTTCAAATTGCTGAAATGAGTTTTCTGTTTATTTATTTTAATCAATGCTTTCACCTTACTTGTTATTCATTATATGCATACTCATTACTGCGTTTGATTGTTTAATATTGGCAAGAATATGGCTAAATATATTTTTCCTATTTGTCTTACTAAAAAAAAATAATTTTGTTTTATAAAGTGTAAGAAAAAAAACACGTGTGTAGAGGAAGTCTCATTATATCCAAGGCTTGTATCAATAACTATAGATCAAATATGACAAAGTTACTGAATTTGTGGAGACAAAGTCTTGATAGATAACTTGAGAAGAATGGTCCTGGAATATATTAGAAAATTCACTAGCTTTGACAAAATGAGCTTTGAAGTTATGGTTACACTGGGAAACTTTAGAAAGTATTTGTAGCCATAGGAATGAAGAAGAGATCCAAGGAGAGACACTGACTACATCAATTGTATAAAAATTGCTCTGTTGGACCAGGATAAAAGTCCAAGAAACCCATCAGATTTATGAGAGTCACCCACAACATATATTTGGTGAAGAAGCACAAGAAAAGGGCAAACTTATAGGGATGTTTTTCCCTGTTTTCCTGCTCAGTTTCCAAGAGTCTACAACTGGAAGTTTTCCTGAGCCAGTTGCTGATTCCTCAGTCTTTTGTTTCATTTATCTTGATTGACATTTCTTCCATCCATCTTCCCTTCATGTTTTATACATGCATTTACATCTGGCTTTCAGTGTCCTCTGCCAATGAGTTCCACCATTTAACCAGAATTCGTGCATTTTCACCTCTCTGCCTTGCCATTTTGTTTTCTTCTTCTGTATTTTTACAAATACTGATTATTTTTCCCTTATATTTTTCTTTGTGATACTTTAATTTCATTGTATGTCTTACATTTTCCCCTTTTTGTCACTTTTCCAAGTTGACAAATCTTAATCAATTTAATATCTTTTTTGAATATCACCCTTGTCAGTGTATTCAAAATGCTTTTCTAGTTCCACCATGTTTTAATGTCAGTCCCAGAAGCCCATGAAGACAAATATTTTCTAAACCAATAAACTTTTCTTAATACTAACACATATTTCAGATTTTGAGAATGCAAAAATTTCTTTTGGAGTAAGTTTCCACTCAAAACTAGCCTGAGGGTTGGTCACTCAGGTCTCAGAAGCCAAATTAATGCAAGGTGGGTGTGAACTACTCACTCACATGTGCACAATTGTTTCTTCTTTGTTTTTAAAACTTACTGAATGTATTTGAATGTGCAATTACTAGCCCTTGTGTTTTCCCAGTCAATTTGGGGAAAATCTGTTTATCCCTCAAGGGAAGTTATGGGAAAATACTAGCAGACTATCAGATTTTGATTGAGTTAGTCAGCATCCGTGCTGCAAAATACCAGGTTAAAAAATAAAAAAGCCAAAACAGGTCTAACTGCAGTCTTTAGCTGGACAATTTACTTGCTCTCAAGGTACTTCCAAAGGAGGGTAATTTTTTTGTGTTTGTGTGTAGGAGGACTTGAGGGTTAAAATTTGAATAAGAACTTTGGTTTATACTGCTGTGGCTTCACAGGATATTGTGGCGAAAAGTTTTGCTAACCTTCTGAAAATGCTGCTATTATTACCCTTCATGTGATTGGTATTTGTTGAAATAGTTAATGAGAAGATTTCCCAGATGCTTGGATTAAAACCTGGAATAATGACAGAAGGCTCTGATCAACACCTCTGAATAGAGCAGGAGGCTCAGAAGGAACTAAGGAGTAGTATCTTTCTCCTATTGATACCCACCGGGGTTGTTAAACTGACATAAACCCCCAAATTTCATTGATGAGTTGCTTTTCACAGAGCTCCTCACCTCAGAATTCAAAACATAAAGCTCAAACTCCTGTAATTGCTGAAACTTAATTTTGCCTCACCTAATTCTGAGAGTGGGAAAGCCCGGTATGTAATGTAAACTAGTAAAATCCTCTCTGTAGTCAATGAGAAGAGATTGATCCATCTGGAGACTGACCATTCTGCCTTCTTTACACTCCACTTTTAGCATGTCCTCAGCAGAAAGTTAGCATTGTTGCTGGGCGAATTGCATCCTGAGAGCCACTGTGGAGTGGTACTCATATGGAAAACAAACTTCCTTGTAAAAGGAACAGTAAATGAGGAACCTAAGGGAAAACCTGACAGATACCGTAGCCCAGCCCATTAGTCTCCTCCAGGCGCTGCAGTCAGCTTGTAACTGCACTCCTCACTCCATGTGTAAAGTCTTGGAGTGGAATGACGGTCATTATTCAGTCTTAAAAAAGGTACATCTCAGAAAGGTGTTAATTTAAAAGGTAAGTCAGCAATGATCCCCAGAGAGCAGATATCAAGCATTGTCCATGGCTCTGCTGTCTTGCAGCTTCGGCTTTCCCTTGACATTTTTCAGAACTGGCATTTATTTACTCCCCAGCAGCTCTGTGGGTGGATGTGTGGACCTGTGCTCTGCTGTGGCTGAGTTCAGCAGCAGGATGAAGTGAGGTGCCAATAACAGCCCTCAGAAGGCTCCACTTTTTGCCTTCCTTACCTTCCCCCAGGGGCACCCCTTACCTGTGCGGTGCAGGGTTGGTCCAGGGGGAGGAGGCAGCATGGCTGTGCTGCAGGGTGAGGTGTCGTGGTATGTGAAATAGTCTGTGTGGGGCTGACTTCTCTTCTGGGCAGTGGCTCTGTGTGTCAAGGCTGACTCCAAGAACTGCAAAATAGAAATACACGGGTTAATGCAACATTTCACATAAACTGAAGAAACTACCACAATACTTCAGGTGGTGGAAAGGTGCTATAAAAGTCTGTTTGGAGGCAAGATGATAACGTAATTCCAGAAAGAACCTTAAGGGGCAAAAATATAGAAAGGAACTAATAAAAGAAATAAAATACTGCAGGCAAAAGTCAAACTTAACTGTAGTAACCGTGAGAATATTTTGAATCTTACAACTATAATGAACTATTTGAAGAGGTACAATGTTTCTTATGAGAGGAGGATTTATATGATTACGCATCCATAAAAATAGTTTGTTGCAGACTTTAATAACAAATAAAATTATTTGTGATCAATAATTGGGTTTTAAACAGAATTTTGGAGAAATCTGAAGAGTTGGAAATCTTTTTAGCAGTGCAGTAGAAAAAGATTTCATCAGTTTGCAGCACAAAGCCAGCTACATGGTTTTTGTTATACATTGCAATACTTGCTTCTAGAAAGGAGGGTTAGAATAAATAGAATTCTTAAAAAGTAAGTTTTGAGGAATGAATTGGCAATTTTTGTAACTTACCTTTTAATACAGAGATAACTATTTTCTGGAGGAAAATATACTCCCCAGGCAACTTTTCTGATTTTCCAAAAAGAGTATTGCTTTCTACAAGAATGACTCAAAGACTATTAAGATGAATACCTTGAACTTATCACTGCTCCTTTTTTATTTAGACTAAATATTAGTTGATTTTAATTGTTTGAAAGAAACTAAATTAGAGTATAAGAATAGAAGTGATTTCACTAGATGGCTGCTTAAGTAATCTGGCTTCTCATGTGAAGACTAGAGAACCTGTTCTGTTATACAGGCACATAATCTAACCCTGGCATTATGATTTGTTGACTTTTTGTACAGCTAAAATTCTGATTAAGTTTCAGCTGTAGCAATGCAGTCAAGTTCATGGGTAGAGATTTTTTTCTACTTGACTATCCCTGTCTTGCTTTTTACAGAGGCATTTTTCTTTTTATTTCAAGAAAGATGAGAGAGAAACATGGATTATTTCAGACAGTCATAGCATAAGAAGTTTATAAATTTGAGTTATTTATAATCTTGATTCAGGGAGGGGTTGTTTAAAATTTTACTCCCTGAAGCAAAGTCACTGTAAGTATGAACTTATCTCTCTTTCTGAAGAAGATAATTACATTCTCCCTAACACTGTTGCACCAATAAACTGGAGTGCTCTGACAGAGAAATTTCTCAGAGCAAAAGTACGGTCCTTCTGGAACTGCTCAAGGGAGATGTGAGAGGGTACCAGGTGGACAGTGTTTCTGTTGTCTGAACATATTTGCTGGAAACTGGCTCAGACTCTTGAAATGATTTCAGCAGACAACAGTTGATGACTGGTCATACCCAGGACTGAACCTCTTCTTCATATTTTCCACCACACAAGTTAATTATCAATGGTCTTGGAAATAAGGTACTGCCCTTCTTGTAATGAGCTTCATTATGAATTGTAGAATTGCCAGGAACCTGTTTTAATCCACACCTCCTCAGCTCTGTAGTTGTCAATACTCAGCATAACACAGCTAAAACTAGCCTGAAAACATTTCTCAGGACTGTAAACACAGGAGGTATAGTGGAGGCAAATCTTTAGATTATAATACCCCCAAGACATTCTGAATTCAAGTCTTGTCCTTTCTCAGGATGTTTTTTTAGCTTGATCACATGCATATAAAAGTTGTAGGACAGCACAGTTTGGTTTTATATTGTGACAGTGAAAACATTATTTAGTTGGAAAAAAACCTCTAAGATCATTGAGTCCAAACATTAACCAGCACTACTAAGTCCACCACTATATCACATGCCTAAGTACCACTACTACTCTTTTAAATATATCCAGGAATGGTGACTCCACCACTTCCCTGGAGTCACATTCATCATAACGTGATCCTCTGGTTTTGCTGATATAGCTCTGCTTTGAATAATTCTCAAGAGAAAAGGTAAGACAATAATCCATCATATCATCAGAAGGAGACAGACTGTAGATAATCCTCCAGAGACTTCTGGCACAGGATTTGGCAGAGACCTAGCCAGTAGTCTGCAGATACTTTGCAGATTGTGCCACCCCTGGCTGCCAGGCTTCTTGCCTTCTCTGAACTTCTGCCATGCACCCAAGACTGAATGACAAGCCGTGCACACTTGCTGCTTCCTTACTTTCTGGCAATAGGGAATGGAGGGTGGACATGGTGGGATCTTCCACCCTCTCTTCAGAAGTAGCCAGCACACCCAGTTAGGGGTGTTACACACTGCTGGTGCATCACTGCGCATAGGGGAGGCAGAAGTCAGCTGACCATCTTTGAGATGGTTTGACTTGTTCTACCATAATTCCTCCCTACAATGCATATGATAGCAGTATTATTTATTTTTGTAGGATGTGCATCATATCCAAGAGGTATTAGCTTGATTTCAAACAGAAATTAAAATGCAAATTGCACTGCTATAGAACTTAACTATTTATGTGATTAAAACCACCCCAAAAGTGCTGAAATGAAATCAAATGGAAGAGTACAGATGTCAACAGTATGAAGGAAAATTATAGTTTGCATTTCAAAGCTACGAGTCAGCTTGAAGATGGATAAAACAATACCATGACGTATTCCTGTTGATTTCGATCAAGATTATTTCCTCTGCCTATGCACAACATATTTTAAAATGTACCTTTATTTTTTCTCTACTACCAACTTTATTCAAATGTAAATCTATTGAATTTAGCAGAGTTCTGATATTTATCTCATTTCCTCAGTGTATTTTTGAGTCTTAGCATGACTTTTCTCTTTTGAAAAGCCAAAGGAGAAAAACTTGCTGATGTTTATTATGTGGAAACTGAAGCTCAGAATCTGCAAAGTATTGGAGACTGAGGGGGTATTACTGGGTGCTGACATTTTTCCAACAACTGTTCACTGGCCTCTGAGATTAGCTTGTTGTCAGATAGAGTGCTGGGCTGAGTGGACCTATGCATCTGGCATGGTATAACCTTTGCTATATTCTTCTGGTTGCTACTCTATTGTTAAATATTTGAATCCTCTCTTAGGAAGACTAATCCAATTAAGCTAACTTTCTGAGTTTGAAAATACCAACATGAATAGCAAAACCCAGCATAATTAACAATTACGGTTTTTTTTCATAGTAAAAGTCCAATGACCAAATAGAAAAAACACATCAAACTCCCCTTCTCCTTACTCTGTAATGATGTATGGCTAAATGCAAGGAAGAGAAATGGTCAGTCTTTTTACATGTGACAAGCGAGTTCCTGCTGGATTTATCACAGCAATACTTATTCGATGAGCCAGAAATCATGGAAGCATCCTAGGGAAGAATTTTTGTTTCTAGAGAGAATGGTTAAGGTCACTGGGCAAGTAAAGAAGAAAGCTTGTATTCATAGTGCTGCTACTAGAGCCTTGGATTAACATTTGGGGTTTTAATTTGAGCAGTGTCAAATACCATAGTGCTTAGAAGCAGAAGTACAAATATTTGCACTTAGAATTAAGGCTTTTATTCTTTTACCAAAGTGTATGTGCTTCTACATTTTTAAATATAGAATCACATATGAGATCAACCTGGCAGCCTAGGATGCTAGAAGATAGGAAGGTACCATGTCCAGGCTACCTCCAACTCTGTGGGCTGGAAGCCTGCAACCCTTTGCTAAGTTAAGAGCCGGGGTCCCAGCATTTCATTCCTTTGTAACCACTGTGGGTATCTTTCCTTCTCTTTTTGTTTGGTAGCTTGGCAGCCCAGGGGCTCACCTGAGTTGAGTGCATGGATGAACACTCAGAACCTTCTACTACCTAGTGGATGGAATTCAGATCTCTCATTTCCAATGTATTTCTGGCCATTTTCTCTAGCTGTTTTTGCTTCTATTTGGCATTACATAGATATTTAGCATTGTTGGAGCAGCATTTAGAGCTTTCCTGTAGGATGTAGGAGAAGCAGTCTCTGTCTCCTCTGAGTATTTTCTGCGTGTAATCAGAAGCATCCTCAGATGGGAACTGAGAGCACCTTTATTTAGATGACCCAGCAGCGTGGTTGACAGAGTTGGACAGTCAGAGGCTGCCACTGCTGGGGAGAATACTGGTGACACTGAACCATTGATCTGGCTGCATATGACTGTCTTGTGTTTTCACTTCTGTTGGCAGGAAGGCACCCCTGCCATCCCAGAGAGGTACAAAACAAGTACTTAATCAGAGCATTAATTAGAATACAAGCATCTTCATCACAGTATGTTTTCTATGGGATTAAATGCGTGATGAGTTACCAGTTTAACTCTCAAGGGATGGGCAAAGGCCACAGTACTGTGGTGCTTGATATGGAGCAGTGCTTCTAGGATTTAAATGGAAGATGTGTGCTCAAACAGTTCAGTGCTGCCAAAATGCAGGTGGTCCTGGTATATTCATCTGCAGAAATGTAGAAAGCAGGAAGGTTTTTTGTGTGTATCTCTAGTATTAAATGGAGGTTTGAAGGATGTTAATTTTTCAGACTTCAAGAGTCAGTTGGAAAACTCAGTCCCTGTTGTGAAGGTGGTAATTGGAGGCAAAGAGTTTTCCCACACAGTGTAAATCAGATTAAGTGCTCAGTTGTTTGGACTATGCATGCTCGTTTTCCATAATGCAAAGTGCTTTACAATTGTACCCATGAAGTTGTGGGCATCAAATGGCAAAGAATAGCTGTCTGACAGCCTGCTTGGCCTTTAGCTGTTTTTCTAAGCCTACAAGGCAAATTTGGCCACCACAGTGAGAGAGCAGCTACACCGAAGTAAACAGTCTGATTGAGAGTTTTTTTCCCTTTGCCTAAATGAAATGTGCATAGGGGGAATATAGCCACCCTCAGTCTGGAGAACACAGGATTCACAAACAGCAGCTTACTGTAGAAACACACAGTGTTGTCAAGGAAGGCTATTTTCTTTTCTTTTGTCATCCAAGACATAATGATCTTTCCCAAAGCATGATGCTTGCTCACCCTTTCCAGGCTGGCAGTGATGTAACCCTTGGTTTCCAAAGCTGTCCCAAGGAATAGGTCTCTCATTGCCTTGATGGCTGTGGCTTCTCCCAAATCCCACGGATTATCCAGGGAATGCATCACCACAGGGTCTCCCAGGGAACACAGGGCAACGTGCTGCAAACTGCCTCCTGTCGCCACCAGCCCAGGCTGACGGTGCTTCCACAGAACAATAGGCGGAGCCGTATTTCACTGTCAGTGCAGTGACAAATGGTGGCCCATTGAGCCCCTGAGACATATGGAACTTGGCTGGCAATCAATGGCAAGGGTCACGAATTGTCATCTTACATCTTAAAGCTCAGTGAGACGGTTTTGTGCCGTGTTAGTCTCTGTGTATTAAGTTTCAGCAAAGAGGGGGCAGAGGAGGAGGAAAGAGATTTTTATCTGGAGTGAGGTGATGTTAAATGTTCTGCAAAATTAGATAAGATTGTGTGTGTCAAAACCTGTAAAGAACAGATCGGGTTTTCTGATAAAGTATCTCTGATTCCTTCTGCCTCCCTGCCCCCCAGTACATACATGAATGCATGCACATACATGCACCTTTCTAATGGTTTCAGGGCTTATTAAAGAATCCAAGCTGATAGCTCTGAATAACCTCATTCTTTCTCAAGGGGGGGAAAGAATTCATATTCTGTGCATTTTTTGTAAGTCTCAAAAAGTAGCCAAAATAGGTGAAAATTCACTTTCCATGGCTGATCATTTCATGCTCAGCATAGAGATTTTAAAGCCTGACTAAACCCCCATTGCCAGGACAGGGTCCCAGAGACTGCACCACAGTGACTGCTGATGCTTCAGCTCCTATTGAATTTCCAAAAAAGGGTGCAAATCTTACCAGGAATAGGTGTGTAAAGATAATCACAATGTAGTCCTGACTCCATTTGAAAGGAGCCTTGACCAAATTTGAGCCATGCTGGAAAATCCTGATGCAAGGATGTGATTATGCAGCCATGTCCCCATGGGCTGCAGCTCCTTCTGAGAAGTGAGAAGCCAAGAGGAGGACTAGCCTTACTCTTTCTGTTCAAAACCATATCCACCTTCACCCCGAGACTTCGCCTAATGGAAAGAAGACATTATCCTGAGTAAAGTGGTATCTTGAACATTTCTGTTATTCATATCCTCTCACCTCCCTGAGGTGCTGTCACATCAATGTTATTAAATTGGGATCTATGGTAGCTTATCAGGCAGAATGCCTGAAGGCTCTGGTAAGCAAACACATGGCAGAGGTAGAAACACCAGGGAAATTACAGGCAAATCATTAAGGTGAAGAATGTCTTAAAGACAGTGCCACCACTCCAGCGGTCTGCCAGCCTGGGAGGACTACCACTTATTTTTATTTTAGTTCATTACAATCCAGTAAATCTGGTGTCAATAGAAAGTATATGTAGGGATGGACTTGCTGTCACTCTTTACAGACAGATGTCTTCTACAGCTGAGCAAGTTTGTCTTCTGCACTCCACTTTCTGCAGAGGTAAGCATGGGGAGCACCAGTTCCCATCTGCAGAGGAGCTGTTGTGTGGAGTGATAACTTAAGCATCCTTCTTCCACTGCGTAGGACCAAACAAGGAGGCTGTGTGCTCCTTTCCTGCAGATGTGCTGGCTGATGGCTCCCATGTGCAATGGGCTTGCAGTTTCTCATGTGATTTTATTGCATTTTGCCCTCACATATTTGCTTGGCAATAGTTTTCCTTGCTCTGGGAACTGATTACTATGGAAAAAGGTGAGGTGTGAGATATTGTCTCAGGTGTGTGCTGTGGTTGACAGTGACTTGAGTCCCAGGACAGAGGTGAATATGTGCACCCCAGGATCAGTGCTCTCTCATGACTGATTCAAGGCACCCACAACAGAGCAGCTGCACTACTGCTGGTCATGGCACATGAGAGCTGAGACCACCATACTCTACCAAAAACTGATGATGGAAGCAGCCATCCATATTCCCTTCCACACTCGTTTCTCCAGTGCAAATACTTTATGAGTACAAATAGTTGAATGTAAGGCACAACATAGTTAATCATTCCTTCAAGCACATACTTGGCTCTGAACTACAAAATTATTAGATGAACAGACATATATGCTGAACAAATCCAGCACCTTGCTGATATGAATGGGTA
This sequence comes from Scytalopus superciliaris, assembly GCA_013400415.1. Taxonomy (NCBI): domain Eukaryota; kingdom Metazoa; phylum Chordata; class Aves; order Passeriformes; family Rhinocryptidae; genus Scytalopus; species Scytalopus superciliaris. Next base: position 114,892 of record VXBX01005007.1, read on the forward strand.
TGCAAGGTCTCAGGTCAGGACAGGACTCTGCAGGGTATTGGAAAAGACTGTGAAACAGCACTCACATGTAAGCAATTCTTGTAGGAGATGTTGAACAAGAACCAACTTCTGCTCTTTCCTGATGAGTATTTTACACTTTGTATTGTTGTACCCTTGATGAACTAAATATAATTTGAAAATATCTATACAAACATGCTTGGTGCTGCTCAAAGAACAGCGGGAGGACACAGAGACATCTTCCCCTGGATGCCATGCAGTGAGACAATGAGAGTGAACAGAGCCAGTGCTTACAGCCGTACCCAAGGATTCTTTAAAACAAAGAGAAAGATAATAGTTTTGAAACCAGGGCCATAATTACTATTTATTTCAACAGCAATTTGCTTTATTATGGTGCACAGCATTTGTTACCTAGGCAACAGATTTCTGTAGAGGCCTTGCTCAAATTAAAGTAAATCAGGCAAGATCTAACATCAATATCAATATTATATTTTAAAACCAAAAGACTAGAGAGTCAGCAATTCCACCTAAGTGTTGTATTTTTTATTATTGTCATCAACAGATACAAGCAGCACAGTTTGCATCTAAGTAATACCTTTTTCTACTGTGCGTGACTGATCTTCTTCATATTTATTTGCAAATAAAGTGAATTCTACAGAGTTCTGCTCTTTCCTGCTGTTTGTGGGCATGGGTTAGTGACATGCAATACACTTCTGCAGCCATGTGTAGAAGAAGCACCCTTGACATGTCTAACCTGATATTTTACTTTCAAGCCCTTGCTGCAGCCCAGCCTCCATGTAGTTTATGAGCTGGTATGTGCTTTGCTGTGGGCTCAGACAGACATTTGGTGTACCCCTGGGGAGGAAAACATGGGTCTGGTTACTATTGTGGCACCTGCACCCTCTTGGATGACTTGAACAGATGAGCATGGGGGAGGTTGGGCTCCCTGGACCCGTCTACAGCCAGAGTTTATTCATGGATTGTCCTAAACTCAAGTGCCTTGAGTGAAACTATTAGACAAGGATATGTATGGAAAGCATCTATCCATGGAGGGAGAGCATGACATGATATTCAATGTCCTTGTGCTTGCCTGCAAGCCTGTCTTAATCTCACAGCATAGGCAGTGGCCAAACACCATTTTATGAATCACAGAATCACAGAATCAACTAGGTTGGAAAAGACCTCTGAGATCATTGAGTCCAACCTATGACCTAACACCACCTTGTCAACTAGACTGTGGCACTGAGTGCCACATCCAGTCATTTCTTAAACATCCCCACCACCTCCCTGGGCAGCTCATTCTAACGCCCAATCACCCTTTCTGTGAAGAACTTCTTTGTAATGTCCAACCTCACCCACCCCTGGTACAGCTTAAGACTGTGTCCTCTTGTCCTATTCATAGTTGCCTGGGAGAAGAGGCTGACCCTCACCTGGTTACAGCTTCTTTTCAGGTAGTTGTAGAGAGTGATAAGGTCTTTCCTGAGCCTCCTCCTCTCCAGGCTGAACAACCCCAGCTCTCTCAGCCGCTCCTCACAGGACTTGTGCTCCAGTCCCTTCACCAGCCTCATTGCCCTTCTTCAGACACGCTCCAGCATCTCAACATCCTTCCTAAAGGACTGAATATTTACAAATCAGATTTAAGGAACAGTGTGCAGGTATACTTTCAAATGCAGCTTTTGGGGAATAAAGGCTGTATTTAAGACTTTATCTTATTTGAAGGAACACTGAAAATGTAAATCAGTGAAGAGTAAAATTTTTAGGAAAGGAGTCTGACTCCAACATGTACTTTAGATTCCAAGGCAGAATGAATATAGAAAGACAGGACTAAGCACTATGAACTATAAATACATTAATCTTTTTCTAAATTCTGCTTAAAATATGCTAGTAAGCAAAAAATAGACAGTTTGTAATGAACCACTGATCATTCTAATGATTTTTTTTCGCTTTTTTAATTTGATTTTTGCTTTTTTGCTTTTCATAAGTACAGAAATTCTGCAAAATATTCTGTCTTGAAAATTTGTATGGGTTGGGAAAAAGTAACAGGAAGTTTGTAATGAAGAGCAATGCAGGAAGGTTCAAATATTCGCCCCTTTTAGGTAGCTCTGCCACCATAATCCTTTAATGGGGGATTTTCCCTGCAGATTTTTGACTTATTATATGGACTTGAACAGCTATTATAGGCTTTCCTTTTCAGATTGGGCTTCTACTCTTGGCAAGCCAGTCTTTGTTATCTAACCCTTCCTTAATGTACCTTAGTCAGCCTTTCTCCATCCCAGAGCTGCTGAAACACTAGGACTATTGTAGCAATAGACTCCCCAGCTGCTTTGGGGCTGCCTGTCCATCCTGGTTGCCTCTCCTTTGCACCACCCTCTGCTGAAGGAAGCACTGGGGTAGGGTGCCAGCCTGAGGGGCTGGAGCTTGCTGTTGGGACAGTTGCACCTTCTGGTGGTGTGCTTCAGGACTGTGCCATTGCCTTTTATCCTGCCTCTCACATAGTCTCTGAGAGTGCTGAGAAATCACTGAGAGAAAAGAAAGGTCCTGAATGTGAAAGCCATTAGGAAGAAAATATTTTTCTGGAAAATCTTCTTTAAGATGTTGCAATAGGACCCTAAGGTAGTGCCCACTTTCTGAGAACCTTTGCAAGTTCATAGTTGCCAATGAATACCACAGTGGTAAACAACTCCAGCTGCCTGATGGAGAGAGAACTAGAGCTATTTAGTAATCTGAAACAACTTGGACTTGCTATGCCACACTCAGGTTGTTGAACATACATTTAGGGAAGTTATATCAGTTTGCACTGGAAATGTCGGATGCTTTTCTTGGTATTACACATCCTGTCTGTTGGTTTGGTATTTCTAATAATACCAGCAATCAAATATAGGAAAGGCCATTCTGTCTTAATACAGATGGAGAAAGAGGTACACGTTGAATAATGTGCTTGTTGGCAAAATAAAGGAGTTTTACTCAGCTTTGGCAAAACTATGCATTTATTAGTTATTATGTTTCCCCTAAATCCTTCCTGATTCGTGTCTTAGGGAGGGGCAGGACTTTGGAGGTAACAGGTTTTGGACGAGGTGTCTTCACTGGCATCAGTTACTGTTGATGATTAGCAAAAGTCCTCTGGTTCTTTTTTTTCCGAGAATATCCTGGCCATGTCTCAGTTTTCTAACATGCAAATTCCCCACTTCGGTTTTAATAAGCCATTGAACTGTGTATGCCACTGGACTGTTGTTTTTGGAGCTGCTCAGAAATTATTTTTCTTAATGAAAATTATGCCTTATGATAAAAAATGAAGCTCATGTTTTCAATTGAAAATGGTTTTGTTTTGATACTTCAAATGTCTCATGGGAGCAGTAGTCTGCATGCTTCATATTCCAAAGCCTTCAGCTGTAGGGGATTCTTAAATAAACTGCTCCTCCCTTGACCTGCCGTGTGAGTTCCCAGCTGTAAGGCTTGCCATATGATATCTAGTCCAGCTTGAAAATCTGGGCAACAGAAGGGACTGGAGATAGCTACAGCTTCCATGAACTACCACAGGGAGAATCTGAAACGTTTTGGGTTTTTAAAGAAAAAAAAAAACAACACAACAACCAACCCTGCAGAAAAAATATTATTTAGACATTCCGTAATCTGCTTTAAAAAAAAAAAAAAANGAAGATGCCCAGGAAAACTGGAGAAAAGTAAGAAAACTCAACATGATTAAAAAAAAAAAAAAAAAAAAAAAAAGAAAAAAAAAAGAAGGTAATTTAGATTTCTGGTAATCTGTAGTCTGTTGTGAGGGTTTGACCTTGGCTGGATGACATGTGCTCACCAAAGCCACTTTATCACTCCTCTCCTCAGCTGGATAGGGTAGAGAAAACAAAATGAAAGGCTCTTGGATTGAGGCAAGGGCAAGGAGATATCACCAATTGCCATCACAGGCAAAACAGATGTGACTTTGGGAAATTAATTTAATTTCTGACCAAGCAAATCAGAGCAGGGTAATGAGAAATAAAGCCAAACCTTATAAAACACCTTCCCCCACCACCCAGCTGGTGTTGGCTTCACCAGATGTTGGGGAAGCTTCTGGCAGCTTCTAGAGAAGCCACCTCTGTAGCCCCCCTAGCTATCAAAACCTGGCTATGCAAACCCCATACATCTGCTTTTTGAAAAACATAAATTTTTATCATGTAAGGGGATAGTTCTCACCAAGGGTTTCATTTAGCTGAAAGCTTGTCAAAAACCAGTGTGATAAAAACAGTTCGTGTATCATTAACTGTTTTCCCTTTTTACAGAATAATGCTGTTTCTGCCGGAGAGCTGATCTGTGCCACACCAGAGGAAGGTTTACAAGACATATGCTTGATGAAATTACAAATAGCTGCACTTGAGATATACTAACACAAAGGACTGAACACAATGGAAAGTAGGAAACAGGAACTGACCACCTGTACTTGAGTGATCAAACTCTCCTGCTACATAATGAACCTGTGGCACCCAAAAATACTGAGCATTCTACATTAGCTACAACTGCTTTCAAACAATTTCAGGTTGATTTTCAAGGTGTTTGGACCAGAAGGTCTTGCAAGGGAGGGTTTTTTGATTGATTGGCTACTGGTTTGTTAAGGCTTTGTATGATCACCTCTTGAATGTAATCTGTTTTCCTGTCTGTGTTCTCATTCTTACTATACAGTCTTGGATTTTTTTTTTTAAAGTAAATATATTGCCTTTTTAAGTCAGAATGTGGCTTGTTGTTTTGGCTCTCCTATGGCAGCAGCAGGTGTTGATGTTATGTTTTCAGACACCTTCCTCTCCCTGTTCCAGTTCCCTCATGTTGCTGTTTGCACAACTGGGGCTTTCTCATGCTTATGTGCACTTTGCCATAGATCTCTGAATTGCCTGAGTTCATCTCTGAGGATTTGCTTTCCTCTTTTTATTGCAATGGGTTGCCTCGGACAGGCGTTGCAATGCTAAAAAGAAGTTAGGGAGAAGTTTCCTTCTATACAAACTGTGGCTTTATGGTACACTCGGTGCCAAGTTTGCTTTCTTTGTGAGAATCAACGGTTTTCCAAAATGATTGGCCAGGCCTTATGGCTTTATCTAAAATGCTTTCTGCCTTTATGATCTATGTTAAACTTGTGTTTTTCATGTCAATGAACTGCTTGGTGAGGTATTTTCATTTCCTAGTTTCCTTGTGTTCATTTCTTTCTATATGCATTCTCCCCACACCTTTTAAAAACACAGTAGTAAAACAGGCATTCTTTGGGTGGTAGGAGTTAAGCAAAAAATTTTCAGGCCAGTTAAGGACTTTTTGTGTTACTTTAAAAGCAGCAAACACTGCAGAACAGTGGATTCACAGAAAATTGATGGAATTTAGGCATGTTAGTTGATACTATCCTAAAAACAAAGTACTGTGTCTTACAAGATACCTAACATGTTTTGTCTCTCGATCTCCTGCTCCTTTGAGACTGATGGAGCAGACCCAATTAATTGACAGACTCCTTTGATGTCAATGGGATGAAAGTAGCAGCCAAATACAGCTATGGGTTTTCAAGAGGACCTTGTGTGTTGCTTTCTGATTGCCTTAATAAAGCTACTACAGCAAATCTACAGCTGCCAAGATAATTTTAATACAAGTGTCTTTCCCACAGTGGTGTTCTATAATTATATTGTGTCCAGGAAAAAAAGTGCCTTCAGGATATTTCTGGGCTGCTCTTCTACAATATTAATCTTGATTGATAATCTGATAGATAAAACTGTTTACCTATCATGCAGTCTGTTGGCTTCCTTTGTTAAACATGAATATATCATGTAAGATCTACCTCTCATTCAAAGAGCTTGAATTGGCTGAGAGGAGGTAACCAAACTGGCAGTCCAGCTCAGAAATGTGAACAAATGGACTGCAGCATTAGCTCCCATGTTTGCTAGCTCTTTGGAATGTGACCAAATCTCAAGTTCAGAGATGCTGCTTTTTTAATGACCTAGGGGTGTTTCATCTGCATGGGAAAGTCAAGTTTGCTTCTTCCTGACTCGTGTCAGCTGCGTAGATTCTGCCTGTGTAACCTGTCTGACAGTGCTGCAGCAGTTGGGTGTCCCTGTAAGTGCCTATGATGGTTCTGCAGAACTATGTATAATAAAGAGTGGTAAATGAATATTGTGACTAGAAAAGAAGCAGCTATCCATCTAAAGGATCACAGTGCCTTCTAAATATAAAACTTGGCTGCTGTGCAGACACAGTTTGGAGGGCAAATAAATCCTTCAGATGATTTTCATTTATTAGTCTGTTCTTCCAACATAGATGGGAATGCTGATTTTTGCTTCCAGAGAAGAGGATTGCAGTGATTGCAAATATCTAGGTATTTTACATATTTATTTAATCTTTTCCAAACAACTACCTAAAGCTTCTTGAAGATTAAAATTAATCAATTTAAGTTTAATTGAACTGTGTTTTCAAAATCACAACATGTATTTTTACTCCTAAGGTAGATTTAAAAATAACCAGAAAACATAACTGCTGAGACTATAATTGAACAGTATTTATCTTTTTAGTCATGTGTTGGTTTTATTCCAGGCTTAGCATCTATGGCTGAACATTCAACAAAATATCAGCAAAATTTTCTTTCTATTACTTTCTTACTACTTCGGTGCTCAAGGCATAAACTAATTCTCACTTTCAACTGTTAGCAATCCAGCCAATATTCAGTATTTAGTATGCTGGATCTGTCACAGAAACTTGCCCCTGCACAGGCAAGTGTTTTTGACTTCAGTACAGTATTAAATAACTAATGTTGTGACAGTCTTTCAGAAATGTCATCACTCCTACTTGTCAAATGACACTTCAACATATTTACAAACCAGCTGATAGCAACGTGGCTTGTTACCTCAGCTTAAATAGTGGCTTCAAATCAGAATCAGATCAGAGGAGACTTTAAATTTCTGTCAGGCTGGTTTTACAAACCATTAAACAAGCTGCCAGGCACATGAATGCTCTCAGAAGAATGAGGAGGAGCAGCGGTGCTGCTCAGAAGAGGATCCCATGCGATTCCCCCATTGCAGCCTCTCTGCGCCCCTGCCATGACTGACAGTACTCTGATGAGCTCCTCTTTGGAGAGGGTTTCTTCCAGTTAGGTAAATACATAGGCATCCACACTCTGTCTCTTCCTATTTATTAAAAAAATAATAATCTGAAAAGCCTTTTTATCTGTATTGTTGTACAACAGCAAAATGGTATAACTGCCCTGTGGCTCTGAAGTATAATCAGATTCCAGATGCAATAGATTGGGCAGCAGATTATCACTAACCCACTCCCATTTAAACTCAGGTGACAGACTATTCCTTTCCATTAATATGTTGATTTCTTTTTTATACAAACAACAAAAGATGGAATATGGAATGAAATAATAAGGTGGATGTGGAACTGAATGTTCTTTCTATCATCAGTGAATTCACTTTTTAAAACCTTTGTACCACTTGCAGTGGCTCTGAAGATGGACTTACAGCATCGTGATGCCTGCCTCATATTTTGCCTGTTTGAATGTATTTATATTTAATTAGGGTATTGTGTATTTTTCCAGATACTACCTTGCCTGCAGCTATAGCAGCAGCCTTTTAGAAGAGTCTTCTAAATTGTAATTAAATAAAATAAATAGAAACGGGAAAAGCATGGAAGCTGTTCGCTGAGGATAAGAGCATTCAGGATGCAAGAGGTGCTATTTTTCTGTGTTGACCTCTAATAATTTGCATAAACCACTTGCCTTAGTTTATCCAACTGTTAAATTGTTATACGAGCACGTTTTTCTCTCTGAGGGTTGTGGACAGAACTCATTAATGTTTCATAAACACTTTCAAATGCTTCTCTAAGATCATCCTATTCATAGTGGGTCACACTAACGAGATCTACTGATAAAAGGTAAAAACCAAGCATTATTATAATATTATTCACTTACAAACACAAATACTTTGACAGATTATAATAATCATGGCATCTTTACAATGAGAAATTTATCATAATTTTTAATTAAAGCATTAGTTCTAATCACATCAGCATTAATTCTACAGCAGTAACATTAATTTTTCCATTGACAAACCAACCAAAATTCTGACACTGATAGTCAGAGATTCTGTAATTAAATTCTTTCTAACACATCACAGCTCTGCCTCTGATTTTTATCTGTCTCTGTACATAGTGCTGCTGGCAGCTTTCCACAGTAACTTGCTGGTTTCTGAGAGCAGCCATTTGCTTCTCTCCTCAGCCTTAGCTGAGAAGGTTATTGTCTGTCTCCAGTGACTCCTGAAATGGGCCAGGTGCATCTGCATGAGGGGTTGACCAGAAGCATTTGGCATCAGGCCTTATTCTTGTGCCCCCTTGGCATCTCTGGGTGGCTGGGGGGGACTGGGGCAGTGTGGGACAAAGAAAGTCAGTGTAACTACTAATGCACAGACACAGACAGGACCTAGAGTTTGTCCCCTTCTGAATCATGAGAGATTTAAAAGTTTTGCTACATTTCTGAAGAACTATCTGCATGTTAAAAGGTGAGGTCTCTTTCAAACAGATTGAAATATTTTTCGCAGGATACCCTCAACTTTTCTTGAAAACGATCCCTAAGGGTAGTGCTGAGTGCCTTGTGAAGGATGCTCAGTTCTCCAAATCTGGGCATGAGGTATAGACTGAATACCCTTAGATAAAGTTTAAACCTGCTCCAGCCAAAGTCAGTGGAATTATGGCAATCAGGATTTCATAAATACAGGAAAAAAATATTATTCTATACTGTCTTCCAGGTATTTTTTCTCTGTTTTCAGAATCTTACACCAGATTTCCCAAAGAACAGCCTTCTGGAGGGAGGGATCTGTGCAGATATTTCCTCTGTCCTACACATATTTAGAGCCAGCTCTAAAGCAGGTTATAAAAGGGAAGTCCTGCTCTGTAGGAATTCATATATTTGACTGATCCTAGTGAAATATTTGAGAATGCATGTTACATGAGACAGAAAAGCTGAAATGGTAACAGTAAGTTGTTTCAACATTGTAGAAATTAATTTGCAACGGGCTTTTTAATTTACAATTCCAATGATATTAAAAAGTTGCTGCTGAATATTTTAATTTATCTGAAACTTTGATTCCAAATTAAAAAATACAATGGTAATTGGAATACTGACTCCCCTGGTGATTTGTGAGGCTATTTGATTTTGAACCACCCTTCTTAAACGTATCATTTTTGAGGAGGTATTTTTGGTTGCAGGTAATGTATGCAGCAGTACAAGAGGAAAGTTCAGCCTGGGTGCATGGCACTGTTCTCTAGGCAGAAAGCCTAGGAAAGATAGACTGCAAATGCAAGCACCTGATTTAGACACTCCAAGGCTCCTCTTTATGTGTAAATAAAACACTTCAGCACGGATTTTCCTTAGCTTCACGTGATCAGTTTTTGCCGTAGGAGGGAGATAATCAGCAAGGTAGCAGAGGATATTGTGTTGTAGAAAGAACACTGTGATTGCCCAGTGATGTTTCCTTCATTAATTTCTTAAAAAAAAAAAAAAAAAAAATCTTGGCTCTTTACAAAGGCAAACGGGCCCAAATTTACAGAGCTACCATACAGCCACAAGGTATAGATACTTGAAAGGAAAAAAACCAGGTTTTAATTGTAGATGATTGATATTCCCTGGAAACGAGCAGATAGAGTGTTACACTGTCCAGAATGAAGACTGAAGAATTTGCCAGGAGTCCACACATGAAGTATTGCTGAAAAGCTATAGTTTAACTTACTTAATGTACAAATCTGCTAACCTGTTAACCTGAAACAGCTTTTAAGGGTACTGAAGGTAATAAGTAACATGGATTTTGCTGCCTTTTTTTTTTTNTTTTTTTTTTTTTTTTTTCCTGGAGAGGTTGATGGCTGTGAATTTCTACTGCAATGACCAGAAGAAGGTAACTGAACATAAGGAGCATCTACACACTTACAGACTGTGGAATATTAAAGATCAAACAACCCACTCCTTCCCAGTTAGCTATGGGGATACAGCTGCTAAGTAACTCACAAAATGGGCCTTCCTTTCAAAACTTTTCTTTCTCTAAAATACATCAGGCATCTATATGGATGTTTCTGGATGTTTGACTTTTAATGGAATACAGAAGCAAAGTGTTCATTTGCAAGTCTCAGGAGCACAGAAAGATGCATTTCTTGCAAGCTTTTTATTTTGCCCTACACTTCTTGAAGGTCTGCCAATTGTATCAACAACAAAACAACACTGGATTGTGTTTAACAGAAGTTAAAAGTAAGATGTACCTGTCCCAGAAACCATGATCATGTTGTTGATCCTTCTAACACAGCCATGGTATAATTGCAATGAAATGTACTCTCTTTGGCTACAGGTGGTCCACAGTTCTCACTGACACCAAGAGGTGGAAGTACCCTCAAGCATATGCAGACAGTGATCCAGATGCAGGAAAATCTCCACCAGAGTAGCTGAACCCTGCCCTACTGAAGAGATGGAATGAGACAGTGAAGGGTCTCGACTTTGCCCACGGCACCCACAGAGTCTGAGCGCTCCCCAGTGAGCTGGAAGCTGCTGACCTGGCAAAGCACTGTCACCCGAAAGTGACAGCCGCTCCTGTCACGTCTCATCTTTGCAGCTCAAGGACCAAAAGTAAAAAGCTCACTGTACAGAAGATCTGGAGAGGATGTCTTCTGAGTGTCTGACAGAGCCTGGCCACTTTATGGCTCTTCTCCCAATACACCATAGAGGATACTCTTTTAACAACCAGAATAGCACCAATGGATTTAGGTATGTGCAGGAACCGTGCAGCTTCCAGCATCACCCACCGCTATCGTACACTGCTGGCTGCACTGGTGAGCAGCCATGTGAACTGCAGACTGAACCAGCAGGCACACCTGGCTGTGCTAGAGGAGGTTTACCACAGGTCTATGCCCAATCCTTCCCTTTTCAACATCCACATATTGTGTTAAGTTCTTCTGTGATGATTATATCTTTGTAGCATAAGCCCCCATTTTTGCTTAGTTGAAAAGAGTCATTACACACCTGAGGATTTGGAAGGTCCACTGTAACACTTCCAAACCCTACTACTAACCAATTAATAAAAGAACAAACAGCACAGAACTACTTACTATGTCACTTTTTGCTGCCAGCAAGTCTAAAGTAAGTCTCATCTGAACCCTACAGGCATAGCTTTGGACTGAAAATTGGCTTTAAAATTCATCTGAAAAAATACGTAAGAAGGCATTAAAACTAGCATCTAGCCTCATGTGAGAACACTGATGCTAATTCACACACACCTACAGTTGTGTTTGCACTGAACAGACTTCTCGTTGTGTAATGGAATTAAATTAATAAAATGAAGTGTTTTCCCTCTGTGGCACTCATTTTGCAAATCATTTTAGAATCACTAGACTCTGAAAGTACCCGCAGAATCTCCATCCAGTCTTCAGGGCTGCAGACTGCTGGTGTCCCAAGCAGACCTCTTACAGACTACATCACTGAAAAGCTGCTATGCATGATCCAATTCTGGAAACTACAGTTTGCATTGAACTGCTTCAGGATATTTCAGAACATCTTATACTTTGGGAAGGTGAGGACAATATGAGCAAAAATATGGGCTGCAGGCTGCATCATGAATCAGTGCTGATGACAACTATTTGTCAAACATATTTTACATTTAACAACAAACAATTTCAAAACTGTCTGTTCACAGCTCACTGATCTGAATCTATTTAGTTAAATATTTCCTATGATTTCTTTCAACATGAGAATCATGGCCTTTAGTGCAGTTCTTATCAAGAGAATCAGGCTCTTGTTTCACCCCAGCAGCCTGAGCTCTCTGCTGTGTTAACCAGCAGATCCATCCATTACCTTGTATTAATGCCTCCAAAGTCAGGCAATGAGGTTACCTAAATCCAGTAAATGTGTACTAAATGGCAATGCTAACAATTTAACAATCTAGTTACAAGCGGTAAGTTACAAAAAAAGTCAAGTTGTCTCTGCCTTTCCTTAGTTTTGCCCTTAATGGTCTCATTAGCTTTTGTAGTTGGGCACAGCAGTTAATGGCCTCAGCAATAAACCCGGCAAAGTGAGGCTTTAGATCTTCAAGGTAGATCTGTGCTACTGGTTTGTCTTGTTATTTTCCATGTTGACCTCTGCTACCTTTATTTAGGTCACTCTCCCTTAACTGTTTCAGAGTCTAACAAGCCATATCTAACTCTAAAGTATTAAATCTGGACCACATATATGCCAAATCAGTTAGTGCTCCAGGCTCTACAAAATGCTGTATCAAGACCTTCCAGGACTACAGTAGCTTAAAATCAGAAGCCTTTGAAAACAGTGACAGTAAAAACATACTTCCTTTTTATTTTTCTCTTGCACTTCTGAACTTTATTATTCAAGTTTTTCCAGCAGCCCTGTGAGGGCCAGAGAGCTTCTTTTACAAAATAACAACAGCACAAACCCAGCAGCTTTTATTTAATCATATCACTTGAGGACCTGAGAGCTTAAGGTAGAACAAGGAAAACAAAAATCACAATCAGAGCTCAAGGTTGGAAGCAATGTGCCTGACACAAAGATCCTACATCATGACTTCAGGATCAGTGTGCCACGATATTAACCAGGTTAGTGATAAAGATCATTGCATTCTGTGTTTCCTTTCTCTTGACAGCTTTTATGTCTGATTCACTATGGTTCTTATTGAGTCCGGGGATGTTCAGCCAGTGTACAACTAGAGTAAAATAGCCATGAATCATGCCCTCAAAGTGCTCTTTACTGTAGCCACTAACACTTTATAGTGTTGTCTAGAAATCCAAAGGAATGATTTAGTCAAACTATGACTTCTATTTAATTTTTATTAAACCTGGCTCTCTGCCTAAAGTCTCGGCATTTTGAACAGTGAATATATTGCTTTGTCTGTAACACTTGTAACCTTTATCGATCCACTCAGGTAAAAGCACCAAGTAAAAGTCCTTTATTATTGATGTGGAAAATATTACTTCTCCATTGCTTTTTGTTCCACAAACATCTGTCACTTCTCCTTGATAAAATCCTTTAAGTCTTTTTTGTTCAGGGCCTAGAAATCCCATCCATGGTTATGTTGTGGGATGCAATTGTTTTTCCATATAGAATCATAGAATAGTTTGGGTTGGAAGGGACCTTCAAAGGTCATCTGGTCTAACCCTGAGCAGGGACATCTCCAGGTTCAACCTGACCTTGAATGTTTTCCAGGATGGAACATCTACCACCTCTCTGGGCAACCTGTGCCAGTGTTTTGCTACTTGAAATGGTTGAATTTACACTGACTCACAGCACTTTCTCCACATCTAACCTTTGAGGTCAATAATTTTGCACAAATACAGCTAACTGTGGTCACTCATCTCAGAACAACGTGGACTTTTCCTGCAGTTTTGGGCACCTCCCCTCAGGGACCTCATTGCATTCACTGCAGCAGTACTGCCCCAGGGCAAGCATACTTCTCTAGAGCACAGTGAGTCTGCAGCCTGCTCCTCACAGCATGTGCATATTTTGCAGAAGAAAGCAAATTGTCAGCAGAGCTTGTTGTGCACAGCTTTGTTTTCTGATTTTATTGCCTCTACTGCTCCTCTCCTGGTGCCACAAGAGCCGTGCTCCCCCAGCAGAGAGGAGCCAAACGCCCGCACCTGCCCCAGAAGCTGTGGGTGTAATATCATGGCTAATGATTTTACAATTTATTTTTTTTCTGCCTGATGTCCCCAGCCAGTGTATCTGTCAGTTCCAGCAGTGGAAGCAATAATTCTCCTACCTGTCACAAGCCACATGACCCGGCCATGGCCTGGGGAAGGTTGCTCTGTGCCTCTGCTCTGCCAGGGCTGCCACTCCAGCACCCTTTTTGCTCCTGTGGCTTCTGAGGCAGAAGAAGCCTCCTAAGGTTTTCGGTCAGTGCATGGCTGTCATGTCTCATTTTGCCTAATACACATCAAAGTGATACCTTCCACAAGAGCATTTTCCTATGCCATTTGTTGATTTCTTCCTTATAATTCCACCTGCTGGGACCCAAACTGTCACCACATCGGTCACCAGGGCACAGGTAATTTCACTGTCTATTTTCTGTGTCTGAGTACAGTTGATTTTTTTTACTTATTATCATTTAAATTATTATAGATTATTACTTACATGTGTATCTTCTGAGTGTAGGAGTATGTGTTCTGGCCATTTATATTAATTGTTCATTCCCATCTGGGCTGCATGTTAACTGTGTGAGTATTTGTTTGCATATTGAGGGTGATACCATTCATCCTTGTACAAACAAGGGGTGTGTGTCTGCATGCAAGCAGCTTAATGTATTCATCTCTTCATATATGTGCAGCATGTTCCTGTCTGAGTTACACAAAGATGAGCCAATGTTGTGGTCTGTTCTTCTGCATACAGCACCTCTCTGTCTGCATGTTAATACCTCTTGGCACCCTGATGATTTAATCATTAGGTAAGGAAGGCAGCATTGCTTCCCAGTGGAGAATATTTATTTTAGGTTTCCGGTTTCAGAAATTATTTCAAGATGATGCTCAACCATTATGAAACAAAAGGAAAAAAACTATTTCACCCATCAAAGGTATTTATTCATATTGGGAACAACGTCATGCTCCCAGTGTGCTAGAGAACATCTCTGGATCCAGTGGGTGGGATCCACCTCACCTGTTGTTGGCCATTGTACGGTCAGGCTACTCCAAGCTCATAATTGTGGCTCTTTCAGTAGTCAGTGAAAAGAAATATAGGTGTATAGACTCCCTCTGTAGACATCCCATCCTACGATAGACACTTAAAGCAGTGAGAGAAGCAGCCCATGGAAACTAGCTGGGGTTTGCATTGCTTATATAGGAGAGCTTTACTCATGTCTTTATCTGATAAGGTGAGTCCTGGGACTCCAGAAAAGCAAAAATAACTGAACTGAATGTAGCAGGTTTTTTTCTTTATATGTTTCATGACCACAGTTTTTGTTGCAAGCAGGTTTTTCAAGTCTAGATGTGGCCCACGCTGGATGAAAGGCATTAAGGGGAGTGGACTAAAATATGTGAACTATAAACAGCATAGGCATTTAATAACAAAGATCCTTGAGGGAAGTTTCAACAGAGGAACTGTGGATGCAAGACTAACTCCAAATCCAATGAAAGACAATCCCCTTGAATTTATGGGCTTGAGTATCATCCCACAGGTGAATGATGATTATCTTTTGCAAATGAAGAAATCATCTGATTTTTAGTACAGCACAAGGCAACAGCTAATGTTTGCATTGCACTGGAACTGCTGATCAAACAAACAGGACATCAGTGCTACAGCACTGGTGAGCCTGACATAGAATTTAAAGCAACTATCCCCAAAGGAGTGTGAAGATGCTGTGTAAAAACAATGGGATCCATGCAATGAAAAATTAATACCCAATTTTTGAAGATTTTTCCCAGAGAATTTATGAAAGACAGCAATCCAAGGTGAAACCTGGTGTCTTTTGTAGCTATTAAAACATAAAACAGACAAAGAATTGGACTTAAAAAACCGACATGATGTTTATTATGCAGTGGAACTGGAACATCAAAAGCATCTTGGAAGTCTAATAGGATACTCAAATTTGAACAAAAGGGAAAGATATGAGCTCTCTCTTTTTTAGCTTTGATACTCTTGAGATAATCAGTAACTTCATGGATCTAGGAAAGCACACTTATTTGTAGAACAGAAATGTTTTTTGTGAGTATCAAGTTGCTGATATACATAAACATTTACAGAAGTTGACTCCTTCTATGTTCTAAACCTTTCTGTTTAAGTGGGATTTCTAACGTAGGATTGATTTACAGCTCATCCTTGTGCAGGTTCCCAGAGTGATACAGAGGAAATAACTGCCAACACTTAATTTTAAAGGCTGAGAATTTTAGGGTTTTTTTAGAATTTCACTGGACTTTGGGTGGAGCTGAATCCAACTCCTTGTTTTAATAATAATGTTTGGGATTTTGCTGATTTTACTACTCTAAATATGGAAATGCTTCAGACGAATATTTTTTTTTTCAGGGCAGTAATGTTTGATCTGTTTTAGGCATGTCTCATAGCTGCAGCTTTTCATTATTCTCTTTTTCCCTCCTCTCCTCCATCATCCCATGACCCATGACTCCTCGGTGGCGCTGCCTTCAGAGATCTATAGCACTGTATTTCCTTACCACCAAGCAGTGTGGTTTTTTCCTCTTAGGTTTGAACCTGAGAGTGTAAGAGGAAATGAAGAAACATAACCTAACAATTCTCTCTCTTCTGTTCTTCAGTCTCAGCAGTACCTCTGCTCTCTCTTCTATATCTTATCTTTAATGCTGTCATGCCTTACTAAGAGGGCTTGACTCATGGGTTGGGAACTACTGATTTTAGTGATGACTTGTTACTTTTTTTTTTTCCTGTTTATCATGTCTGAGTGAACTTGACATCTTTCAGTCACTGCCAGATTGTCAACACTGGACCCAGACATTCCCTGTGTACAGAACAAATGCAGTCATATCTTTTCAAGTGCAGCACCTAAAAGCCTACTGCTTTCTGCTTCTCTCCTCTCCACATGAAATATGCCTCAGTTCTTTCCTGGAGGGATGACATTGGCACTGGGGAGGGGGGATTTGGCTTTTTTGCTCACTTGTCCCACTGCCTTTCAGTTGAGATGCCAGCCTGGGAGTCTGCAGCGATGCTGGTGTTGGGATGTGGCTTACAGCAAAACTGGAATGGCTGTTTCCCATCTGCTTCAGAGCAGCTGTCAGATGATAACAAATGCCAGTATCCAACAGCAGGAGCCTGTTTTCCTTGTATGTGTGTGTTTGTGTTGTGCATGTGTAACTTCTGAACCACCCCTGTGCTGAGAAGCAGCTCTTCTCTTTGCTAATGAATGCACAAAACAGCTTATGTGAAGGTACATATTACCCTGTGCTGTGGTTTGCAAACCATAGTTTGCATTTCTCTGGCTCACTAGCTAAAAGAGCAAGTTAATGTGTATGTCTCAAAGTAACTTAATGAACTATTAACTAGACTATACTTTTTATTTACATTTTGCAAAGGAAGAGATGCTGGCTTGACTAAGAATCAGAAATGACTGTGATAAGTCCATCATTTAACATAAAACATGACCTAATAGCTAAAATATCAGCTACGATCCGTATAGATGGTGTTTATATAGGAAACATGCAAGTGAAGCAAGACTACCTGCAGGGCAGTCTTTCTGCAAGGATACCATGTTTTCCAGCATCGTAGAAATATTCAAAAGCTTGTAGAAATATTTGAAAGCCACAAAATGGAAACAGGTTTAAACTTTCCCTAACAGAATATTTTGAAATAAAAAAGCATACATCTTCCCACAGGTCAGTTTGAATCCCCACCTAAGGAAAAGTGAGTACTAAAAAACTGAGCATGGGGAAGCAAAAAAACCTTAATAAAAGGTAAGCCACGTTAAAAACTAGTGCTGCTAGCCTGGGATTTTGGATAAGACTTCACTGAAGTTTTACTTACCTCGAGTATCAATTGGGTGATGGGACTAGCTCTCCAGTGCTTGCTCCTGCCCATCTGGCTGAGGGGCTCTGCGTGCTTGGCCAGGACCTGACAACTTTCAGGACTGCTGGTGTGTGGCATTGAACCAAGGGGAGCAGCTGTTGCTTATTGGAGAGCCAAGATCTTGCCCAGTCCCCAACTGAGAGCTTGTCATATAACATAGGCTCATAATGAAGATAATAATGCTTGCCCTTCTTTAGAAATTACTTTGAGATCTGCCAAAGAAAAGGGCCTATTCAAATGCAAAGCCTGATGCTTTTATTTATTAATAAATGTTGTGCCAGAGTCACCAATCTGCTCCTGGTGCCTAGTGTGGCTCTGATACAGAGGATCTGCCTGCTTGATTGAACCCAGCTGGTGAGTTGAGGCCTAGGGCTGTTTCGTGATATTGGAAGAAGAATGAAACAGCCAGATGTTAACCAGCAACTGCTCAAGCTTAGTGTTATCCTGTCTATTATTCCTCTAAAACTCGAGCAAACATGAGAGTGCCTAAGCTTACCTGCTGGCAGCACCACTGCTTCTGATGCAGAAGGCTGGGCTTTTCAGGACACTGTTATTCCCTTAAAGGATCTCCCATTCTTGCAAAAAAATAGCAGTTACAGGTAAAACTACCATCTCCCTTGGGGAATAGATTTTATCTACTCCATGGGACCCCATGGGAATCCCATGCTGCAGGCAGGCTCCTAGCAGGACCTGTGGCCCTGTGGAGAAAGGAGCCCATGCTGGAGCAGGGGAAGAGTGTGAGGAGTCCTTCCAACAGAGGAGGAAGGAGTGGCAGGGACGTGTGATGAACTGACAACAGCACCCATTCCCCATCCCCCTGTGCTGCTCAAGAGTAGAAGGGAGAGAATGCAGGAATAAAGTGCCTGAGAATATGAAGGGGTGGGAAGAAGGTGTTTTAAGATTTAGTTTTATTTCTCATATTCTTGCTCTGAATTGACTGCCAATAAATTCAGTTGTTTTCCCCCAGATGAGTCTGTTTTGTCTGTGATGATCTCCCCCGTCCTTATCTCATCCCATGAGCCTTTTATCATATTTTCTCTTGCCTGTAGAGCTGAGGAAGAGAGTGATAGAGAGGTTTGGGTGGATACCTGGCACCCAGCTAGGATTAACCCCACACAGAAGTCACAAACACAGCACAGGATTAAAGGGTTCACCTGATGCGTTGCCATTACTAGAGCACTACCTGGTATCTGTGGAGCCTCTAGCTCAGCTCAAACCCAACCAACATTTCCAGGTAAGACAGGCAGGAAAAACAAAAGCTCTTTTCAATCTTGCTCTGGCTTCATTTTTCTGCTGTGAATAATTAATAGGTGGGAGGTCTGCTTGTCTAATTTTGTGCCTTGCCTGTTCTCGTTTTGACTGCAGTTTCCTAGTGGGGAAAGTCTGGTACTGATTTCAGTCAATCCATAGTTCACACTGCTGGATTCATTTTTGCTGTCCTCAAGGGAGTCTTCATAGAATCATAGAATCACAGAATGTTTTGTGTTGGAAGAGACCTAAAGTTCCAACCCCCCTGCGATGGGCAGGGGCAATTTCCAGTAGATCAAGTTGCTAAAATCCCTATCCAATTAACATTTCCAGGGATAGGGCATCCACAGCCTCTATGGATAACCTGTTCCAGTGCCTCACCATCCTCACAGTAAAGAATTTCTTCCTAATATGCAATCTAAACCTACACTCTTTCAGTTTTAAAGCCATCCCCCCTTGTTCTGTCACTACAGGCCCTGGTAAGAAGTCCCTCTCCAGCTCTCCTGAAGGCCCCCTTTATGTACTGAATGGCTGCTTCAAGGTTTCCCTTAACCCAACTCTTGGCCTGTCTTCATAGGACATGTGCTTCAACCCTCTGATCGTCTTGTAGCCCTCCTTTGGGCTCACATCAAAAGGTCCAAATCTTTCATATGCTGGGGTTTTATTCAATTACTTTCCCTCACACACTTTCAGTAACAGATTACTTTTTGAAACAGTTCTATTAAAGTAAAAGCAGAGGTATGTTTTCACCCACAAAGTGATCGACAAACTTTTGTTTTATCAGATGAAATGGAAGTAACTTCACTTACGTGCTTTTACCAAGCTGTCTCCTTGGTCTGGTACATTACAGTCCGTTTATTTTGTTTTCTCACATTTAGAATTGATTTCTCACATTAGGATATTGCCTGTAGCCACTGACGCATTTTTTATCACAGACATACTGTAAAGTGATGGATAACTTTAAATGCATCCCTAATCCCCGCGTAAATTCGAGGGAGTGTAGTAGAGCCCTGCTGCCAGGTGCGCACGGGAGTGTTTGGGTGAGTAGAGGAAGGGCTGAAGGAGGACCAGCCGGGTTTCCAGGCGGGTTTCCAGGGAGCGGCTCCCGGCCGTGCCGGAGCGGGCGGGCAGCGCCGGGAGGTGGCAGCCTCGGCTCGGCTGAGCCGCCTCGCCCCGGGACGCTCCCGAGAGCAGTGGAAATTCCCTCTCGTTAAGCACAAAAATAAAACACTGCGTTGCCATGGATTTAAGGAAAAAAAACCGAAGGGGCATTTTCAGGGAAAGGCTTTGCCTTGCTGCCGGGACGGCTCCTGCGGTCACTTTCAGGGAGAAGCGTGGGGAGTGGGGACAGCGGGGTGGCAGCGAGGGGGCCGCGATGAGGGACGCGCTGGGCTTGGGAAACTCGGATTGGCAAACGAAGGCCTAATTTTCAGCTGGTTTAGGTCAGTGTCATTCATAAATGCAAGAAGAAGGTCATTGGAGCAAATCGGGAGAGAAAAAGAGCAAGCATTAAAATCAGTCCTGTTTTGCTTTGCTCGGATCGCTAACACCTTTTAATGATGTTCTCCCTCACTATGGGATGGGATTTTTGTTGGCTCACTTCGGTTTCCATTGAAGTAACTTGGAAAATTCCAACAGCTTTGGTGAAAACAGACTCCAGTAATCTGGGATTCTCAGAAGTGTCCCTCCTTTCCAAGAAACACCATCCTTCTGTGATTGAGAGAGCTCTATCTTCTGCAGAAGCTTAGTGTTTCATCACTTCTGATGCTGAAAATGTACTGCATCGGAAATAAAGCCCAGTGCAAATGAGATTATACACTGAGCTGCCTACTCAAAGAGATTAAATTGCCCAGCATTTTAAATATCTTGCATTAATATTATTTGGCTCTTAATTTAATTTCTTTGTCTGGCATTTGAAATTTATTGAACAATCTGAGTTACTCTTGGTTTAATTCATTGTCTTTAAGGAGTTGACTTATGTAGTGATTTTGGCTGTCTGTCTTTGAACAGAGATTTCTAGTTCTTATTAGCAAATTCCTGGAGCTGTAAATGCTTTTGCTGGTTTTTATACCTCCACATTGTTGCTGTGAATTGAGAGAATCGCTCAGAAAGCACAGCTATTTTCGGGTGTCTCCCTGGCCAATAATGAAAAATGTTCCTCTTGCAAAAGAAAATTGTTTCTCTTCTGCATGAGTCATGACTCTGCTTGTATGCACAGAGCAAAAGATTTCCAGCTTCTCAGGCTTCACTGGCATTCAGGGTAGGATTCAGCCAGCCAAGACTCACATGTGGAAACTAAATATGGTCATAGGGTTACACTCCCATTTTTTGCCCATTACTCAGGCTTCTGCATGGTGTATTTCAGTGCCTACTCCCCTTCTACTGCTGTGTACCTCCTTCTGCAGTGATAGTTTACTCTGTGGATACTGCTAGTAGAGTCTTAACACCAGTTACAAATAGTGGTGTGTTCCATCTTCTGCTTAGGAGTACTACAAAAAGAGACCCAGTATTAATCCTGGGAGAAAAGCTAAGAGCTCAATACCTTTATAAAGCTCCAGGGTAGAGAGAATAATCTTAAGTCCTACTTGAGGTTTCAGCTGTAGTAATCACCACAGTTTTCATGGTAGAACCTGCCAAAAATAGACAACAAGAGGGCAAGAACATGTTGGTTTTTTGAAAACAAAACAGCCCATGTATTTTCAGCAACAAGAAGTCAGAGGGACATTTTTATAATTATATACAACATCAGAAGGGTTCTGATGTCATGGGAGACAGAAAAATAGATGCTAAATTATACTACACTTCCCTATGGAGGGTAATCAGTGTGCTAGTGCCATTTTTTGTTACAGTGAGGGTGTTCAGCCCATGCTTGGGACTGGTCAATGCGTGCCCTCTCATACCCCCCTCAGGCACTGTATAGATCTGGGGAGGTGGGGGGTAGCAAGGGGCTCGATCTGATACTTTGGGCCCGGCTTTAACTTCCTTAAGAGCTCTGTGTTCTCCCTTCATGTCTAAGCTATTCTGTGCTGCCTGGAGATGCAAACTGCAAGGCATCTGTCAGAAGAGAGCTCATGTCTGAGCTGGTCCCACTTTTCACCTTCAACATCCATGCAGAATTCAGTACAGAATTGTAACAGCATCATAGTCAAAGATTTCTATGAACAAGGCCTGTTTTCAGCAAAGTTTTTACCTAGTGTCAAATTTGTAAGTTTTCCCAGCAAATTATATAAGACCAGACTTGATTAAGACAGAATTATGGTCAGGCTGGATTACCATTTGGATGGGAGATATTTTGTGAGCTGATGATTTATTCTTACCCTGTACAGGCTCCATGGGACTTTGTGTCTTGCTGCAATATTTCTGTTAGAAACCAAACCAAAGGATTTTTTCCAATAGATGTGGCGGATTAGCAGCCTTGAACTAGGAGTATCTTATACATTTTTTTCAGCCATACATATTAAATTACAACTACTCTCTTCTGCATTTTGTTGTGTTTAACTAAGACAGTTATCAGTAGAAGAAATGCAAAATAAATTATTCTAACTTTAATTAGATAAATAGAGCTTATTTCCATGAGAAGTGCCACACACACTAGAGAACCATGAAGTTTAAATTCCTATCAGATTCACCATGATCACATCTGGCTATGCAAAATGAATCCTGCAGCTTATTTCTATACCACAGGAGCAAGCCCTTTGAAGAGATATGGGATATACAATGCTGCAGGGCAATATGAAAGTGTTTTTATTTCTGTCATGTGTACCAATATTTGTTCTGGAAACAGACAACTTGTTTTGTGAGAACTATTCCATTTCATGGCCTTTTCCAAGATTATTGAACTGGCTTTAGAAATATTCAGACATGCGTTATGCCAAGTATTTGCACCTGTTACATTCTTTATGCAAAATTAAGTCACTGACTGTAAAGCTCCTGAGGGATTTATATTCTGCCTCAAAAAATCACTTGGTGTTTATACATATGAAATTTGATAGTATGTGCCATGAAAAAAGATCGGCACAACTGCTCATCTGGGCCTCAACTACCCACCTATCATTGGTTGACAGATAAACTGGTATTTCTTAAGATAAAAGTATTATTTCTTAACAGACTTCCATTGACAGCAGTGTTTATTAAGTCAGCTGGACAGCTTAGTTTTAGGGAGCAATTTATAATTTGAATTGGATGTGACCCTTGGAGCCATGTCAAGTAGCATCATATACTGAAAGAACTGGATCTAATATATAATTGTTACCTGATCACATCAGTCATTATCTGATGGGCATTTAGAAACAGTACCTGGACTCAACAAATAATAAAATTGCTAGCTAGTAGTTTTTAGCCACATTTGATCTGGTTTCCTTAAAGTAATAAAGACCTTTTGCTTCCAGCGGGTGTTTGTAAAAGGAGACAATAAAGAATGCAAACTTCACCTAAGAGAAGCTTTTGAAATATTATAGAACAGGGAGAAGAAGTGCTAGAGAGTGCTTTTATTCCCCCTATACTCAGAACTGGTGAGGTTGCACCTCAAGTACCAGATCCAGTTCTGGGGCCCTCCCTACAAGAAAGACATTGAGGTGCTGGAGTGAGTTCAGAGAAGGGCGATGGAGCTGGTGAAGTGTCTAGAGAAAGTCATATGAGGAGTGTCTGAGGGAGCTAGAGTTGTTCAGCCTGGAGAAAAGGAGGCTCAGGAGACACATCATTCTCTACAACTACCTGACAGGAGGTTGTAGCAAGGTGGGAGTTGGCCTCTTCTCTCAGGTAACTAGTGATAGGATAAGAGGAAACGCCCTCAAGCTGCACCAGAGGAGGTCCAGGTTGGACATTATGGAGAATTTCTTTGCTGAAAGGGTTGTCAAGCATTGGAATGGGCTGCCCATGGAGGGGTGATGGAGTTACTATCCCTGGAGGTGTTTAAAAAATGACTGGACATGGCACTTAGTGCTATGGTCTAGTCGACAAGGTCATGTTCAGTCGCGAGGTTGGATTTGATGATCTCAGAGGTCTTTTCTAACCCAACTGATTCTGTGACTCTATTTGTATAACTGCTGGAAGCTCATGGTGAAGTGTAGGCAGAGTAGAACACAAATTAGAACAGAAACAGAGGAAGGACTTTCTTTGAGACTCTTGCAAGTTGTAGACCTTCTGCAAGATTGTCATGAGGAAATATGGAGGTGCCTTTGGAGGGAAAGAAATACCTTGAGCTGAAGCTGCTGAGCAGAGCAGCATGGCTCTATGAATTCCCTGTAAGCCTCCTGAAACAAGTGGGGTAGGGCTGAGCATTCCCCTCAGCTAGTGACATGTCTGTGTGAATGAAGGAATTCTTGGATGTCATGGTGGTGTAACAGTGAAGGTGAAATAGGGAGAGGGGCTAGCTGGAATGACAGCAGTGACCACAAAAGGGCAATAGCTGAAGGAAGTATCATGGTTGTGGTGGCAGTGAAACTCAGTAAAAGGTTTAGTGCAAAGAAACACAGCATGAACCTTTAATTTTTGCTAATACAAATATATTCAGCATTGTTAATTCTTCCCAAGTTTATTTTATTTTCCCTTGTCTCTATACAGGCTTAATGTTCTAAATTACAAATATGGCTTACTGAGAGAGTCAGGGTTTAGTGTTGAGAATTCAAACTGGAGGCTTTTGCTAGTGCTAAGAGGAATCCCTCTGCATTTCAGTCTAGTTCTTGTTGCCATCAGCAACAGAGTTGCTTTGAGTTTCAGCCCTCAATAATCCATGATGCAACAGGTTATTGACAATTAAGTTTGGTGTTGGGTTTTTTTAAAAATTCATCTTGTATGACTATCCGCCAACAGGATAGGTTCAACTGTAAAATTTTTAGTTCTCTTAGCCAGGAAGGAGTAAACTGATACTTGGAGAGGTCCAAGTTTTTTTGAGAAATCTGCAACAGAAATGCTTTCCTCACTCTGCTGAAGAGCTGGACAGTGCTGGCTTTAACCTCTCTGTGCTGAATACTGGTATTTGGTAAGACAATTCTGCAACCTAGAGGAGTAAATCTGTATTTTCAGTGGCCTCCTTAAAGGATGTTTGTTAGAGATACACAAAGCAATTTTTTTTACTATAGAAATGATGTTCCAAGGACACTCAAATTCAGACCAAAAGATGTAATCCTGCTAAAATATGACAAAAACTGTTACAGTTTTTTGTCTCTAAGCATCTTTGTTTTATAGGTTTCTTTGGACTGTTTCAGCACAAGTGAAACGGCAGAATTTTAGCTGCTTCCAAATGTAGTTGAATCATTAATCATTGTTTAGCAGAGAGTAAGAACACCTGCTTTTGTTAAGAGAAGACAGCAGAACTGACAGACGTCTGTAACATTTGGAGTCTACCTATCATGAAATAAAGAGATAAAATACTGCATGATCCAGAATATTAAAAAGAGCTGAAAAGTATGAACAAATGTCAAAGGCACTTGTCTAAACCTAAAAGAACTCTTAGGCTCTATTCAGTTGCCAGTTCCTATTCTTGAGCTATTTACTGTCCTTCAAGGAATCTAGACTACAACAGAAGATTTCTGTCAGTGAGACAGGGCATATATAGGAGTAAGCTGGCAAGGCAGCAAATGCTTATCATGGGAAACACAGGGTAAGCATGGCCCACCAGCACATTTAGGTTGAGCTTTGGGATTGCATGTAGAGGATTTTCATGCATGAGTCTGAGTGCTGCTGGCAGCTCAGGGTGATTCCCCAGCCTGTTTCCCAGTGTGCTTCTCAAGGATAGGAAGCAACTTCCAGGCCTGTTGTCTGTCCAGTCAGGCTCCTGTTGTGTCAATCTGATCATATATACCACATCCAAGGTAAGTTCTGAGTTTATTTATCAGTGCCTGTAAGCCTAACTCTACCTGACAATACCTATGGTGATTCCTCCTCAAGGCAACTCACACTTATGGAAGAGTTTTCACATCTTAATGATACATTAATGCCTTAGTTATTGCTGTCTCTGTTGGTACCTATAATTGCATTGTTCATATTTACTCTTCTGTATGATTCTCTTTCGGTTCAGAATTTATCTGCAAAAAGTTACAGGTAGGAATGGATAAAAGATATGAAGGTATGAATAGTCATCCTGCTCCGTTTTTTCCGTCAGAAATCTCCATCCATTACTTCCAGGTGGCAGTGCATCTGCTGTGCACAGCTTTGCATCATTCCTAGAGTGTGAATGGATGACCCCCAAGATCTCTCATCCACTTGTTCACTGTATAGAATATATATGCTCTGTTTGATGACATTTTATTTAGTTTTTTTATTGCATCAACTAATTTCCACGTAATTTTTTTCACTTGGAATTTTCTGCCAGTAGGATTTCTGGCAATATGTGTGTCTGGCAAGCTACATCTAGAGCTCTGGTTTCTGGAGATCAGCAGGCTAAATGTTTTGATGAGTAATAGTCACAGATGAACGCCTATATTCTGAGAGTTGCCAAAAAGTTATACAACTACAGAGCCCTTCAGCCTTTAAGGTTCCTCTGAGCGAATTCTCTGGTGTAAAGCAGATCAGAAAAAAATAGCCAGGAAAAGACTGTCCGTGCAGGTGTACCCCATATTCTGGATAAAGGTTCAGAGATACACTCAGCTGAGAAGGCTACAGCTATGACAGCCTTATAGCTAAGTTAGTCCCTGGGTGCCAAAACAACTCCTGAGAGCTGCCATCAGTCTGCAGAACACCCTTCAGCCTAGATCCCTAGTGTTTCAAGCTGGAAAACAGCATTATCTGTAGAAGGGCTAGAACTGGAGACCATAATGCCTTTATTCCCCTCTGCACTGATAACCACATGATAGAAGACAAATTCTGTATTCTGAAGAGTTTAGATGAATAATGGTGTCACACAGCTAAGGCAGTGCCTTTAAGGTTACCTGGCTCCTATTGGAAATCATCATGCCACATCAGGGATCCATGGTTAGTTCCTGCAGAACACACAAGGAGAATTGGTCTTATAAAAATTGGATTCATAGTAATCAGCATACCAAGGGGTGAGCATCTCAAGTTTGCACCTGGGAGTGCAGTGAGAGGAGTTTAAGGCTCCTGTCTCAAGGAGTGCAATGTTAGACTACAAGCCTCAGAGAGGCATCATTTTCCAGAACTTGTTAGTGATTCCTGAGATCTGTCATCTCCAGTTCCTACAGGAGGTGTCACACAGAGCAACACCTCATATGTACATCCCTACAGTATGTAGGTGTGACCTGGGCACCCTTTCAGTGCATTTTAATGACAATCGTTTGCCAAGGAAATTCAGGGTTTCAGAACAGAAGCAAATTATCTACTGGAATTGAGCACAGGGACTGTGGATTGTCTTAAATAAACACTAAAATGTGCCTTGACTGTGAGAGAGGGCACATGCTTGTATTCAGTCTAGTCACTCTCTTCCCACTTTTGCTATCCTTAGAATCATAGAATCACTAAGGGTGGAAAAGATCTCCAAGATCAAATCAAACCTTGTGACTGAACCCTACCATGTCAACTAAACCACAGCACTAAGTCCCATGTCCAGTCATTTTTTGAACACTTTCAGGGGTAGTGACTCCACCACTTCCCCACACAGCCTCTTCCAGTGCCTGGTCACCTTTTCAGGGGAGAAATTCTTCCTGATGTCCAACCTGAACTTCCTCTGCTGCAGCCTGAGGCCATTTCCTCTTGTCCTGTTGGAGAAGAGGCTGACCCCCCACCTTGCTACAGCCTCCTGTCAGGTATCTGTAGAGAGCGATAAGGTCCCCCTTGGGACTCCTTTTTTTCAGATTAAGGAACTCCAGTATGACTTTCTCTCTAGACCCTTCACCAGCTTCATTGCCCTTCTCTGAACTCGCTTCAGCACCTTAATGTCTTTCTTGTAATGAGGGACCTAGAAATGGACACATCACCTGCAGTGTGACCACACCAGTGCCACATTCAGAGGGACAATCCCTAGTCCTGATGGCAATGCTATTTTTGATATATACACTACTTACTAAAAGCAGTTACGTATCTAGTGAGAATACTCTGCATTTATATCTTGTCGTAGTTGTCAAATATACATTTTATTACTGTGTCTTCAGAAGGCCATAACAGAGAAAAGGATCTTTGAGACAAGATGTGCTAGCTGTACTATACAAGTGAAATTTTAATTAAAAGGTCGACAGAAGGGCAAGATAGAAAAAAAAATGACCTGTGTCACACAGTGTCCCAGTGTCAGGTAATATGAAGTGAAAAAAAATCAAAGTTTGTAAGACATAAAGGAAGATAACAAAGGTGTTCTAGCTTAACAAAGACTTTTATTCTGTGCTTCTTTCCCCCTCTTCAAGAGACAATGAAACAAGAGGATGCAGCAGACATACAAGGCAATGAAAGCAAACAAGGTAGCACAGAACAGTTCTAGTTTGACCTAAGAGAGGGTCAAAAGGTAGTTTGTGTACAGCTATGGAAATTCTTGGTCACTATTAAAAGCCAAGGTTTGTCATTATATCTTGTTGTAACTTCATTCCAATAAAGGTATTTTTGTTAAAAAAACTCTATTTAGTTTGTTCTCAGTCAAATCAAATTCAATCAAATCCACTCAGAGAGATCAACCACAAAGCCACAGTTCACACTCTCTTATTTCTCAGTATTTGAGTGCTCCAGCCGGTTTGGAATGTCTAGCTCTCTGATACATTGTGTTGCTGTAGTCCAAGTAAAACAGTTCAAGCTGTGTGGCAAAATTTAAGAACTGGTGACTCAGAGGATGAGAAGAGTGACCAATGATCTCAGAGAAAGTTATCTAGTAGGAGCAAAAAGAGATGTTGAGCCCACCTGAGCGCACAGGTCCTGACTTTTGTATCTAGCAGTGTACGGCTGTCTACACCACATTTACAGCCATGACAGAAGATGGCCTGGTGGTATTGTCCAACAATTAATGTCTAATTCTTTAATAGACAAACCTGGATCTTACTATGGGGTGTATCATGCCTGTGGTACCGGTCCTAAGTGTTATGGCAGGAGCGTGGATATGAGATGCAGCCACAGCACAGCCCTGTGACCGCTGCTCAGCAAAGCACCAGGGACAGTGTGATCATAGCGTGAATCTGCACATCTCTCCCATGAAGAGTCTTGTAGTCGTGATGTTATAGATGGCTAATCATGAATATAGCAGGCTCTTTTAAAAAGAAAGATATTTTGGAATACAGAAGATGTATTTGGTTTACTTTCACATTACAACCTCCCTTTTACCTTATACAATATTTCACATTTTCTCACATTGTCCTGTTCAACACACTATTTGCTACCACTGGCCTATTAACTACTGCTAAACATACCATTCTGCTATTGGAAAACATAACGTAGACTACATTTATTTGGTGTCTGCTATTTGAACATTAAAATACAGTTAGTAGATTTGTAGGCCATTTGTAATAGCCTGTTTTGTTGGGCTTTTGTGTACTAGCTTAACAGTGTGACAGGTATTGTGCAACAAACCCATAGAAACAAACTGTCCTGTCACAAGTTAGGTCTATGCGTGGCTGAATAAAAGCTGTCATTCCCCCATTTCCATACATTAAATGCTTAGGCTAATGAGCTTTTATTAGGAAAAATCCTGTTTCCACTGGACTGACAAAGAAAGCTTTAAACAATTTTAGTCCACATGACTTTCAAGAAAAAAGAAGTCAGACAGGAGCTACCATTAAGCATCTTTTTATTGTAGTCTTTAATGTACATGCAGAATTTTAAAAAAGTGCCAGTTATATCTGTAAGCATATAACAATAATGTAAATGTTTGGATCAGCAAGGTAGTTGGATTAGGGACTAAGAACTCTAAGTGAACAGACATCTTTCAGGATATACAGTTTATATTGTAAATCAAGAAGGTTTTTTTCCGTGTGATTTTCCTCATAAAAAGATAAAATATTTCTTGTTTATAATCTTGCTTGCTTTTAATACTGAAAAAATCTATAATAGTACACTCTTCATTATGTACATAGAAAAACATAAAACTATATCCATACCAGTGTCTGTTTTAAATGCAAATAGTAGTTAATAGTTTTATAATTTTTTTGTGCACTCTCTCCCCCTTCCCTCTCCCCCCTCCCCTCCCCCCTTTAAAAAATGCAGCATTTCCTAAAGTTTTCAATGCTTTGGCAGAAATAGGACTGAAGGCACTCCCATGTTAGGTAAAGCAATATGTGAAATATCAGCGCTAAATAAAAAAGCTGTAGGTGTACCAGACAGCTCCATGTTCATCCCAAGGGCCAAATCTTGCACACCTGGAGGGCAAGAACTGGTTTGCTGGCGATTCCAGCTGGAGCAGGCTCAGGCCTCAGCTTGGTTTACAATAAAGCTGATTAGCCTCACAACTACTTGTACAAATGCTTCACACAAACCAATGAGGATGCAGAGAGCATCTCTGACCACAGTACTATCACGAGGGCAAAAAGCTCTTGCAGGTCACAGCATCAGAACATGTTGCAAAGGCTCTGCTACCGAGGCCTTCCACTTTGCAACACGGTAGTTTCACACAACACCCTCTGTTTAAGACTTCCCGATGTGGCAGCTCAGCTAAAAATGCACAAATCGACACACAAATATGAAGATTCTAAACCATCTCTTGTGATGGATAAGTTTAAACTCAGCAAAGCATCCTAAAAACAATCTGCATGCTAGTGGCAGGCTGACTTCTGCTGACAGGGAGATTTTGAAAGCTGATAGAAAAGTTTCTCTCAGGGCAGCTCTTCCTTGGCCTTCTGTGGCCTGTTTGGCACACTTTTACTTCTCTTGCAACTCTGCATTATCTCTGGCATACCTGTGATATGCATTTATATGAATACTTTGCAAAAATACCCCAGGAGCCTATGAGATAAGCACCTGAATGCTTGCTAAGGGATGTGCCATAAGTCACAGTCAGGAAGTAATTCCATATTGACCAGTTTTATCTCTCAACTGCAGTTTGCTTCTGCAATCCTAGCAAAGGTTCAGAAACAACTGGATGCAAACTTCCAGGAGAGAATGAGACAGAAAGACACCGACTGAAGCTTTTACAGGTCAATGCCTACAGCCTAGTGAAGTGTTAAATTTTCAGGACATATACTAGTGCAGTAATATGTTTACTTAACTAATTGATTCATAGTGCACAGTATCTGACCATGACTGTAAATAGCTGAGGTCAACTGACAATCCAATTGAAAAAGAACATTCTGCTAAAACCTGCCAGCTGGTCACGTTCATTCTGCTGCGATAGCTCTGCACTCTTTGGCCACAACAAAATGAAGGGCTTTATAGTGTTGGAAAGCATTTTTGTCATTCTTCAGTATCACTGTGGATTTATCTCACAAGGAATGAAGGGTAAGATAAAAAGGCATCCAACAACACTTCAATCTCTGAATTGAACATCCAGCAAAATGATATGCAGCTGGCATGGAAGAATAGCCATTTAAGGTTAGTTTGAAATGCAGACTAGAGGGGAAAAAAAAGAAGGAAAAAGAAAGAAAAAAAAAAAAAGGCAAGTAGTCCAGTAAGAATAAACAGTAGAAAAAGAAACCAAGCAAGTGATTCTTTGTTTTGGGCCAGTATATCCACCACCAGTTGCTGTATGTTGCTTTGGGAAACACGAACCTGGCACCAAAACACTCCAAACAACACAAAATCCCCACCCCCTTCCTATGCTGATGGCTCTCCTCGAAATGTCCCTCAAATCTCTTTCCGTACTGTGAATCGGATGCTGCTGAACATTTTGCCTATGGCCTCAAACAGGGGGTCGCAGAACGTGTGGATGCAGATGGAATAGACGCGGCTAATGCACTGGATCTCAATCAGGTAGCTCCTTATGCACGGCACCACCGCCCAGATGTGCAGGAATGACAAAATGGCAAAGTAGATGCCCCAGATGAGAGCCATGGGAATACCAAAGATTGCTGACAGTAAACGATAAAACCAGTATTTCGTTACAGTGAAGGTGGTAAAACTGGCCTTCCAAATCCCATCAAAGCTGTGTGTTCCCTCTGGCTCAGCAATCACATCTTCAAAATCGATCTGCAGCAAAGAACACAAAGTCAAGTCAGACAGACATTCGCATCAGGAGCGTATTCCAGAAACACCGCTCCTGGAGAGCTGTGGTCCACTGCAACAAAACACTGAAGCGTGAGCTTCTTACATCCCAACATGATTTCAACCCATCATAATGCATCATTTAAGTAATGATCTATAGTAACTATCTTTTTCCAGGGACCCTCAATGATTAGCTCTAAATTAGACATCCAACTTCTAGATGGAGTTTTCCACAAATCTGTATTTTCCTCATCTCCTACAGCCTTAAAATACACAGTGCCCTTAAAGTCTAGTTAAGAGACAAATCAGATGAATAGAATCATCATGCTTTCACTGTCTAACTTAACTGTTTCACTTTCACATCTTTATGAATGCAGTAAATGCAGTCACTACTTTGACTTTCACACACCTCAGCCATATCAACAGAATGTGTTTTATTTGTCCAAATTTTGCCATCCTTCCTTGTATCACATTGCTGAATGTTGACAGTGAATAAACAGCAAGACTGTCTATTTAATATATGCGTTGACATAGGCATGGATAGTTCCTAGTAGACTGAGAAATAAAATTATGTATTTAGATATGCATCAGGTGAATGTCCTCTTTAGTCCTAAAGCAGTACAGAGGGTTCTTTCATCTTATTAAATATGAGGAAGCTCTTCACAGTAGAGCCATTCTAGCCTATTCTGTTTATGTGACAAAACTCTGTTCATGAAAGACATGGTCAGGCTAACAGGTTAATATTTAGAAGGAACACATTCTTCCATGTATTTCATAGTTTTGACTATTCATAAATCATTCAAGAAGTCACTTAAGGAAGCAGTGCATTCCAAAAGGCATATTTTAGCACTCTCTGTTGAAATACTAAGCTGTTCAGGAAGCTTAATTGTCATAACATTTCTACTAGAAAATTAACAGAATTGCAAAGATGGTTCAGCTCCATGTCACATGGATGAGTTTGATATAACCCACAATACAGGATATTTAATTTAGTTAGCACTACCAATTGTATAGGTACTGCATTCAGCAGGAAACAGAACATCACAACACTATTCCTCTGCAAGAAACTAAATGATTGTTTAAATAGGATGAAAGAAAAAAGAATTTGCATTCTTGGGAATGGATCCCAAAGTGAGATGATAATGCTGCTGCAAGTGAAGATTTGCAGGAGCAGGATAAGTATGATATGGGCCAGCAGCCTCAGAAATTCGGGCAATAGGACCTTTGCATGCTGGAAGGAGATGAATATAAATACACTCACTGTAAGTATTGCTTATGATGTAGGAAAACGCTCACCATCACTTCCTTTAATATAAAATATACATAATGATTGGAAAGCACTCCTTCTCTCCTGCTGAATTTTTTATCACCTCCAAACCTAAGTAACTAATAAAGGGAAAAATACTATAAAAACACTGGACTTTCTGGCTTCTTAAACAAAAAAAAATACAATTCAAAGCGAAAGTGCATGGTCTAGGTGCAATCTATATGAAGGGCTTCAGAGTTCTTGGGAGGAAATTTCTGAATCATCTGTGATACCAAATATCTTGAATCCCTAACATCAGGCTGGCTTAACTGGACATATTACTAGGCCTGAACATCACTCTCTTTGCCAGTGCTTCTCTCTAGATATCATGCAATGCAAACTATAAACCTCTTCTTTATCTGCTACTCTGAAGCAGGCTCTAATGATCTTAAAGTCATTCTTTGGGATAGAAACTCATAATCACCATCACCAACACACCTAAAGACAGCATTTGGGTTGAAATTCCATCTCCACAGAAACCAGTGTGAGAGT
This sequence comes from Scytalopus superciliaris, assembly GCA_013400415.1. Classification (NCBI taxonomy): domain Eukaryota; kingdom Metazoa; phylum Chordata; class Aves; order Passeriformes; family Rhinocryptidae; genus Scytalopus; species Scytalopus superciliaris. Next base: position 148,443 of record VXBX01005007.1, read on the forward strand.
CTGCAGTGGCAGAGTACCCAGGGAACACACGTCAGCTTTGTGCACTTGTCCATAATGGCAAGCAGAGCCAAAAGTCTGTCTGGACTTTCTGAAACTGAGTAGCATGATTTTAAGTAATAGCTACAAGAAGAGAAAATGAAAAGAGAGTTTGAATAATGGTTCTGTTCTGCAAAAGTTCTATGGGCATGCAATAACCTCTGCTTTTGTAGGTCATACCCATGAAGTTTTGGTACACATCTTAGAAAAGTTTCCTTGAAATCAGTCTAAAGATAGCATAGGAAGTACACTATATTCATTGCTCAGTGAAGACATGAAATTGGAAATTATTTGGGCTCTGTAATTTCAGTGGGTGCAAGACTGAAGCTCTTGTGAAATAATTCTAATTCTGGGGAATGCATCAGAGGCAACAACGTGCTCTCTGTTTTCATTAGTTATAAATGTTCATGTTTGGGGAATAAACAACAGACAAAAAAATGAGCTTTATGAAGTATATTGACCATAATATAATTATCTACATGAGTCATTAAAACTTAGCTGAAGGCTAATAAAATAAAGCAAGAAAATTTCCTATATGTATTGTGATACTTTTACTAAATGAAAAACACAGATGTCCTTGTGTCAATCATGGGATTTTAGGACTGCATCATGAAAGGAAAAAGAAAAGGTGGCAGATGTATACATGGACAAGTCAGTATCTACCAGCAATGGCATTCTAACTGTCTTACATTTATTGCTGCCCCTGTCCAGATGATTTCAAGATCTGTACACTGTCCACAGAAACCAATCTCATTCAACTGAGTACAGAAGCTGGAAAAATGTATGCGTAAGTTTATGGAGCAAGAATATTTTCTTTATGGAATACATAAGTAAGCTTACTTAGAGAATCTCTTTCTGCAGCTATTCAAAAGCAAACTTTCCACTGTAGCCCATATCCCATGGTAGCTCATTTTCAAAGTGACTGGGTGCTCTTGGCTTATCATCAATGTTTGCCTTGAAATCAGATAATAAAAATATGCATATGATGGCAAACCCCAGGATGATTACAGCAAAATAAAGTCGTTTCTCAAAAAATATTACTACATAAAATTATATGGTTGAGCACAGACCTCTTACTCTAAAACTTACGGCAATCCATTGCATGCTTCCCACCAGCTGAGGTGGGAAAGGCAGCACAGCCATCACCAAAGTTCAGAGCACTGAGAGTTAGTCAGTGTCACACCTTAAAGTCTTTATATTCAGTTCAGTTGTGGTGAAGTCTATCTTGTATTTTCTCAACTGGTTGATAAGGGAAATATTAAATTTCCAAAGGAAAACAAGTCTGTATTGAGCTCCATCAGCCTTTGCATGGTTATGTCTTTCATTTAGCTAAGTGGGACCTATTTTTATCAGAAAAGCATTTTTTTCAGCATGCACAAAGAAACCACAGGTTTATGTGAATTTTCTAGAACTTTTAAAATATATAGTAAGACTGGCTCATAACTTGATTCCTTTCAAAATAATCCACTGTAATGTATGTTTTACTGGAAAATGGAACCCAATAAACTCATTGGTTTTCAAATCAAATAGTAAACTTTCTGTAATCACAATTCTCAGTAACTAATATTGTTAGCCTGTTGTATTCTACAAAATGTCCATGGAGTTAATCCTGGGGAGCTGACAGAAAAATCGTGCCATGTAACATTTCCAGATGGACAGCCCTGTCCTTGTTCCAGGAGATGCTGCTAATATTAGAACATTTACAATATATCTTTGGTCAGGATTTCCCAGCTCAAGTCATACACAGTTGTTCTGAAAGTACTCAGGAATAAATCTGTCTATAAGATAATAGCAAAGTATTCATGCCACCAATAAATATCAAGGCTACTTTCTTGGAGCAATTTCAATAGCTATCAGAATGTTTCTACCAATGCACAGCGGCTCAATAGATGGCCTTGTAGGAATCATAGCTGATACAATACTGTGTCTTTCCCATTTCATTATTCCTCAAGTCCCATGTTCCACATTACTCTAGTTTGAATAGGAGAACTTGTGAGTGAAATGACAGAAAAACAGGCTGACAACTCAAAAGACTCTTAACTAAATACAGTGTTAAAATGAAACTGTTATCTCCCTGAAAGCTTTAATATTATGAAACTATGTACATGTCAAGAAAATCCAGCTATGCCTGGCACGCAAACCTCTGCAGTGCTGTCCAAAACCAGATCTACCTGCAGCAGTGTCTAAAAAAAGATAGGCAAGGAGTTGAGGTAATCTGGGCTCTTCTACTTCTCATCTGCTAACAGACTACACAGATCCACTGGCTGAAAAACTATCTATTTATTTCACTGTTCAAGTAGCACAGGTGAGCCCTTATGCTGCAGGAACTGGGATATCACTCAGATTCTTCCTGAACTAAACCACTCCCAGGAAGGATATTGCTTTTAACTCATAGGAATCAATCCTCCACAAGCAACTGGAGGAGCAGGTGACTGGATGCATTTTGCCTTGCTATGGGTTACATTTACATCACTCCCTCCCTCCTCAGTCGCTCCTGTTACTCTCCTCTGTTTTTTAGTTCAGTAGCACTCACTGATGGTGAGTGCCATCAGACTGATAATGGGAGTTCAGCTGAACAAAGCAAAGTAAAAATAGGACTGAGAGATGAAAGAAGTGGTCAGAAATAGAATCCTACAGAAGAAAGACACTCATTTCTGGAAATGAATCCAACTGGCTTGCAAAGGTAAGACACCTTTTTTAGAGTATTGTTCTCAAGTTTACATTTGCCAAAGCATCATGTACTTGGTTTTATCTACATAAATGTATGCTTAGGTTGGCACAGGTCTTGTTCAGTAGACTGCATGTTCAGTGTGTAGTTTCTTCCTCCAGAGCTGTCAGGGTGTGCTGTGAAATCACACTGAGGTTGTTGCCAAGCTAATGGAAATACATGCACGTTCACTTGAGGCAAGGAGAGAAGTACAGGAAATTTGTTTTGACCTTCTAAAGGATGCTAATAACTCGCTACAGCCTTCTGTTTCAGCCTAAACTATTAAACACTATCAACTCCTGTACCATGCCTACAATACACTTCCTGACTTCAGCTATTCTTTGTTTCCTACTATTCAGTTTGGCAAAGCCAGTTTTTACATTGCTTGAAGCTTTTGTCTGATTCTGCTATGAGAATTAACACAGCTTCTTTTGCTCTGTATATGTTTATTAAACTTTTATCAGGAAATTAAGGAACCTGCTTTGATTCTAAAATACATTTATTTATAAGAAAGGGAAATGGTATGGGATTTATTTACAAGATTTTTTACAAGAAAGGGAAAAAGTCTGTTTAAGGAAAACAACTACTAATTAAAAAGTTTAACAGGTTAAGTTATCATCTGACTCAAGAATATACGCCTCATGTATGAAATCGGTTGACATATTGACCTTGCCATTTTAAGTCCCTATGTATCAAAACCTGGCAAGCAGGAAGTGTGTGGTAAATGCCAACCTCAAATCTCCTACTTATCAGTTGTCCTCCTCCTCAAAAGTTTGTTCTTTGAGGTACATAATATTCATTACATAGAAGAAATTACTGTGCTGGGTCTATCAGAAAAAGAAATTAAGACCATCAGCATTAGGCTTTGACCTCCATTTCTGTGTTTGTAACTATAATTATTCAAATCTGTGTGTGTGGTAGCTGTGTGCTGCTCTGTGCTCACAGCAGGCAGTCTGCACAGCCAGGCACCACTCCTACTGCACTGAAGAGGAACCCAAACTAGCGGTGAGGATGCCTACTTGTTTGAGTGCCATCAAAATCTTTTGAAGTTGGTAAAGGTTGCTTAGATCCTTACTGGATCTCTCTGTATTGATCACTAATATCCTCACTCAGGCAGACCACTTAAATATACACACAACCTGAAAAATGTGAACTGTCCCACTGATGTCAATATGCTCACATGCTCTGCCAGATCAGGGCTAAAGTCTAGTCTGAATGGATACAAGGAAGAGTTATAAGCTAATTTTCCTTAAATTTTTTTGCAAAGACTGTGAGAATTGTCTTTACTGCTCCCCCTAGGCTGTTTTTAAACAAGTTTTCCCCAATTCCAAGACTGTAAGTATAATATTGTTTCATCGTATTATATTGTGGCCTTATAAGGCTTGAGGCAGATATGGTATTTTTTTTCTGTTGTGATAAATGCAATGTGTAAAATTCCCCAGTGTATTCAATGTCCTTTAAAGAAACATTCAACAGAAGAAAATGTATAAAATATCACAAAATTACATGCCTTTCTATAAGCCACATTTGGGCAGTGATGGTCAGGATAGGTGCAACACTACTACCATTGAAGAAGGTGTGTACTATTAAAGATAGTGTCTATTATTAAAAATAGGAAAATGCACGGGTGGATGACATCATCATTAGCTTTCGTACTTCCACATACTATTTGGAACTTAAAAATTCCCAATTACAGTGCCTCTACAACAAAGGCATCATGGCAGAGGAAAAGAAAGCTTAGGCAATAAACTTAACACCTTTCTATTAAAACGGTGATACAAGCTAAACAGCTACATGTTTCCTTGATGCTTTGGAATACCATGTTTCCACCTATGCTGATGCTTGTTATCTTACCACTGACACAGTTTATCACAAAACAATGAAAAAGTTGTACTGTTTCTACTGAACTGCGGGCAAGAGGATGGGGAGGTACTGAGACTTAGAGGAGTACAGCTGCTCTTCTGCCTTTCCTCCCAGACACCAGGAGACTCACTCACCCATCAAAGAGCACTGTGTAATCTCCATCTGGCACATGTTTACCTGTAGTTGTGTAGAGAAGCTGGTACTTTGTTCCTGAAAACATAGAGCTTTGTGATTCCTAGATGGGATACTTCCTTGTTAATCAGGTTTTAACAAGCAAACATTAAGTGATATCAGGTGTTTCCTAAAGCCAAAACTCATTCTATTCCACAGTATTTATATAAACCTCAGGCTATAGCATGGGTGACTACAAAACATGAACACTCAGCAGTGTTTAGCTCCATCACAAGACAAGAAATCACCTTTACTCTTGGTATTGGTGGCAAGCATGTAACAAGAGAACCTCAAGGGTCCCTCCAAGTGGGGCTGCAGCAAGATTAGGTTTTGCCTGTCAATCTTGAAGTCTGTCTTCAGAGCACACATTTTCTGGGGACTGACCAGATCACCAGGCACAACAGTTCCTCTTTGGCAAAAAAAAAAAAAGTGAATGAAAGCCTAAACAAGCAAGTAGAACTGTTGCACCCCAGTTACTTGTTCAAATTGACCAATTAATTTGCCTTACATTCCCCATGTCCCTGTGCCTGCTTTCCACAATACAGCAGGGAAAGTATTCTGCTGGCATATCTCTTAATGGAAATAGTGAATCTTTCCTGAGTGCTACAGAATATGACAGAAAAGCAAGCAATGCTTAATAAACAAGGCTATTCAAGTTAGAAAGCAGGATAGAAGGACTGCACTGTTTCAGTCAGAGAAGAAAATCAGTCTGGTCAGGAGTGATTCCTACTACATGCATAACCAATACTCAAATGGATTATGAAAATTTTTAAATGATGCCATGATGTAGAAAAAGGTGGTGACTTCAGATCACCATTTCACAACACTGAAAATCAGTGAAAATAGCCAAACAATAATTTGCTACTAATTACTGAGAGAATAACCTCCTGCTCCCTGTCCATGATGAATTACCAGAAGAGCCCTGGAGATGGGCTTAGTTTTATCAGATGGGCAGGCTCATCAAAATCTGTGGAAGTACTTGTGAGAAAAATGCAACTGATGCCAACAAGGGCAGCACTGTAGCAGCCAGCTGTTCTCCAGAGATCTATTGCTGAGGCACTTGCCTGTTTTGTCTCAATACAGTCTGGCAGAAGGAAAGGCCAGGATCTTCAAGGATAGATCTGCACTCCTCTACAACACAGCAGAACTTCCTGCACAGGTGGGGATAGCATGTCAGCTAGTTCCTTGAAAAATATCTTGATGTTGCTGGAGTAAGCAGTCAGAAAATAAAATTACTGTTTTCCTTCCTGGAAATTGGGCTGCTGGGAGCTTATTGCAGTTTTCCCAAAGAGAAACTCTTAAGAAGCTCTCTTTTGTTTTATCGTTTGTGTCATGTCTACAGTTCCCTGCTTGATACAGCTATTTTAGCACAGAACCCTAATACACATATGTACATCCACATAGGTGTGTTTGAAGAGATATGTTCATGAACATGAACACCAGTGTAAAGTTTTGACTACACTAAATATAAAGGCAATTTTTGGATTGATTTCAGTGGGGTCTGGAATCAAGCAGAATCTAAAAATTTCCATAAAAGTAAATACATCATGTTAACNACTGCTACCAAGTATAACTTTTTGGAACTTGGTCTAGCTTCACCCCTCCAAAATTTAGGCACTAATGGGAATGGAAATATAGAGACCTCAGACTCTTGAATAATGCATTGAGAGAGACAGGGACCTTTGGGGATTGTTTTAGATCCGGAAACCATTTTTTCCTCTTTATTGACTGTAAAGGGATTCTAAGGAAAGAAGACTCTCGACTATGTATACTACCCATGAACACATTCCTGTTAACTGCTGCAATTCTTTTTTGCAAATCTGTATAACTTGTTTTCACCTTCTATCTCACTTGTACCAGAACATGCTTATTGCTGACAGTGAGTGTGCAGTGATGTCCAGCTGCCTCTCTGTTCCCTAAAAATAAATAAAAAATTGCCCCTGCATTTGTCCTGTTAGGAGGTCATCTTTCTTATGGAAGGTCTTAAGTTACTTATCCTTAAATATTATTTCTTTAGTATTTCTTAAAAATCAAGGTATCATTATTCTAGAGTTCTGTTCTTGTCATAAACTGTAGAAGAACAGAGATGGGACTGACTGCACTTTCAGGAAGTTTGTTGATGACACCAAGCTCTATGGGTCAGTTGATACACTGAAGGGAAGGGATATTGTCCAGAGAGACCTGGATGGGCTTGAGAGGTAGTCCCATGTGAACCTCATGAAATCCTGCACCCGATTCAGGGCAATCCCAAGCACAAATATAGGCTGGGTAGAGGACAGATTGAGAGCAGCCATGCAGAGAAAGACTTGGGGGTGTTGGTTGATGAGAAGCTCGGTATAACCCAGAAATGTGCACTCGCAGCCCAGAAAGCCAACCACACCCTGGGCTGCATCAGAAGTGTGATCAGGAGGTTAAGGAAGGTGATTCTCCCACTCTACTCTCGTGAGACCCCACCTGGAGTACTGCATCCAGCTCTGGGACCTCCAAGAACACAGACCTCTTGGAGTGAGTCCAGAGGAGGGCCAGAAAGATGATCAGAGGGCTGGAGCATGTCTCCTATGAAGACAGGTTGAGAGACTTGGGGTTCTGCCTGGAGCAAAGAAGGCTCCAGGGAGACCACTGAGCACTTTGCAGTACATAAAGGGGGCTTACAAGACAGCTGGAGAGGAACTTTTTGCAAGGGCATGTAGTGACTTGACAAGGGGGAATGGCTTCAGATGAAAGAGAGTAAGTTTAGATTACATATTGGGAAGAAATTCATAAGTGAGGTACTGGAACAGGTTTCCCAGAGAAGTTGTGGATGCCCCATCACTAGAAATGTTCAAGGCCAGGCTGGATGGGGCTTTATGCAACTTGATCTAGGGGGTGGCATCCCAGCCCACAGAGGGGGAATTGGAAACCAGATGATCTTTAAAGTCTCTTCCAACCCAAACCACAAACTTGAATGTCATAAAACAATAGATGACTTTATGGCTGAGGTCTACAGGAGATATTAACCTGATCTTGAGTGAAAACTGATTATTTTTTTGTATCATTTGTTTGAATTCCAAGAACAGATTTCAAAGTTGACAGAGGAAATGTTGCAATCTGTTTATGGGACTCCCTTAGGCTTTTTTTGGAACTACAAATATAAATTCAGCACAGCAGGAGTTTGGACAGAGAATGTGATGCTTTCACCTTCAGCTGTGAGAGTGTCTTATCACTTCTTATCTATGAAACTGAATTCATCAGTTTTTATTTATTTGAAAATAAAGTATGTGGGCCAGATAAATAAAAGACTAGGGACAAACCCCACCCTTGTACAGTCCTACTAATATCTATAGCACAGTTCCTTTATATTGAATAAAATAGTGTTTTATCAATTCATATGCTCATTAAAGTGGGGACAGTGGTACTGAAAATATTTGTTCTTTTGAATACTAATCTGATGACATAATTTCTGATAGGAATGATATTGCATGAAATTCAAAATTTGTTTTGAAACTATCAAAAGACATTTTCATAAGAAATCTGTCAAGAAAATATAAAGATACTAACAGGGTTAAGCCTGCCTTTTCAATAAATCAAACAAAAATAAATGGCATAGCTTCTCTTTCATGTTCAAAATAACAAATCCTTTTTAGTTAAAGATGGTTTTTACTACTGTCATTTGTCTGGCAAAAGAAAGAGATGGCAGTTCTGGATCAAAAAGCTCAGCAAATCACTTACTGATACAGACTTCATCCTGCTGTCTGTTTGTTACCAGAGTCTTTGAGAGTTGTGGGAAATACAAACTTATCTTAGTTTAGAACTATATCTGTCTTCAGTTCTCCAGAGATCACAAGTGTTACAGAATCACCCAAGTTCATTTCTTCTTTCTGTTGCCTAAAATACAACAAAGATCAAATTTCCTCATTGGGGACCTCCTGGCCAGACCACTCTACTGTACAAAATTATGCCTTTCTCCTTGGAGAATACTGAATTTCACTATTTTTTGGGGGTTTAGATATCCACAACCTATGCTATAGAAGATGGTGTTTCTATCCACACAGTGGACTAAAAATTCTACAATTAATTAAAATTATTCTTAAAATTTTCTAACATAATCTGAATTCTGATGAAGCTATCAGATTCAAAAAGTACTTGTCTCCTCTGAATTGAGATAGTGTCCAATAAATTCTAACAAGAGGAACAGCCATGCTGAATCATTGGCTCTGTCCTCATGGATATTAAATGAACATTTTCCTATGGAGTTATGAGTCATGTTCATCATGCTAGGCAAGAACACTGTGCATAAGGCTTCAATAATACCATGAGTTTAAGTGCAAACACATGAAAGAAGCTTTCATTAGGACTGATGCCATTATTAGCTGCAATCTTACGGACATTTGGAAATTCCATGTCTGGGAACTCCTAATTAATGTGCAAGAAAAGTGTTTTTCAGAAGTCTCAAAACCTCGCTCAGTCCTCGTACAGACTGGCATTCATAATGACATTGAGTTTTTAATCTCTCACTCCTAGACCAACCATGGAAGAAGTATTTGAAATAGAACTGGATCACATGGGTAGACAAAGTCAAACATTTGAATCTTCTTGCTTTTTAAAGGTAAACTCCACAGTTTATTAATAGGACACAATGTTAGAGAATAAGTTCATTTAAACGAGCTATGTACAAGTAAGGTGTCGTGTCTAAGCTACATGTATCAGCAATTGAGAGAAACATGCCCTTTGAGAGCACTGCTCATCCCATCCTATGGTTAGGGCTAAACTCTGGGATGGGAATCTGCCTCCAGAGGCATCTCACTCCACTCACTGCCCATAGCAAGAGCCCAGATGACAAGCTTGGATTAGAACACACTCATATATTTGTATATATATATTTATACATTTATATATTTAAGTGGATATATTTAAACCTATATATTTATCAATTTTCTCAGGACTTTTAACAATACCTAAACACACAGAAAAAGGGTCTGCATTAAATTTCACTTAATTCCTTTTTTCAGAAATAGCACCTGATTGAGCTCCACTTTCCTCTCATTTTATTATGCTGAAGAGCATAACTGTGTTTCTCTCAGGTTGATGCCTGTTGTCACATCCAAGCCACAGCACTCAACACCTTAGCCCTCCCATCCACCTGCTTTCCTTCCAGGAGGTTTTCAGGTGTGGGGATGGGAAACGTTTTGCTCAGTCACCTCTCTGTGCATCTTACACTTTTCCAAGTGCAACAGGGAAGGACCTTAATGGTGAAAGATTACATAAAATGGCAAACTGCTTTTGAAAAAACCTCTCTTTTCATTAAAGAGGCAGAAATTGTAAATGGCTTTAGAATGGCTGAGTAATACTTTCCTCCCTAACAACTCCATAAGGGTATTATGGTATTTGTCAACATTTGACTAAAAATTCCAGACTTTTCCTTGCAATGAGCTGAATAATCCTTAACTACATTAGTTTTAAGTGGAAGGCGTGAATACATAACTGTTTAAAACTTTGTACAAAGGCTCTGCATCCTCACATCTGTAGCCAAGTACTGGATTTTTTTTTCCAGAGCAAAAAGGACTTCTATATAACAAACAGTGGTTGACACCATTTCTATAAAATAAAATAATAATGTTCTAGATGGTAGACCAAGCACAGGCCTTTCTTCCTGGCACATCACTGTAGGAAAAAACCATCATCTGGCTGCAGATGTTACTGCATATTTGGTCCTCACTAGTCCCTGAGGAGTAGACTTCTCAGGGTTGGCTGCAAGGTCCATCCCCATCCTGAGCAAGGAAGTTACTGAAAAGAGCAATCTGTGGGAGAACTGGCTCTCTCCTCTGCATTTTCCAAATTCAGTTAACTCCATGCAGACTTGACCACAGATACTTTGAGTAACTCTGAACTCCAGAGTTGGAAGGCTGCAATTTAGCCATATGGAAAACACAAATACTGCGTTGGGAAACAAGAAGAGCAAAGGCTGAACTTCAGGCATCTTCATGAGTCCCTGGTCATTGGGGAATGAATGAGAGAAAAAAAAAGCACAGCCATCAGCTTTCTACTCTGTTTGTTGCATCTCATCACACACAAATAAAATGCAGGACACAAGTCCAAGGGTACAACTGCCCAGTGAAGGACATATGAAACAGATACAACTGTGAGGTAAACCAGCTGCAAAATCACCAGCAGGACTCCCAGAGAGTTCCGAGGTGCACTGAGGCTGTTTCTCCTTTTCTTGACTTTGTTCTTGCCTCCTCCCTGACTAGCCACCTTCACAAGCCACTGCCTGAAGGAATGGGACAACTAGTGCATGTTCTGCTGCTGTCAAGGTGATGAATGAGGGCAGTCATATGAAGAAGAAACTCCTTCCTTTCTGGTCCCTACTGAAGGAATTGGAACAGGAAGGAAGTTCTGGTGATTTTCACTAGATTGTGCTTCCTCCAGCACAAAGTTGTCAACTTCATTGTCTGCATATCTCAGGTTCTGTAAGGCCTCATTCACATCCCTCTCTGAACAGAAATCCAATCATTTGCCCCAATTTTCTGGAATCCTCCAAGCTCTTAACTTCTACTTTGTAGCTAATTTGAAGACAAACCATAAGCAAAGTCACCAGCAACTTTGGGACAAAGCTTCTCTGTGTGTCTAGTTTTTATAAAACAATCTCAGTTGGGTTTCTTCCCCTTGCCTGGATCCCAACCCTATTGCTGCCTGCACCACACATCTGCTACAGGGAAAGCTGGGCAGATGCTTTGTGTTGCAAATCAAGGGAACGTGTCTCCTGCTTCTCACAAGAGAAGGTTATTTTTAAAATGTGCTATGGGAAGTATTTGAATGCAGACAACACTGAGGCCTTTTAGAGAGCTGCTTACAGAGCAGATTCCTCGTTCTCTGTCTAATCATTTCTATTTCATGGCTGACTGATTTGTCCCCAGTTTCTATGCTATTGTGCCTCATACTCAAGTGGCAAGAAATGCATAAAATGCTGGGTAAAAAGCAGAAGGTTCTGAATCTAGAAAAATGTAATGGCTCTAAACAAAACTAAGTTCGGTCTGAACCACACTTCTGGCTTTACAGCACTCCTGAACACCTTTTTTCTCTGACTTTCAGTACCCGACTAAGACTGGGGACTCATTCTGTTATACTTGTGTATCATTTACACTCTGCCTGCATGACTTACAGCTTAAGTGAGAAAGGCAGATGCATGACAGAAGGGGACCACAGAGTGATGGCTGAGGCATGAACTGAATGTGTGTATCTTCACCCCAACCCAAGCCTGTCTCCTAAGTACTGTGTCTGAATTTTATTGCTACATCTAACAGATTGAATCTGAATGCAGCGTCCAAATAAGTGCAAATTGTGGCAAAATTCTTCTCTCTACTCTTCAGGTCGGACCTGTCTATAATATACTTATAAAAATCCAAGTTATTTGTATTTATTGTTGTAATAAAACATATAGTGTTGCTTTACAATGCCATATTTTACAAAAAACTGCTTTTTTTATCATGCAAAATGGATCCTGTCTGCTTAACATCAAATTCATTTTGGTATATTCCTGTGTCTTGATGTGACTATGTTCACTACCAGGAGCTCAATTGTTGACACAGAAGCAGTGCTGGTATTCTGGCTGTTCGGTGTTTTTCAATGAATGTGTTGGTCCACAATCATTTCAAAAAGGACTAACTGAAAAGTTGTTTTTTTCCCATTCCTATAATTGTTGTTTTACAAGTTTCTTTTAGAAGACTGGATGTAACACACTTCCACACTCCCCTGTGGGAGGCAGAGAGGGCAGGATGGGCTCTGTGTGCTTCAGTTTCTTTTAAGTCCATGAGGATTCTTTTCTGTCAGTGGTCTCCCTCTTTTCCCAGCAGTATTTTTCTTTCACAAGTTAAGTTTGTGGACACCAGGATTCTGACTTGCCTGGGGGCTATGACTCATCCTCGGAAGGTCTGGTTGCTTTGGGGACTTCTGTTGATGTATGCAATAAGCCATGATGCAGTCTCCATCAGCTCTTGCATTCCCTATCTATTCAGCTGTTCCTCCATGTGTAGAAGAAAGAAATAATTGCTCTCTTATTTTTAAAATCAACCATTTTAATGGAAGTTTTTTACCATTAGGTACACAGATGAATTTTTCTAAACAAGTAACAACTCTATGCCTTTTCTTTCTATACAGCAAAACTGACAGTGGCTCCTTTAAGTCCTTACAGACTGCTCTGAGGAGTAATTCTTAGCATTGATCCAGCATGATGGTTAGTCATATTCAGAACCTTCAAATTGTGTTGAAGTCTGAATCTGAGGTTACTTGGGATCTTGCTAAATTGTCTACATGTAGCATAAATCATTTCACAGATACACATTCAGAAACCAGAGTCCAGCCTTTTGATTCTATGGAAACAATGAAATATTTCTCTTTTTAAATAACAGGTCTTCGTGACCAACAAACATGGCAAACTGCACACACTCTGACACTGCTGGACACCAAACAATCCAGTTAGTGGCTTAGTCATCCACTACGACTGGGCAGCTCCCATTTTTCCTAGGATCTGACAAGCCCTGATGACAGCATCCTCAATTTTCACATGCATAGCATAAAGTTGTCTGCAAAGAGAAAATTCAGCTCTGACTTTTCTGACCAAAGTGACTTCAAGGAAAAGTCTCCGTCGACCCTGACTTGTGTAAATAGTCAAACTCATTTATAAACCCAAACAAAAAAATCTAGACATGGCCATAGTTATGTTTTGCTTAGCTTTCTTCCGAAGGAGAATAAAAGAGAACAAGGACACAAATCCAAACGACCATCTGATTTCGCACCCGCCAGGCTTAGGGAGGGCAATCTGTTTTGTGGCATCTCCCTGCCCTGCCTCTGTGCGTGCTTCGGGGAAGGAAAATCCTTCTGACGGTGTTACACAAGGTCACGCAGCTCATTCCCCTGCTCCCTCAGCCCCGGGCGGGGCGTCCCGGCGGCAGAGCCGAGTGCGGGCACACTCCGCGGCGGGAGGGCGCGGGCAGCCCGCGGCAGGGGAGCCCCGCACCCGGACATGGCGCTCCGGCGGGCTGCGCTGCCCGATCCCGCCTCTCTCCTGCTTTATATTGCCTCCCCAGTTTATGTAAAAATAACAGCAAAACCATATAATCAGCCCCTGTCCCGTTCCCTCTTGCAGCAGGTGGAAGGATGCAGTTCGCGGGCTGCTGCCGCCCCGACAGTGTCCGCGTACCCCGCCTCGGCAGGACCTGGCATCACTCCCCGCCCCGTCCCGCCTCGGCCCCTCACCTTAACCACGTCGTCGTTGAGGTGCTTGGGGTCTCGATTGACCAGGTCGATCTCTTTAGTGTGCACGTCGTG
>VXBX01005007.1:164036-178841 GCA_013400415.1 Scytalopus superciliaris
TTTTTTTTTGCGCTTGCAGCCATTAGTTTTGTGTTAGGAAATCAGACTGTGGTGAAAGATTTATAACATTAACAGAAAAATAGTGACCTTAGTGTTATGCCATTTAGCACAGAATTGCAGCAACAGAAGTAGAAAACTCTAAACTGCAGTATATTTGGCTTTGGCAATTTAACAGAGAAATGACCTCGAAAAAGCCACTGGCTGAGATGGATGTGGGCTCCACAGATGTAAATAACTGCACCTGTTGAAAATGCAGTCCACATGGACATGTATTGCATAGGCTGTTCAGTTAGCAGTCAACTTTCTACATGAGTTTACATTGCTCATAAACTTTAGAACAAATGCCTTGGATGGAAGTTTTCCAGCTTTTCAAGTTAGTTTTAACTTTTAAAAGCAACTCTTCTACTGATGCAGTAATTCACTTAAGCCATCATTAAAATATCTTTGTTCATGCATTGGAGTGTATACATGGAATCAAATGAGTGTATTGGAGGATGTAGTCTCTGCAATTTTTCTACCCACCTGAAAAACCTGCAAGACAGTTCTTTGTTCTCATACCAAGGAAAGTTTTTCAGTTAGTCACTGTCCTGCACATAAATCAGAACATTTTGATCCATCATTCAGTATGACTGTGTATCATCTTAAGGATGACTGAAAAAAGAGATATACTTGCTAATTTGAAATGGTGAATTGGTCTTGGAATCATTTCTGCAGAACCACAGCCTCCTTTAAAAGACATTTCTGAATGACACAACACTACTGCAGCTAAAAGAATATCAGAAGCTTGTGGAATTTATAAGTTTTATGAGATGAATTCCAGAATAGGCTGCATACAAAGTGAAATGAACCATCACGTCTGATGAACCTTAGTGGTGTTTTCTTGAGCTGAAGAAATACTGAGAAGACAGCCTACAGAGAAAACAGCATGGGTACTACCAAGCTGTAAGAGTGAGCAAGTTAGATCTGCAGGGATGGAGCCATGGTCCATTGCCTCTAGCACTGCTGTATCAGAAATGCACACAGACTGAACAGGCAGAGACTTGGCATGAATGCACACAGGAGTTCTGCAAGGAGCTCCCATTACATTCAGAGGAGGAGTATAGCTCAGTGGGAAAGGGCCTGGTAAAGCTTGCAGGGAACTTCTGAAAGTGAAAAGGCTCTGTTACTATGAATGGATTATCCAGAGATGGCCTAAAATTGCCCAAGGTTGTAGACATCCAACTTGGCCTTGGAAATGTCACTCAGTCTTCTCATGGTGCTTTGCTGTGTCTTTAGTAGCTCAGGTCAGTTGCTGAACAGGACTACATACCACCTTAGTTGGCCACCTCACTGCCTTTCTTCTTTCTCCATCACACAAGCCTTAGGCATTTCATACATACTTTTAAAAAGTTTTTATGGCTCCAAAGTCTTTCCTTAACTGAATTTTCAAACCTCACTATTACCCTAATTGAAAACTTGCTCTGAACCTGGAGCAAAGTGTGTGCAAGTTATGATCTGTTCTTTTCTGTTCTGAGAATAGGAAAGGTTTTAGTGTGGGTAGGAATCATGGCTTCCAAAAAGCCAGTGCAAAAAAAAAAATAAATAAAAAAGATTGGA
This sequence comes from Scytalopus superciliaris, assembly GCA_013400415.1. NCBI lineage: Eukaryota > Metazoa > Chordata > Aves > Passeriformes > Rhinocryptidae > Scytalopus > Scytalopus superciliaris. Next base: position 165,633 of record VXBX01005007.1, read on the forward strand.
CAAAATTCCTGGTGTCAGAAAATGAGTCACAAAACTGAACTGAATGTGGATGACTGCTCACTGAGTGTCTTTGTCTGGTATCAAACACTCCCTCTTCCTCCACTCCTCACTCCCCCTTTTTTTTAAGCTTGTGTAATTATTCCAGTTGTGGTATTAGCAATACTCCTGATATATTTCAATGTCAGCAAGATCAAAATCAGCCCTGGGAAACTTTTTTTTTTTTTTTTTTTTAATATATAGTTTCAACAGCAACAAGGCTGTCAGATAACAGAGGCTGTCCATAACCAGCCTGTCTTATGCAGAGCACTTACAAACCTGAGACTTAGGAGTGGAAGATCATTGCTTTTTTTATGTGTCTTCTGTTCAACTGCTTAATCACATCATTATATGTGCATTTTTGTATTTTTTGCTGGATGAAAGCCTTAGTTGCCAGAACTGTTGGTATTGAACTTTTGTGAGCCACCCTACTGTCCTCACCCCGCTGCATGACAACAAGTATTGGGATGGGCTTAACGTGCAGGTCAATGTTTTCCTCATTCCATTATTTATAGACTAGTAGTCCTGGAGGATTCATGGTGGCCAGCCTGGCCTCACTGTCTGGAGAATTTCTGTGTTTTACATTGAGTCACTGGATCAGAACTTTTCCTTGGAGATAGATGCCTCTCACTCCTAGTGTGCAGGACATGTATGCATTTGTTATTTGTCCTGTTTGTTCCTTGCATCAAAGGAATAGTTATACCAGGAGAAATGGGTAGCTCCTCTCACGTTCCTTCCTTCTCAGAACCTCTAGCTAGGAGTGATTTCATTTTATGTGGAAGTGCTGCTGCTATGAAACATTTCACAATAGCCTAAGGGCTAGAAGAAGTAAACCAACACTGGAGAAACCTGAAATCAAATTTTGCCTGAGATGTGCCAATGTATATGGACTCACTCCCGGGAAAGTGTATTTTAGGAAGTACCAGTACACACCAGTAAATGTATTTTAAGGAGTTTAAGGCAGTCTCTTCTCTTCTTTTGGGATTCTGACTGGGCTTAGATGCCAAGTTGCTCAAATAAGGGCAGTTCTGGGCATAACAAAAGCAAAACTGTAGGTATTGAGAGGTTACATGAAAGGGAGGCACCTTCTGAGTTCAGACATGTTTCTGGTTGGGTGGCAGCTGGGCAGTGATTACAATTTTGGATTGAAATGCCTGACTTTCTCTCACTTCAGTCCTGTAGGAGGTGTGTACATCTTTAATTAGGGCTAGTCCTTGAAGGTCTTGATCAAGATAGCTTGTAACTGCTTTGGCTGAAGAGGCAAATAGATTGAAGGCTTTTATTTTGCCAGACCTCGTGCAAATCAAGGCACTCTTTTCTCAGTGCTTTTCACCATCAAATTCCTTGACAGCTACTGGGCTGAACCATGAACACTGGTCTATGTCAACGCTGTTCTGTACCATTCTGCCAGTTCTACCTTATTACTAAGTGTTCATGTGTTTTATAGAAATATCAGACTATAAGAACTAATCTCATTAATGGGACTTAAATACCCACTCCATAAGGCTTATGTATTGTCACCAAGCTTCATTACATAAGCATTTCATGGTCAACCCTAGCTGATAGTTGCAGCATTGTGTAAAGAAAAGCAAGATCATGTAGCTACATGGAGAGAAAAAGCAGCTCATATTGAACTGAGGCAGTTAGGAAAGTAGACAAACTTTCCTTGAGGTTTGAAAAAAAAGTGTGAATCTCTTAAATTTTATTCCACTGAAGTGTCTAAAGTAGGATCTGACTCAGTGCTATGTGAAGTGGTCCTTTTTTCTCCCACTTGCAGCTGGAAGAAGCCAGACAACAGACAAAACAACATCAAACACAGGTGACGCTCACCCCGGGCCTCAAGTTGTGAGAGAAGCACGTAGAGAAGAACCTGCCTCGCTACTTACATGAAGCTCCAGTTGCTTCCATCGGCCTTCCCAATTTCTGCAGCAAATACAACTCTTTATGTAGCTGAGGAAAGAAGCCAAGCCAAGACCAACATTTTGGATTAATCAATGCAGTGTCTTCTCTGGATGATGATTCAAAGCAGGAACCTATCTTAGCTCCTCTGAATGGCCTCTCAGAAGACATTTTTGTTGCAGTAAGCTTAGGAAGATTAGTGTCACCAGGATAAAATTAGCCTTTATTACTTCTTCCCTCATTTGTAAATCCCTGCATGAAGAAAGCACATCCATTTTAAATTCATAACTGCTGGTTCAGTAAACCCACTGGAGGCCTTCAACTCTAATTTTTATGAGCATAGATAGACAACAAACAAGACTGGTAAAATGTCCAGTGTTTGACCTTGTTCCATTTGCATTTTTGTATACAAAAAACCCCAAACACATGTATTCTTCCATGTGCTTTTAAAAGAGAGTTAATAACAACAATTGTTTTATCTCTGCAGGTGGGGAAATGATCACACCCTGTAAAAACAAGGGACGTACGATTCTTTGGCTTCCACTAAACATAAGTGTGTGGTCTGAGGTCCCAGAGCTGCAGGGATGTTCTGAACTTTTTAGTCAGTGAATGCCTAAGTTAACTTTTTGGATAGGTGGGAACGGGCTCTTCATTTACTAATACATCAACATTTCTGTTAATAATTTATTTCAATTTATATGGTGAACAAGTAGAGTGGGGAAACAAAAGATACAAATATAAATGCTCCAGAATCAGATTAGGAGGATTTTAGGAAACAGCTCTTGTAAGAAGGCAAGTTAAACTTTGTAAATTGAAAGAAAAAAGTCCATAAACACAAATCCAGGGCTAGTTCTGTATATTAGTTGTGATTTTCATGAAAAACAAGATGCTGAAACATTTTGCATGTCAGAACTGAGTCTCCAGGTCATGACTGTAGATGTGAGATCTGCAGTAACAAGGGACAGGCTGGAATTAGAACATCTTAAACTTATTTATAATAGCTCTACCATGATGATGGAAAGTCTACTCTTCTTAAGAGCTATAATACTTTCCCCATTCCATAGAGAAGATGCATCAAAGTAAATTACCTGAATCAGGTGTAAATTTTCCTACATTTGTTGCAGACCATGAGACTAAGTTTCTGGACCCTCATCTTGTCTAAATTCTCATTTGCAAGTTTCTATTAAGGGATCAGCTGGGATAGTTTGTCCACATTTCAAAAAAAAAAAAAAANCCTGTTGTCCAACAGTGCTGTAAGCTATTCACAGTATCAGCTGTGCCAGAGCTTCAGGATATTTGTCAGAATCATAAAATCCTGAGAATACTTGCCAGCCAGAGTTGCCTGGGGCAGATTCACACCTAAGTATTGGAGAGTCTGTATATATTCATGCTTCCTTCCACTCCTTTTATGGATGAATTAAACGTATTTGCCAGGCATGTAGTATTTTACCCAAAGTCCAACAGTGCATTTTGTATTTTCTTATAGCAAAAGCACATCTGTTTCAGAGAAAGATATCGCTATAAAAATATATAAGAAACTAACAGCTTAATTACTTAATTACAAGCTTGCTTGAGCCTTGTAGCAGCTAGAGAAATTGTGAAAAGAACTAATTAACGACAAGCCTAAATCAAAGTAAGACAAACTCAAATTATTCTACTTAATTGTCTGAGGTAGCTAGAGCCATATGACTTCAGTAAGTTATTTAAGAACACACATATCCAGGAGTGCATAACATAAAATGATACTTTTTTCTCTGGGGATGGCCTCATTCTCAAAACTTCAAATCCAGACTTGGGTTCCATCAAACCTTAGGCTTTTATAGGGCTCCTTTTGGATGTAAGAACTAGTACTGATAGATTTATTTTCTTTTGAATGAATTCATCAAGGGGATATTTTTCAGTGGAAAATATCTTTGTAAAAATCTTTGGACGCTGTAAAAGAAAATAACTCTCAAAAGAGTTTAAGTCTAGCCTGGCCAATTTTTATTTTCAAAAGAGTTATTTCCATTTTTAACATAAGAAAGGTATTTTGAAGAACACATCTGAAAAACAAGCTAGCTTCTTGCAGAATAAAAAAAACCAAGAGAAGTTTCCATGGGCACTAATCATTACGATCCAGTTTTTGAAAGCTGTATGAATCCCTCTCTACATGGCACAAATCTAAAAATACTTTTAATATACACAGACATTCTTAATGTACAAAGAATATACAGTGTCAGCTAGCTTCAACAGGCCAATAAGCAAGACAAGGAGAATTCTGAAGCTTATCTGTAAAGAAAGCATGTGCCTGTAAAAAGAATTAAGCATTTTTTTGAATGTTGCCAAAATTCTGCAGAAAGACCTGCTTCAGAGAAAGCAATCATTCTGTCTGGGCTTAATTACACACCAAGATATCTCATTTTCTACTATAAATACATTAAATGCAGTTGATAACAGTGAAACTGTATTGATGCTCATCCATTTTTTTCCTCTCTCACGTATTTTGGAAGAATGCATAGTACCCTATGCTTGTTTGGATAGTACTCTATGCTTGTTCGGCATTTTAAGAGGGTTTTTTTAAAGCTGAGAAATGTGACAAAAAATATTAACTTGAAAATGGGAAACAGCTGATGCTTTATTATTTTATTATATCTCTTGTTCGATAAGAAATTTGAGACATCATTTTAGAAAATAACATTCTAAATCATACAAACATTTTACAATTGCAACTTACCATCTGTATTAAAGGAAACAGCAGCATAAGCCCATCAGAAGGCAATGTAATTTTAATGTACCTCTGCATACATTCTGTCATTCTGATTTAAAAAGTCATATTAGGTGCAGAAGAAAGAAAGGGGTTTTGGCAGTTAGGCTTTGAAATAGTAAATAAGCAACACAGAAAGTCAAGTCAGTAGGTTAGGAGAATTAGACAAGGATACCAGTTACACTCACTTGTCCTCTACAAGAGCTTGCTACCTAGTTAAAGTACTAGCTTAATGTCTATCTCTTTAAATATCACAATGTTCACACCAATAATATACAGAAATAAGTAGGGTTGCATTTACTACACCCCATTTTAATAAAAACCATTTCTCATAAACATCTATTTCCAACTCTTTTGCATAGTCATGTATGAAAACACAATCTTTGCTTTTACATATAATCATATATAATTAATATACTAGAATTGCACGGTAACACTCAAAATCTACTTGATTTAGAAATGTAAATTTTATTTGAAGTTCTTTTTTGCAGCATCTCACTCTCACTGCTTATTAAGTTGGTTAGAATTCAAATACTAGAGAAATAACGCATCAAAGAAAACAGATCAAGTGTCATTTACAAAGGTACAAAATATACAGTAAAGTTAACCTCTCATTAAATAAAATATACAGACTAGCTGATGTTATAAATCATTAGCTAACACCTTATTTTAAGGGATAAACTTCTAGGGAGCTTTCCCCACACCTTCAATATAGGAGAATTGCACAACAGTTCTTTTCTCTGTATGTTTATGCAATGAGTCACATTCATTTTAAGTGCTGATAACAGAGGACTGTGTTTATCGTTCTGCATAGTGAAGCCAAAAATGATCCCTGGTGGAACTGCAGTGAAGTCAACCCTAGAGATCAGTTTTGTCTAAGGTATGACAGCCTCCTCATCGAAATATTTATAATTATAATGCCAATCATTATCACTGTGGTGGCTGTTAAACCTCCATGAGAATTCTCCTGTAATCCAGCAATCAACGTACCATTAAAATAAAGTGTTGCCAATATACTCTGCAATCACTCTGTTAATAAAACAGTGAACTATGAAAACTGCCTATTTATTCCTAAACAGATCTCCCTGATAATAAATGAGTTTTAACAAAAATAGCATGTTCCCATTTAAACCAGTTTGGAATGAATGGTAAGTGCTTGTATGTTAGGTTAGCAAAGAAATATAACACCAGCTACGACTACAGCAGTGTTACATCCCTGATGTTTACTCTTGGTCCAGGCGTATGTTAACCATGGCAAAGCATCGGCCTAGGCTCTGAAAGAAGGGTACGACAAAAACATCTGTCAGGCTCTTCCATACAGTTTGCACTGAAGGCAAGACCATGAGACAGGTTTTCACAAAAGGCACCACAATCCTGTAAAAGAGAAAATGAAAGATTTGAAGATTGGCACTGCTACAGCAGGGCGAAATAGGGATAACGAAACACAAGTGTGACATCTTATGGAAGAGGAAGTGATTTTATAACTCAAAATATTCAAACAAGTTGATTTTACTCTCTTGTAGTCATTCTCCATCAATTTTATTTGCTCACAGCCTCATACCTGCACATGCAGAAGCACCATGATGCATGTGGTCCTCAGGCCAGACTCATTTGTGTGCAACACTGGAGACACCACCTTTCTTTTCATCACATCTGATTCCTAGTCGGCAATTTTTTTACATGCCTTTAAAATTATGAATGTTTGCTGCTCTCCCCCTGCTGCTGGCAAGGCTGGTGTCCATGATATGCTGTAGCCCTGCTGCCACCCACTATGGCCAAAGACCAGAGTCATCTCCTAAGGACTTACTTGCACAGTGGTCATATCTGAATGTGGTTCTTTGGGGCTAGACAGAAACATCACATTCCCCAGTTTGATTGACTGGAAACAGTGCTCTTTACAATCGGTTCTTGCTCTGCTGTCTCTTCTGATGTTTCTTCTATCTGTCTCTCTCCCACACACATACAAATGTACAGGCACACATGCACATCACCACTGTTAAAAACTGCTACAATAAAACAGGAACAGTAAAGCAATATCCAGTTACATCAGATTACTACAGCACAGACATGCCACACCTCAGAAAAATGGGCTGATCCTGTACATTTTTTCATTTCTAATTGATGCAGAATGAGGTCAAAACTTCTTATCAGGGGAAAAGATCTTTTTGTTCACTCAAGGTGCATACTTGAAAGTTTTGTGCTTTCATCTCCTGAGCACTGGTAAGCAACTCTCCGTATGTACCAATTCCACAGCAATGCCAGTAGCGGTGCCTTAAGCCAAGCATACTAACAACGCAGGTGAGCCAGAAGTGCCCATATGGGGAACTCACCATGGCCACTGGATACATGATAACTCACCACACTATTTTAAGTTATTCTCTTTTCTTAATCATTTGCCAGCCAAAACCCCATGCCATTTCATTAAGCTAGATGTTCTTACTTGGGTAGAGACAAATTAAATGTATAAATAACTTATGCAATACCAAAGTGGTACTAGAGCGAAGTTTTAAAAGCATCTCTGTGCCATACAGAACACATTTATTTTCCAAACTCGGTATAAGAAGCTACATATTCTTTTGATAAAGATAATAAACTCTGTTCTAGTTTGCTGTTGCATTCAAAATTTAACTTCTCGGTCTCACATCCACATAATTCTACTGCAAAACTCTCACTGCCTTTGGTGGAAATGACAGGAAATATTTAATTTACTATTTCATCATAAGTCTGAAAAAATAAAAGTTCTGTGTATTTACAATGCATACTGCTCAGAATAACAGAGTAGAAAAAAAAACCTGACACATTTTAAAAAGTTGAAGGTTAGAGTTAAAATTAATTACTTTCACTGTTTATCTAAATGGAATCTCAGCTTTTGTCACACAATACAAGCCATATACTAGTATGTCCATGCTGCACTCTAAGCTAGCCCAGATGGATTTAAACAAGAATAGTTTTTCTAAAACCTTCTCTTTTGTCTCTGCTGAAACAGCTAGTAATATACACCCCATATAGACCTGTGTCACTGGAATAATGTGTCTCTAGTTTTAAACAGAACCCTGTAAATTATGTGTTCTATAACCACCTATAATATCACTGCATATAGAATACATGATTTCTAGAGAATAAAATCAGGCCTTTACCTGTTTACAACTGGTAAACATCAGTAATGCAAAGGAAAAAAAAATGCTATTTCTCCAAGCAACACAGGGAAAATGCCAGAAATGGCGACTCAGCGTGTGTTGACTTCAACTCTTTTCCATTTCAGTTAGTTTATAATGCTATGTCACTGCTCCTTTGCTGTCATCTACAACTAATTTGGCCTGATTTTTTTTTTTAAATCTAACTGAATTGGGGAAAAGTGGAAAAGCTGACATTTCTATTGGACCCTCTGGTAACAGGATCACAAAAAATACAAACTAAACAAATACCACAGTGTACAGAAGTTTCACAGAAAGATGCAGAAAGCTGGAAAAGTAGCAATCATACTACTTGCAACTGCTGTAGGGGTCATTCACACAGTACCAGAACTCAACCTATTTTGATAATCTTAAATAAAATAAACATTACAATGTTTTGGTAATGTTTGATAATCTTTTAGCACTTGCTGTCCAATTTTATGGTAAATGCTTGCAAAAACCAACATAGGCTAACTCCATAGGTGGATACATGAGACATGATAGCAACCAAAGCTAATTAATGTAAATAACTTTCAATTTTAAAATAGAAGTCAGTCCACTCAGATAACAATTACTCAAACACCTTTCTTCAGAGAAGAAACTCCTTTACACCCAAGAAAGCCATAAAAGGTATTTTCTACCTTAAAGTACATGAGTGTGTGTATATATATATTTACATGCATACAAGTCCAGATCCTGTTCTGCACAGGCTATGTTACCCTACAGTGCAGTATTTCCAAATCATCAGAGGGTGCATTGTGCCTTCCATGGAGTGACCACTTAAAAAAATAAATAAACAAATGCCATTAGAAGCCATGAATTTGTTTTTGTGACCTGACAAATACAATATGCACATCCTTTACTCACAATGCTGTGAGTTTACCCCAGTCTATACTTCTATTTACAAACATGGTAACTGCTTGCCTGAATAATATCTAACAGTGAAATTAAAGGCAGCATATCCCAAGGATATCAACATAGATGCCATATTGGTACTACTAATGTTACCATGTAGTACAGCATTGGGAAGAAAATGAAAAGCTCTGTTGAATTTGTCATCTAAGCTGCAGAGAGCACATTGTCTGACCCCCTTCTTGAATCTTGTTATGGACATATTTATTACAAAATATCCATCCTCTCACCAAGTAGAATGCATTGTGTCTTTTTGGAACTGTTGAACTGAAAAGAGCAAATTACTGCATTTTTTTCCACCCTATCCTATTTCCTCTTTATTCTGTTCAAGGCATGACATGGGTATGATTTACCCCTCAAACCCTCTCACTTTTGCTTACATTACTTTTTTTTCCTCCTAATCCCTGAGGGAACATTTTCAAGAACCAAACTCCTCTTGGAAATGGGGGAGCACAGTTTAACTCCCACTGATAAGGAGAATCAACTTGTCAAAGACTTGGGCAATGAGGTTGGAGTAGTCATGCACCATTAGTTCAGATTCCTGCTTCAAAGTGAAGAACCCCATGTTCTCCTGTAGTTTTTCAAAACGGAACCTCAGACATGTCTTAATGCTGTTTTTCAGACCCTCTGTGTTTCTGTGCTCAAACTACCTAATTCCAAGTATGCACACATACTGCATCATGGTTTTGATTTAAAAGTCTTGTATGGCTCCACAATACAAATTGTCAAAAGATAGCTAAGTATCACCTAGCAGTTGTACAGCTTCTTGTTGTGTCCCATTAGCCCCTGGGATAAGTGAGGCAACAGATAACCACCACAGTATATGGACAGGATTAAAACCAAACATCTATTGCAGGACCTGGGTAGATTGGAAAAGATAAAACTACTACAAAGGAAGCAAGACAATATCCACCTTCTTCCTCTTCATAAACTAAGGGATATGTACCGGACACTAAAGAGGCATCAACGCAACACCACCAGGTCATAAGGTGAGTCTTCATGGCACTGCTGCACTGTAATTTATTTCAATTTCAGATAGTCAGTAAGGAGATGGTTTTAGGCTTGAGTACGATAGTAGTAAGTTAAGTAAATGAAGTTGTGGAATAAAAGGTAAAAAATTATGCATGTCCATATCTACTTCTCTGCAGGTAAGTCCCTGTCTACATCTTAGCACTGTGAATGGAAACTCAAGCCAAGAGATGCTACGAATACCTACTATTCTACTTGATGACAAGAGTATAAAGCTGTGTGTGTCCTTGTTCTTTATAGCCCATTTCAAAACACTCAAGCTACAGATCCTCAATGAACCACTGATTCTTAGTGCCAATATGCAACATACCAAAACACTATTCAGCAGGTAAGACTACAGAAAAGCACATATGAAATTCAAGTGTTAATTCCCAAGAGGTGGCAAATATGTAGCTTGGAACAAAAATCAGTTGATTTTGCACGTGCTGCCTGAAAAACCAGAAGTGTTCTGCTCATGTTCAAAAATCAATAACCTTAACAACTGCAATCTAAGGACATATTTAAAAGCTTGCTAATTTTCCCAGAAAGATTTTAAACTCAATCTGGCAATTTCTGCTGTGTATAGTCTGTGGTCAGAATGGCAGTCATCTACAAAGGAAAAGTGAAGTATATTTCTTTGAACTGGCTTGTATGTAGGTCACCAACCTGCTAGCTGGCCCAATTTCAACCCATCAGTATCCGGTGTGAAACCAGATTCTGGCTCCAGCTGCCAGACTGAGAACAGAAACTGAGTATGCTCCATCTTTACAGTTAAAAATTAAAATTAAAGTGTATTATTATGTATTTCTTACTTAGCTTTAGTTTTATTCTCCATGAAGTCTCACACGTATCTGCTTCTGTCATTAGCAATCATTTTGCTGGTGAAAGACAACATTTACCATCAGGTACGAGGGGGGCAACTCACAAAAAGTATCCTTGAGAACAAGAAATGCTGAGTCAGACTGTTGTGGATTTTTATCATGCTGATGTAACTACAGCGACCTGTGTGACAATCAACAGAGCTTTGAGCTTGAGCACTTCCAACAGTTCTTGAAACACTTTTGAATTTAGCCTCAGGAAAGTCTCCCTTATGACATACCAACATCATCATCTCACTGGTTTGGATGATGAAAGTGAGGCACAGAGACTCTGAGTGGCAGTCTTCTGGGAGGGTGTGCCCAGGGTTTTCCCATGACATTTCAACAACTGAGGACAGTTATAATGGAATTCCCTTCCTTCATCCACAGAACAAGAAATTATTCCTTTTTCAGACCTCATGGGGCTACAGGGGAGCCAGTACCCTGTGTTTAGGGCCTCTATACCTGCATTGCTCCTGCACTACCCTCTCAAATGCAGAAACATTGAACTTCCTACTCCCATGAAATCTGGAACATTAAGAGGTGCAGAGAAGCTAACTTAGTCTCAGTGTGTTCCACCTTTGTGTTGAAACAAATCCAGCTCGGGTTTGTGGGAATATGAGACAGTATTGGCTTTGGATGGTGGCACTGGATGCAGTCCAAGGGGGTGTAGATACAGCACTACTGAGTTACATGATTCTTTCACACCCATCCCAGATGCAAGAAAGATCAAAAGGAAAGATCACTTCTGTAGTGACAACAAACAGAGGCAAAGAAAATAACTCGTTGGGGAAGCAAGAGTGTTCACAAACAGTCAAGGGAAACTTTTCAAATGAAATGCCACATTCAGACAGCCCTATTTCAGATGTACTGAGAACCCACAGTTCCTGAGATAGTCACTAGGGACTACTTGCAGAAATAGAAACTGACCTCTGAGTACTGAATCAGTGAAATAAAACTCGTGTCTACATATCCAGTCTGTGAAATTCAGATAGGTCATTCTGAAGCACAAAAAAGTACTACAGTTTCAATAAATTTGGCATTGATGAATTTTTCCATAGATACTCCACTACTGGAAACCTATATATACCCACTGTATCCTTATGCAGTCACACTGTGACATAGTCATACACTATGGCACAGTGACAGCTGACAGACTTAAAAATCTGAGCACACTATGCATTGTTTGTTTATAGCAATTTGGGAAACAGAGATACAGCAGGTGGGCAGCTCTAAACTGTGTTGCAACCCCTTTGGGTATTATGCAAACACTATGCTCTAAAAGTCAAGTTAATTGGTTTTCAAAGTGGATAATGATGATGTCATAAAGCCAGACTTCTCTTCCATTTTCAAAAACTGAAATCTGCACCCACAAGATTGCCACTACAGGTTCAGATAATCAATGTATTCCTAGTGCTTTTAGTTTGTTTCCAGTCACTGTATTCTGTTTTCCTTAACAACTTCTTCAGGATTCCAGTGTTACCCAAGTCAAATGAGACTGCCCAAAACTAATGTATACAGAAAATCCTGGTTTGCAAAAATGATGTTAACAGTCTGCATTCATCCCTTCCTCTGCAGCCTGTTGGATTCTCAGTTCTTTCTTCAACCCCACTGTTTTCCCTGCCTTTCTACCTTCTCCACAATCATCTCCCTTTCTGATCTTAAGGTACTCTTCCTTGATATTTTGCCTGTACAGTATGTTTAAACTATGTCATGTTTGCTGTGATTTGGAAGGCCACTGTATATGGCTGTGAACTCGGGCCATGGCCAGAAGCAGCTTTCCTGAGCTCAGCAGGGTTTTTTGCTTAGGTGGAAGGGCTTTGGGGCACTGCATCTAGAGATAGCCATGTACCAGATGCAAGGCAGTGACAGTGTATTTTGTGGCAGTAACAAAGAGCAAGCCGGGACCTCAAAACCTTTCTTCAGTCTGTGACGAAAAAAATGAAAGAGGTAACCACACTCAGATGTCAGGTGTTAGTAATACTTCTGCCTAAGTATTTCAGTTAAAATACATGTTTGAATAAATTCTGTACTTCAATTAAAAAAAAATGCAGTCATGACTTTTACTCCAGAAGCCAGCCGAGGCTGGAATGCATTGATGTAGGTGCCATCCAAATGGTAATACTGGCTCTCGGCCCCAAGAAGCTTACACAGGCATGACAGGCTGCTAGGAAAAGTAAGGCAGGCAACTGAATCACAGGGGAAACACAGTTTCTTTTACGTGCCTTTAAAAATAAAACAGTTCATATAAGCTGGTTTGACTATCGGTTGTGAGGACGGCGATCAGTGGCTGGGATACAGGAAGAGAGTGCTGCGGGGCTGCTGGCAGCGCCCACGCTCCGACGGGCACAGCACGGGCTTACCAGATGTGCAGGCAGCTGAGCGCCGCGAAGATGACCCCCACGACCAGGGCCAGGGGTACGGCGAGGACCAGCGTCAGGACTTTGTAGATCACGTACTTGCTGAGCTCAAACAGAGCGTGGCTGCAGATCCACACTTTGTCGAAGGAGTGGGTGAGCTCGGGCTCTGCGATCACATCCTCGAACCCCAGCTGGAACGAGAGGCGGCTGTGCCGTCACAC
>VXBX01005007.1:179067-206329 GCA_013400415.1 Scytalopus superciliaris
CGGCTCGGGCGTGCTCTGTGTGCGCTCGGACCCCCAGGAGGGGCCCCGGAGCCGCCGGGCTGCCCCGTTCAGCTGCGATGCCCGGCTGTCACCGCGCCCTGCCTCGCCCTTGCCAGCGTGTGTGGCATCATCGCAACAACAGGAAGCGGGAACAAAAAGCCGGGCGGATTAAGCGCTGGGCCGTTTTTGTGGCCTCTTTGAAGCTGTAGGGAAAACAGGGAAGGAGGAGGGCGAAGAGAGGTCTGCTGCCGCTGCCCCACCGCCCCGTCAGCTCCAGCGCGATGTACTTGAGTCGTGATCCCTAAACAGTTTTGCTGCAGTAAAATGCTGCATCTGCCATTACAAGCTATTCTCATGTTCTCTTTGAGTTTTAGCTTTACAAATTATTTGAGAACGTTTTAACCCTAAAAGTGGTCTAAATAAAGTAAGTTATTATAACGACTGCTAAAAGTATCTGACAATGTTGATACACAGTTGGAGCTTATGCGCTGCCAGGAGTTCGTTCTTGCTGCGTTCAATAACCACAATCACCCGTCACTCTCAGAGAGAAATTTTATTACTAATCAATCATCCAGGCTTGTTAAATTAAAAAGGAAGTTGCTAGTGGTAACTTTCGTTAATTTTCACCGCTGCATTAAATGAAGGATAGCTTTAAGCTTTGAAAAGCTCACAGGAAAGTGATATAAAAATAACTACTCAAAGTTTGGGTAGGAAATCGCCTATTACAATGCCCCGGACCGTACTGCATTGTTCTTGACCGGATAACTTCTGCAGAAAAGCTTTGCATCTATGTGTTATTGGTCGTGACGCTTTTTTTCTCCCATGCTGATGAGTTTAGTGATACTGGTGTCACGTAAATGGTTTGGATCCAGCAATGTAGCTGTGGCTTATTAAGGCTAAACGCCTGAAAATACAGGTTTACAATAGCTTCAAAGGCAAACAAAAAAACCAGCGTGATGACTCACGTACTGATGAGCTGCATTTTTACCCCCCTAATTCCTCTTTGGTCTATGAGCGAGAGGAATAAAAAAAAGCCAGTTGACAGAGTCGAGGTTCACCCCCTCCCTTCAGTGTGCTTCTGGCCAGCAACTATTATTTTTTTAGTCTATAGATACAGGGTCTGAGTGCAGCTCAAAGACATTCATCAGGCTGCTGGTGGCTGCTTGGGTCAGGGAGAGAAACTTGGATTTAGTGCTGCTGAAAAGCAAGGTAGGAGCAACCAACAGAGGATGCCAACTAACCCCTTGGTTACAGAAGTTAGACCGTATGCATTTATTCCAACTACTTCCTACCTTTTCCCTCACTAGAGGTGTGGATTGGTCTAGGAGCACACAACCATGGAGCTCCTTTTGAATAGCTCTGCCCATTTCCCAACCATTCCTGCTGCATCTCATTGGACCCAGCCAGCTGGAGCAGCGAGTCCGTAGCTCTGTTGCTCAGTTCCAGCTTTGCTACAAGCTGGGGAGTGATTCGTCTTGCAAGGTCTCCCAAATCAAATGTACCATCTGCCACTGGAGAATGGGCTTGCAGCACCAGCCCCCTTTATAAAAACCAAATAGCACTTTATTGTTCATGTCCATCTGCTTTTTGAAATCTCTTGTAAAAACTGATAAATGTTGAGACAGCATGGAAATTTAAGAGTTTACCTTTGTAATCTCTGGGAATTTGGAATAAAGCAATGCAATTGCTCCTGAAAGAATATTATTCATGAAAAATCATGTTTAAAAGCAATAAAAGCTGAAGTCTGCATATGACTTACAATATTGTTTATTAAGAACTCCTTAAATCATGCTGTTTTCAATAACTCTGATAGTTATTTTGGAAATGGTTTGTGTATGACTTTTCAAGTGAGGTTGATGGCAAAGCCAGAGCAGCATCAAGTCGTAATCCCTGGCAAATGCACAGAAAACAAGGAGGTATACACAGTGTTCAGTAAGGGGGAGTGTTTACATTTCCCTGCCCAGGGCTGCCAGGCTCAACTTGCTGCCAGCATGGCTGGACAGAATGGTTTGAAGTACAAAAGTAAGAGTAGAGAGCAGTGACCACAAACAGGGTGGAAATCTTCTCCAATCTTACATAATGCTCTGTAATAACCTTTGGACAGATTTTTTTATTTTTTTATTTTTAATCTCTGTGTTGGTAAGAGCCAGAAAATTATATCATGTGACACAAAATGCATGTGTATGTGTGTGTGTTTCCACAGTTTGGCCTAGGTGTAGTTCTTTATGGTGCTAAACTGCTCGAAGGTACTGACAGCTACTAAAGAGAAGTATCTCCATTTTCTAACCATTACATACTTTGCATTTGAGAAAGCTCCTCCTTTGCAACAAGACCACAGACAATGGCCAGTTGGACATCATCCATTCTATTTTGCTTGTCAGGATGAATTCAGCTCTCAGGGTGCCCTTTTTCTGCTTTCTCTCTTCTTTCCCTTTAAAAACTATTTGTAACTCCGTCTAAAAGTGCCATGTAAAGATTATCATATAAATAGCACTTTACCTTTTCAAAGACATAAAGGATAAGGTATCCTATTAATTTCTCTTGCAATTTCGTTGGGATTTTTAACAGCTGTATACTTCAAATATGTTATTTTCTTTTCAAGATCAGTATTGAAAATCTTAATGATTTCAGAGCAGCTGTGCAGAGTCTTTTATTTTATCCTCATCTCTCTAAGACATATCTGGCAAATTTTTGTTACTACCATTTCGCAGATAGGCCGTATACTGGGATACAAAAAGGTCAAATGCTCTAAGTACTTATTTACATTAGGAGTGAGGTATAAAACGAGCCTACAGCCTTGCCCTGGCCATGCAGCCAGCATGGATGGGAAAAGCAGCTGCACAGCTGAGATTTCAAGAAGTGAACCGGGCAGTGTCAGTGGATGACTTCCAACCCCTTTTCCCAATTTTCCTTCTGATAAATGTATACCTGGATGTAAATCCATGTGAAGGAAGCAGGTATAGAGAACGGAGAAATTGTGTGATATTCAGGGATATGTGGGATGGGTTAAAATGAAGCAAAACCTGAAAGATCTTGCAGATTAAATACATCAATTAGAATGTAGATTTTCTTGTTTACACAGTGGGCAGTTTCAATATTCAGATTTGGCACATGTAGAGAGGTTTCAACTGTAAACTCTAACACATTGTATTGATACAGCCATATTTGTTTAAGCAAAAAAAAAAAAAAAGGAAAAAATTAAATAAATTACATAAATTACTTGTTTGAAGAGTATGCGTAAGAAAACCTGATGGGAGACTTTTAGAAAAAGTGTGTGCATCATATGTATGGTAGTTTGCCACCACTGAAGTAATAACTCTTGACTTGTTCTGTTAAAAATGATAATTAGATCCTGTCCTCGTGTATGGAAATTCCCTTGCTCTCAGTTGCTTTTCTTGTAATTTTTTTGTCCTGTAATTTTTTTGTCCTGTGGAGTGTAAAAGTCACCATTTTCAGTGACCAGTCAATGCAAATAAATGTAAGTCATGGCTAAACATTTATATTTATTTTGCTGAATTATATCCAGCACTGCTGATTTTAAGCCAAAGGCTTCTACAAAGATTGGTTTTATATGTGTTGGAGTTAAAGCTGCTTCAGGAATCAAGAGATGACACAATAAATATGTTCAGGTCAAAAACTGGTTGCAGAAATGATTTTAGGACTTCTTGGGTCTTTTTTAGCCAAGCTAGGTCAGTAGCAATAGAGATGTTTATAGTAGCTTTCAGCATGCTTCTGACTTCTGATATGAGAAAGGAAGAAAGAAAGTACTCCCAGGAGGTCTCTTGAGTTACTGTTTTGACGATTTACTAGTTAGTGCTCAAGGGGTGAGAGAGTTTGCTGTTTAATACCGACAATGGGAATACAGTTCCTCATCAACAGATGGAAAGTACAGAGAATAGCAAAGGGGCTGGGCTCATACATTTTTAAATACTTCTTTTTTCTTTGCTGCCATCAGTAGAAGTCTGGAAACATTTTTTGTGTATTTTTGGTTTTTTTAATCTTTGCTTCTCACTGTAGTTTATAGGATATGTCAGCAGAGCTGTTATTAATATCTCAGCACATGTTACAGAATAAAACTGATGATGATTCAGTCGGACTTGGATTTGAATGCTGGAATAAGTGATGATCTAGTGAAAAGATCCCAGGCTGGGATTTGGAGGCTGATTACATTTGTGATATGTATTAAATCATAAAATCATAGAATCATTAAGATTGTAAAAGACCTCCAAGATCATTGAGTCCAGCCTTTGACTGAACACCAGCAAGTCAACTAAACCATAGCACTGAATGCCATGTCCATCATTGCTTGAACACTTCCAGGGATGGTGACTCCAGCACCTCTCTGGGCAGCCTCTTCCAATGCCTGACCACCCTATCAGTCAAGAAGTTCTTCCTGGTGTGCAATGTGAACCTCCCCTGATGCAGCTTGAGGCCATTTTCTCTTGCCCAGTCACTAGTTGCCTGGGAGAACCCCCACCTGGCTACAACCTCCTTTCCGGTAGTTATAGAGAGAAATAAGGTCTCCCCTAAGCCTTCTTTTCTCCTGTCTAAACAACCCCAACTGCCTCAGCTGCTCCTTGTATGACTTTCTCTCTAGACCCTTCGTTGCCCTTCTCTGGACATGCTCCAGCACCTCAATGCCTTTCATGTAAGTGCAGGTCTCAGTACTAGACACAGGACTTGAGGTGGGACCTCACTAGTGCTGAGCACAGAGGGACAATCACTTCCCTAGTGTTGCTGGCCACTTCAATGTTTACAGCAGTACAGGGACTGTTACAGATTGTAAGGAACCCTAATGGGGTGCCTGCTGAATGGGCCAGCTGCACATTGTAAAAGGTTGGGAAAGGGATGTAGGGTACAGAGAGCTACTCAGTGCTGGATAGCAACTCCTGAGTCTGTTCGTGCTCCAGCCCTGACAGAGATGGGGAGGACAACCATCTGCTTTAACCTTGTAGCATGGTGCTCCAACAGCTGCTACTGTTCAGCTGCCTGGTGGTAGCTTGTTAAAATGTGGTAACCCAAGTGTTTATGAGTGTTCATTCATATAAGCAGAGAAAAGAAAGGCGTCAAACTTGGTGTAGCGTGAACCCAGAACCCTGCATTTCTGGCAGCTTCAACTCCAGCTGAGCTTTGGCTGCATTTATTTGCTCCCTAGAATGGCAAGCAGCATCTCTTAATTCGTCCCATGTCACTTGACCTTGCTTCCACTGGACATACACCTTTTTTTTTTGCCTCATTTCCAAGAGAACACCCCTGGTCAGCCAAGCCAGCCTTCTGCCTCACCTGCTTAACTTCTGACTTTTGAGAACTGCCTGCTCCTGGGCCATTAGGAGATGATGTTTGAAAAGCGACCACCACTGATGGACCCCACCACCTGCAAAAACATTTTCCCAGGAGACCTTACTAATTCCCTGAGCAGCCTGAAGTCTGCTCTCCTCATGTCCAGAGCTGAGGTTTTGCTGGCACTTTTCCTTCTGTCAATAGATATTTTAAATTTGATCACTTCATGGTCACTCCCTATGGCCAAGACGGCCACCAATCTCCACTTCACTCACAAGATCTGCTCTGTTGACAAGCATCTGAGCAGGAAGGACATTTTTCTGAGTCAGCACCCTTAGGACTTATTCCGTAAAGCTGTCATCCAGGTTTTTTAGGAATCTTCTGTCTGCTTCTTTGAGTAAAGCAGAATTTGCATAATACTTTTTCAAAGGGCATACAATTTAAAAATGCCTTTAAAATTTAAGAATACTTTGAAAACACTGAGAAGAGAGATGAGAGTGAAAGACAACTGCTTATGTCAGAAACTGATATTTTTTTAATTATTTTGAGTCAAAAAAGTGTAGTTGTTCCCATTCTTGAAGGTACTCTTCTAGTATGAGTTGGCTTGCCCCTGTATTATCAATGCAACTGGTCCATGTATTACAACACCAGCACATATAACATATATACACACATTATATGTATGAATGTATTACAGTGTTTTGCTCTGTTCAGCTTATCCAAAGAAAGGAGATAAGAGCACACAGAATGCAAAGTTACTTTCCAGACAAGATGCACATGATCAATAGTCAAAGTCTAGCAAACGGTTATTACCCTTTAATTGCCTACTTCTGGTTTTTTTTTCCCTCCAGGCTGGTCCCTCCCAGGGCTACGTGCTCTTCCTCTCTATTACATAGCTTTCTATTAAATCCAGGGGGAATAGGGAAACTCTCGCCTAAGGAGTTGGCAGCAGCCAGTGAGTTCAACATGTGCTGAAAGAAAGGATATGTATGTGATGCTTGCATCTTGAAATTTCCTTCAGTGTTCATGTTTGGTGCAGCGGTGGTAAGAGACAGAGAACAAGGACTCAGTTAGGGCTTGGGTTGTTCTCAAAAACTGTTTTGACCAGAGCTAGATGGTCCTTGAATAAAATGCTAGCTACTACTTGGTCTTAGTAGTAAGGAACACTGAACTGTGGAGATGAATTAATAAGAACAGGAATAAGAAATTTTTAAGAGATGTACTGTAGGCAGATCTGGGAAAAGAGAACATTGCTAACCCGAGGCTAGCAAATCTTTTGCATATTCCATGTTTGGGAGACTACTTCAGTCTACTTTGGAAATCCAGCATGCTTTCCCCGCCCCCCCCTGTTTAGTTTCCCTTCCTCTTTTCCATAAAAGTCCCTCTCTTTTTGTATTCATGTCTTTCAGACTGTAGATTGCTGTATCTCTTTAAATGTCATAGAGCCAATGTCTTAAAAATTCAGTTCTATTTTAGTCACTCATGACATATCAGTCTCTCCAGCTCTCTGATCATTTTTGCTGTTTTTTGTATTATTTCCATTTTCTCACTCAGTCTTTCTGATAGTCAAACAGCTATAACTGCATGTAAAATTCCTGGCAGGCACATCAGGAGTAAAGTAATCTACAGATAGATTTTCACCTCCCTTCTTTTTGTCTTGTTGTGTTTGTGAAAACAGCTCAAAACTGTTTTGTTTGTACTGCAAACAATGCATTTATTTTTTGTGTGTGCTCTCTCTCAGTAATTACAGCTTTAAGATTAGTCAGTGCTTCTGTTTATACCAGCTAAAGATCTGTCCCTTTTATATTCTGTAGGCTGCTTCAATTTATAGATGAGTTTTTGTTATCTTTTTTACATGTGTGTGTTCATGACTTTTTTTATGACTTTCTTCTTTTTCTCTTTGACAAAGAATTCTGTGTAAAGACACTTATCCTTCAGTTAGAAACCTGTAGATCATAGAGCTGAAATAAGTCCAGACCTCCAGATTTTCCAGCTGAACTTTTGGGAATAAGGGGAAATCAGAGACTGGAATGTCAAAGTATTTAAAGACTGTATCCAGGCTATATATGGTAAAACAACCCAGGCAATACTCTGAATTCTAGGCCACTCCTGAGACTTAGATCTCTCTTGCCCTTTGAGGTAATGTTCCCTCGACCTGAACTCTGGTTCCTTAAAAATTGTTCTCACACTGGACCAAGTAATCTCAGAAGGTTACCGAGGCCCTTCTAAGGAAACACCCGGGAAGCATGTCCCTAAAGCACAAAGGCAGTGAAGGTTCATATATATCTACATTTTGTTTTCATGTTGGTAACTGTCTAAAACACATGCTGGCCACTCTGAACCTTCGAACATCAGGTTTGTTAGAGAATATTGACATATTCTGAGAGCATGGCAAGCCTGAGGAATTTCTTGGATTATGACTCATCCTGTTTTCCATTTCAGCAGCTCCAGGTTTATTTTGGTGTCTTAACCAAGTATTTTAGATTTAACTCTTTTAATTATAAGGTTCCTAGTTTACTTCAAATTTGTTAGTACAAGAGAAGTAAAAGACGAGAACACATCTCTTGAGGACCTTCTGACATAAGCATGAAAGTATCAGTATAGTGTCTAAACACTGGGAGCTGGTAGACCAGAGTTGTTTTTCTCTCTGTATAACTTCTGGCAAGACAACTGGGCTTTTTGTGCTATATTGTCTTTATCTGTGTAACTCATTATCATTTCATTGTGTGGGAATGAATTGCAGTTTTGTCAAGCTCAGGTTTATTAATCCTGTGAAGCATATCAGGGAACACAATTGCCTTTATACATGCCCAGTGTGCCATTTAAAACCGTGTTAATGTGTGCTGCACGACACTGTATGCATCACTTCCAGTTGTATCATGAAAATTGAAAACTTTCTGACAGACTTCTTTTCTCTTAGATTAATTTTATAGTCCACATCCTGGGACTATAGTGTGATAGTGTGATATTGTATGAGTACCCAAGTTCTCAGAAACAGTATTATTTTAGTATATTTAGTATATTTTTAGCCACTTCATTTGCCTCATTGGTATATCCTTTGCTTCTTGAACTGATGTGTAATGAGGAAAAGTACTGTTCAGTATGCTTGGTAGGAAAAGCTAAGAGGAGAGTGAAAGCTGTTTTAAATAGACTCTGCCTGTTGCATGTGTTGAAATGGATACAACCTGCATTTTCAAAGTGAGTTTGGAAATACAGTACAGACTCAACTTCAGGATCAACATGAAGTTTGATGAAAAAATAGTGTGTCAGGATGTTTACTCGTTCTTCCCTTGCTCCAATGGAGATATACTTTGCCCAGTCCTTGATTGCAATTGATCAGGTCAATGGTATGGGAAGGGTCAAAAAACCACCACTCTTTTCCTAGCTCACTGCCAACCCATCCCATTGTTAGGAAGCAGATGACTGGTTTCCCTGCTGAGTAACAACTCAGCTTGTGATGACTTTTGTTAATGCTGGGAGGAAAACTGAGGTGCAGAGGGACATGGAAGAGTCCATTTCTACCCACAATGAGTGCATAGGATAAAGCACAAGCCTGCCCAAAACCATTACCAGTAAAAAGAGCAGTGCAACCCTTAGGGCCAGATATTCTGCATGGGGATATATTTGGCCAAAAATTATCAGTCTGCCTGGGAAGACCACCTGCAAGAGGCTAACTAGTAGGGATCTTTAAGAAATAAATGATAATGCAGTTGCAGAACAAGGGCTGTGCAGTCTAACTGTCCCTCTAGTAGGTGCCAGAAGGAAAAAAAGGTCCAGCTTCACCCATCGTACAGAGAATACAGATTATTCCGATATTTTAAAAAATACCATTTTGAGACAGGCTTGTGAGAAAATGTCTTTTCTTTCCATTTTGTTCCTTTCAGAGACATTATTTCCAGATCATTGTGACATGAAAGAGAGTGTGTTTACACAGTATTGCTGAGTGTCTCTGGCAGAACATATCTGAAGGCAATATAATTTGGAGAAAGATGCCCCATAAATTCCGCCCTATTTCATGACCCATCCAGCAGAGGTGTTTTTGTTCAGACACTGATCAAAACCCAGCTATTATCAGATAGGCAAGGATGATTAACAATAGACAATGAGAGCATTTACCCAGAGCTCATCAAGGAGTGGGGTGGTGTGCAAAAATCTAAAGAAAATTCAGGAACAGAGCTGAAGCCTGACATGGTTAACAGAAGCATGTTTTTGGAAAAAGTATGCCCTCAACAGCCAAGATCATTTGCTCTGTCCTAAGTGCTCTGCACAAGCCAGTTGGGCAGTGGGTAATGCTGGCCAAACATTCCTGTGTTTGCAGAGAAGTGTCACATGCTTTCTTTGCATGCAATGTTTGAAGAAGATGCAAAGCTCTTTTCCCTATAACATCTGCAAACCGTGATGAACACATGAAGAATCAGAAGTGTAATAGTACTGGTTATGCCATCCTTCCCACTGATAAACTCATTCTCTCTTATCAGCCCTGGCAGCGTGTGTGCTCTGGGCATCCGAGTCCTGATGGCTACAAGAAAGCAGACATCACAGGAAAAAGAAAGACAGAGAAGGCAAAAAGCCTCATCTCAAAGCAGCATTGTTTTTTTCCCTTTGGATGTTATACAAATTTCCACTAATAACCTCTATAGTAGAAATTTATAGAACACAGTCTTGATGGAGAAGGATTTTGCCACTCGTGTGCCACTTTAGTGGCTTTTACACACAGTGTTCAAAAGAAGTTGAACACTGACATGGCTTTATGTTTCCCAGGTACAGAAGTTACAGAACTGTGAATCTTATCTGTGTTTTTATCTCAACCTGCTTGGCAGAGAGAAGGGGACTTGGCCTTTGGAGTCTGCACAGCTCAGCCAAATATTTCATGTCAACTCAAGTTCAGGGAAAGCAAAGAGAGATTCAACACAAAGAAATTGTTTACATTCTGGGGCTGCCCTTTCGTAGGTTGAAATCAGGATGACTCAGTCTTTTGAAAACCTGAGGAATGGAGAGGTTGAAAGGCTAAGAGCACCTACCCCTATTCTTTGCTGTGTGAGACAGACTTAAATGGTGTGATTTCTCTGGGAGGAGGATTTGAAAGATACTGAAGTAGAGATCCATATGATAAAGGCTTCCTGTGAAAGAAGTTATTTGTGGCTTATTAACTGTATAATGCAGTAATTGAGGTTAACTAGTGAAACAGTATCTGTTGCTCTGTTAATGGTCAAAGACTTGGATAGTGAAAATAAGCTGTTAAAATAATTGTTTAAAGGTCCTCTTATTCACACTGACTTTCAAAGCAGCTCTGACAGTACATCAATCAGAGTAACTAAAGACCTGTTCCTGCACAGCACCTCTTTTCAATCCCAACTGAGAGGAAACAGGGGCACATGTATAGTAACTAAAGCAGAAACTCAAGCCCATTTTCATATTGGGCACAGGGCAGCAGTGAAGTCCAGCATTACAAGAGAAACACCTATCCCTGGATTCTGGTTTTGGACAGTAGGAGAAAGGGAAAAAAAGTAAGCATTTTTTCATTAAAATGTGCATAAGTGTGCCCACCTACGTTAATAGTCTAGCAGATGGACTTCGGAGTTAGTTATCTACCAATGTCCAGTTCCCTTGCTACTAACCATTCTCACTGCTGAGGGATACTGGTGGTTTTTGAAGAGCTCTGGATGTAGATCAGGTTGGATAACAACTATGCTAACATTTGACTGGGTGGTTGGTTAAGCATTTCAATTCCATTCACCAGATCAGAATTCAAGACTGGAAGCTCAGTCCATTCATCGAGGAAAGGCTGTGTCTCTGCCTGCTGACTCCATCTGCCAGCACAAGTCTGCAAACATAATAGGAATTCTTTTATGGCTTTAGCAATGCACTGCACACGTTTATGACAGGCAGGTAATTGTTTAGGGTATGCCAAAAGTTCAAATTTAACAATTTATGACCAGATAAGAGAGATGTAAATATTATTTGATAGTAGTTGGCCGAGTGCCTATGTGCAGCACAGTTACTAATTGGCGTTAACTCCAGGGACTTAACAGAAAGGTTCAGCCACTACAATTTGAACAGAGTGGCAGACTCAGGGGTGGCTGTAGTGGTTTCTGGTTCCTCTGCCCTCATTTAAGGGAACCCTTATTTTTATTGGTTGGGTTAAATCTTCATTTTGTGGACTGTAAAAATGTTTGTAATTTCTTTTATGTGGTTGTATGACACCATCACATCTGATGTTTGGTTAATGTGGGGTTTGATAGATTGCTTTATTCATAGGCTTCTTGAGTATTGGTTTGATGTTAACTTCAGGTGCTCTTATTTGGCTCAGCTCTTCTTGCTGAAAAACTGGAATCTTGTGTACTTTTGATAAAATGAGGTATTTTAAAAATTTTCAGCTAGGTGGGATCAGCTAGATTATTTGTCTTGTGTGCCAATAAAACCCACAATATCCTGCTTCTTCCCGTGTGTTGGCTGGTTAGTGCACTTCCCTGTGATTTTCAGGCTTTAATTTCCAGCCTCCTGAGGCTGAAAAAGCCAAGAACACAGAACCCACAGCTTATTTATAGAGTGGTTTTGCTAACCACAGTGTCATTGTGCAAAGGTAGGCAGCACCGCAGACTGTTCTGCTCTCAGAACTATTAATATATGCTGACTGCAAGGATACCTACTTTGCAAATTGTGGATATTTTAGCTGGAGATATACCAGCTTAGCTCAATCAGAAAATAATACCTTTGGTAGAGAATAAATAAGTAGGAGAATCTAGATGCCAAAAGTATTTTAATAACATAAGGCATTATTTTCACTTACAGGGACATCTTATTGTACTTTCAGCTTAAAAATTTAGCAGGGAGATCTGTTTAGACTGTGAATTTGTCTTGCTGCTAAACAGCTCCTTTTTGAAACATCTTCAGAAAAAATAATGATTAAAAAAAATGAACCAAACCAAATATGTGTCTAAAAGGCTGCCTTTTGCAGTGTCAGCAGAGTTATCAGTACTATGACTTATACATCCTGATGTCCATATTTCTTCATGACCCAGTTTCTTAATATCTTTTTTTACAGCCTTCTGTCACCATGGAAGGAAACAGAGAAAGCTTATTGTTTCTACTGCCTTGTTAGAAGGAAGAAAATGGAATTGTCTTTACAAGTGCTTTCTCTGTTTCATTGCAGAACATCAATCTAGAACCTGTATAAACTGTCTCACAATAAAAAGTATATTATATGCATTTAATTTTGCTTTCCAGTATTATATAGTGGAGATATATGGAGTGTGCTTTAGGACAGGTTATAAAAAAGTGATTTCTCTCTTTTTTCTTTGTTTTCCTGTAAGTAGCCAAGCAGCAAATCACTGGAAATGAAAATGGATCTCTATAGGTATGAAGCCTGCCAAATACTAGTGCCTAGTCTGATTTTGTATTTCTGTTTACACTATCACTGACATACCAGTTTTAAAAAAAAAAAAAAATTACCTCGTGTCCTGGAGGATAAGATAGTAACATACTTCCCTTTGGCTTTCAAGCTGTAATTAAATTTGGCTTAGTTTACCTTTTTAATGAGAAGTCCCTATACAATTCTCTGTATCATGCATAAACACAGATTCCTGTTTATTCATACTGAGAGATCTGTTAGTATTTTATTATACTAACATCTGTATCATGAAACAAAGTGCACCCATTTTTAAAAATCTGTGAATGAATAACTTGTCTAGTCAGGTTTATGGAATACTAAGCCAAAGAAAAGTTCAAGTGTAAACAATTAGTGAAAGCCACCTGAGCTTATTTAATTAACACAAAAAAATGTGAGCATGTCTGGGAGAAACATTCCTGTATGCTTTGACACATTCCTTTGTTCTTCTACCCATCAAGATACAATCCCTACACAATAGAAGTCCGGGTGTTGTTTGATGTCTGGGTGACTGAGAATAGAATAAGAACTATACTGCCTGTTTATGTGTTTTATATCTTGGATCTGGCAGGACTGTGCTGCAGCCCCCATCCAGCCAGGTTAGGCAAGCTGCATTCCCGTGGGAGCCACATCATGCTGGGGAGGGACTGGGTAGCCACAGCACCCTCCCGAGTGGGGACTGGCTATGTGGCTTCTGCAGCTCAGACACCCTGCCTGCTCCCACGGACGAGAGATAACCCTTGTGAGCTGGGTGCAACAGGCCTTTACATGCAAGGCAGTGCTGGTGCAGACAGTGAAGATGTTTCTGTCCCATGCAGGCTGCAACAACAACAGGGATGGTTTGAACTGCAGTTCTTGCATTGAGGTGAACCCAGGGACTGCTCCCTGTTAATTTGATGTAATATGGCCGTGTGGGATGTCAGAAGAAAAAAGCACATGGCTTCGTGACATGTCCTATGATGGAACTATCTGAATTAATCATAAGAGACATGGTTGTGCTTTTACCAGGCAAAGTTTTTATTTAGACACCTGAATAATGGGAAAACATTTTCAAATGGTGGTGTATGTAATATTCTCTATGATTGTGTGTAGTCACATCTGAGAATATTTTTATTGAGATGACAACATTAAAGTAAAATACTGAACTGGTGAATGCTAGAGTGTGAATGGTGGCTTAAAAACTGTCTTCTAGTGAGAAAATGGAAGATAAATTCCAGTTACAGGAGAAAAGAGAAAGCTTTTTCCAAATGCCTTTGTTGAAGAGAGTGTGTCTGTCTCCATGAAATGACCTTAGGAGCAGCTGAAGAATGGTGACATGGACACCCCTCTAGCCCAACATTCCCTATAAGCATATGCTTAACTTAACATTTTGCCTAGAATATGTTCACTGATTGAATGCTGGCAATATTTTAGCATCTGTGATGCTAATTGGTATCCTTGGAATGTTTTTAATAGTTTGATGGGAAAGAGCTTTAGGATTGTACAATATGAGATGCTTATGTAAATTGTCCAAGGTCCTGCAAGAATAGCAAATTCGCATTCTTCATAAAATTTGGGCTTTCCTTGAGCAGACATTGCCTTGCTTCACAGTAAATCAGCTCCAGTACCTTTGCTACACATGATTTTTACCAAGAGCATGCCTTGGAAAGTTCAACAGATTGCTCAGTCTAGTCAAAATCTCTTTCCAAGTTTTAGATTGCACAAACTTCAGTCTTGAGAAAGGTTCCCTTGAGTGATTCTCCTTTTTATAAAAAGTATTGTGTTGATTTAACAGTGAACTTTCAGTATGTTTCTTCTTCTTGAACCATGTTGCTAAGGCACACTGTCCTGTTTTGTATTCACCACTTGGACAACACTTCACCATGCACAGGGAAAAATACTTTGAGGAATGTGGGTTGCTCATTAATCCAGCATTGATGAACTGCTTTCCATGACCACCTGTAGCACAAAGGTGTCCACCAAGAAGGTGGGAGGCAACACTTTATTTAGATTTTATTCAGTGACTAAGACAAATACTGCATTTTTAGCAATGCCTTGATTTGCAACAAGAAAAACATGGGTCCTACTTCAGTCAGTAGAAAACACATTTGGCTGACACTGTAATCATTATTTCCCAATGGCCTGTTGCAGTACTTTCCAGCCTCTTATTGTTCATGAGTTAATCACTTCCCATCTTAACTATTTCTGCTGCCACTTTTGTGCTCTTAAGTTTCAGAGCTTCTTAGTGTCCAAAGTTCAGTGGCTAAATCATGGATTTAGTCAAGGAAATGGTCCCACCCTTCTCAGCCACTGGGCTCTGGCCTTCTACACAACTTTAAGAACAGTTCAAACTTTGCCCTTTGCCTTCCAAACCTTTCCTCCATAAGCTGAAATAAAATATCTGCTCTGATGATGATTTTTAATTCATAATGTTCAAAGGGGCTCAACGCTACCACATTTTATGTATTAACTGAGCAAAAAATTTTTCATGAACTGCAAATATTGCATTAGGAGGCATTGTGAGAAGGAGTTCCTGAGATGTCTGTAAACATTGTCTTCTACACATGGTTTTCAGGAGGGCAATGAACTCCAGATATTGTCTGGAGGTCCCAGAAAGAATTTAGTTTTCTGTGGTATTACGAAACTCAGATTCTCTTGGTGGCAGCAGCTACATATTTAAATGTCCACAGCCATTTTAAAAAGGACGGGGTGAAATTGTGGTCATGTCCAAGTCAATAATGAAACATAATAATGAAATACTTATCTTTTCCAAATTTGCCTGTCATAAAGGTGGAATTCTATAATTTAGACATTTAGCCTAAGTTAGTTCTATTGTTAGCAGAAGGAGAGGCTCTTCAGAAGGTGATTTGGCTAGTTACCATGGACATGTGTTTTATAGTCAGGCTCAAATACCCTTAGGAGCAAGTTTATCTCTCTTTACTGTAGACAGTAGAAGGGACATTAAATCCTGCTGTTGTGTAGCTCGCTTCACTTATGCATTGTTTCTCATGGTTTTGTCTGTATTATAGCCTTAGGCTCAGTCTTGCAGTGTGCATTGTGTGATGTGCCCAGAGTCACCTTGATTTCAGTGGAAGAACAGGTGGGGAGTTTGGGCCAGAATCAGGATTATATCAACCAAATTATCTTTCTTTTTTTCTGTATTTTTCTGGCATGGAGGCATTCAGCAAGTATACAGCAATTTCAATGCTATTTAAGTATGATATGCAGAAACATCCAGATTCATGGGAAATAACAGGAAAATTTAAAATCCCGTGTTCACAGTTTTAAGCACATTTTGTGTGATTTTCCACCAAATGTTAAATCTCATTCCTGTAAAGCTCTGCTCAAGGTACAAACCTTCTCATATGTTTGCTGTACTGTCAAAACCATTAACAAGTAAAGACTACACAGAACGCTTTAGTTAAGCTGCAGTTGCATTGCAGAACTCTTCCAACCTTACAAATATTTTTAAAATTTAGAGTATATCAGAAAAAAATATAGTCGATTTGCATTTTAACACCCTCTTTCAGTGATGTGTTGTGTTGCATTTCCATTGGCTTTCACTTTTCAAATGGTGTTTCTTGGTGGTTTTTTCTCCTTTACCACAACACTTGTTTCTCCTTTAGGCCATGATTTTGTGAACATATTATTGCAAGCTAGGTAGGTGTCAGTTTACACCCAGGAGTTATTGCTTGGTAGCTGCCTGTGTGCACATACCAATCATAAGTAAATGAGAAGTGTTTTACCAAATTTCTAGCAATATCTAATGAATTAATGAGTGAAAGAGAATTGTAGTAAAAATCGATGAAAGTGGAAAATGAAAACATAACTGTGGGAGATGTAGAAACTATTGGATCATTAGGCTTTACAAGAGCCTTAAAAAGTGGCAGATTGTAGCACAGTGTAGAGATTTCTACTTGCTTCCATCATCTCACGTTCAAAAAATTAGTCATCCTTTGCTTCCCCTAGTTTTGCCTTACACAATAGATATAGAGGAATCCACTGGGATAACCATGGAGTTCCAAACTATTGAACTATATTTATTTAGATTACAAAAACAAAAGCAGCAAACCTGACTGATGAACATCACAGACTGAAGGAACAATGCCTTTAGAAACATGCAAATAGATTTCCTTTAATTCTGGAAGGAGGTCTTTGAAATAAACAGTGTGGTAAATTATTTAGCCTCTATTTTTTTGAAAGTTGAGCTTACTAATGTTCCAGATGTGAGAGAACAGGAAGTTCTATCATTTCCTCAGAATATGTGATGTGTAGACTATTATTGTAAAACTGCAGATTGATAAAATAAGAAGAAAAATAAAACAGTCATTCTCCTTTACAAATGTGTTATGGTATTAGTATTATTCATGACACCATCTGGTTTTTTTTTTGTTGTTGTTGTTGTTTGTTTTTTACTTTTTCCATAGTAACATAATTGTTTTCTCATTCTAAGAATCAACCCAGCAAGAGATCCATTTCTACTGCAATTGGGATGAGAAATCATTAAGATGATATTTTCAGAACATAATTATGCAGCCAATAATAAAATAATAAGAGCAATAATAATAATAATAATAATCAGTATCAGTAAAACAATTGGATTTGTGTTGGCTATTAATGCTGATTGCTTCTACATATATGGAAATACACTTTCCACTACAGTTATAAAATCTTGTGTGGCATCATTGATTAGACAAATTTCTCCATCAGTTTGTGTGATTAGAAAATCCTTGCTTCAAAGGAGAAAAGAATATAAGTAAAGTTTATATAGATAACTGTAAAACTGTTTCCAGCCTCATGGCAGCTAAAGCAGAGCAGCTGTTCAATCAGTAATTTCCCCATGAAATAATTTTAATGATGAATTTGTCAAGTTTTACTTGTTCTATACACTGAACTCTTCAGCTCTATGCACTTTTCTTAAATACAGAAATTGCTGCAGTAAACTCTTTTCCTACCAATATATATTTCCATGTTTATGCATGGAAACTTTATACATTTTTCTTAAGAAAAAAGTGAGCAGGAGAAATACTGAACATCATCTTTTGATCCTTCTTTTTAGAGTCCCATTCTGCATCCTGATTCTGGTTCTGTCAATAGAAAGTCAGTCTTCAGTCCTGAGGGTTATGGATGCTAAGCTTGCACAAGTTAGCAAGGAAAGCAGGACCAGCCAATCTGTGGAAGGGACACCACTGTTTTCAGATGTTCACAAGATATTGAGTATTAACAGAATGAAGCAACACAGTACAAAAAATAGTTGAAAACAATGTCATTTGATGAGTTTTTACTTTGTCGTTTTTTTGCAAGCTGATAATTCTACTGATTCCTTAATTGCTAAGAAATTCTTCAGGAAAGGTAAAACTTGAATTATGCATGAATTGACATATCCTGAAGAGTGGGAGAGGCAAGCCAACATCTTTCAAGAATACTTTTCATTGGATTATATTTTTAAGAATACTACATTGTATTAGCAGTCCCTGTTTTGTCTTAAAATATTTACATTCCAGATAAATGTTGACCTAGTGAATAAACACATTACTGTGAATGGTTTTCTAGATAAAGACTTGAGTGAGTGTCCCAAACACAGGACTCAAACTAATTCACAAGTAAAGCTTAAAAATCAGAGATTCTCCTTGGTCTAGTGAGACTTAGACCTAATCATTATCGAACATAATTTATTTAATTTAATCTACAAACATTACTTAGGTTTTGTTTACTGTAACTGTCATTATTAATGATTAGACATGCTACAGCTGAAGTTATGTGAATTTTGGGCTGTACTGGTGTAATAACAATTCAAAATCTAATTCAGGTACAAGTCACACAGAGAAAGATGGGCTATAGTCCTGTTACAGTGCTGAGCCTTCGAGAATGTCATCCTGCCTTTACAACCAACCAAACCTGACAGCAGGTATGTGGTACCACAAATAAAGCAACTATGTGGAAAAAGATCAAGAAGAGGCTTACCAGTTCCACCCTGGAGCTATACTGGGCCCTGAATTGCAGAGAACCCTTAAAAAAATTTGAAGTCTGTTTATAGTCCTGTAAATGTGTGGAAATTTTTATTTTTCTCCACCAACAGAAACCTCAGACCAGGGCAATTCCATGATACAGAGTAACAAAATGATCATGCAAACAAGATGGAAAGGGATGTAATAACTCTGTGTTACATTTGAAGATAACAGAATATTGATTGTGAAGATAAATATCACTTAGCAATTTAAGATAATTTCAAGCTGTGTACTTGCCTGCAGAAAAAAAATAATTACTTAAAACATGGAAATACGGCAACATATTCAAATTTGTCTTGAGTTCATTTCAAAGGGACCTTAAGAAAGTTGTTCCTTAGAAGCTTCTCACAGACTATCAATAAACTAATGGGCTATTAATAAAGGTTATATCATAAACTGCTTGGCTTTCAAGAGCATGACAACAGTCTACTGAAAGTTGTGTTGCAATAAGGCACACTCACCAGACATGAAATGCTGTTTTCTTGTCATGACACAGAGTAATGCAAAAGGTAAAGACACATGTTTGGACACCCACTTCTATCTCTAATGTCACCTTCAGGTGCACTGATCACTCCAAAGACTTCATAAAATCAAAGTTGTTCCCAGTATTGGACATCAACATTGTGGCTACATCCATACTAAAACATGCATTGAGTTGCTTTATGTTGTTTCATAAAATACTAAAGCAACTGAACCATGGTGACATAAACCAGGCCTAATTTAGGGAAATCAACAAGATTACTCTGAAGTTAGTGTAATTTTCAGAATAAGCTGCATCCCCAAAGGTCCATTTTTAAGAACAGTCTAAAAAACAGGAAACTGTATTCTGCAATACTGAAAACACCTTGGACCATAGCAAGGAAATAAATAGCTCCTTTCCACTACAAGTTGCTGGCTGTGCTCATATGTTGTTTTTTTTGGCTGGGTAACAGCTGTGAGGAGAGGAATTGTTTCCAAATGCAAATATAATAATGCCCTTAGGATGCAGACATTTTTATTGCTTTTTGGGATCTGTGCATTCTAATTTAGATATTAAAAATTCAACATAAAGCACATAGTTCACACCTGTTAGCTAGGCTTCTAATGGTGGATGGCCTAAACAGTGCTGCACATGGCAAGGATATAAGAAAGGAAAGACTTCAGGGAAATTAAATGACTTCTAAGTATGTGGTCTTCACAAAATTACATTTAAATGTTCTCATTCCATTCCCAGTCCTTTTCTGAGTGAATTCAGTGACAAAATGCCTTGCTTAAGTGGTATACAGGCAAAATCCTTTGCTTTTAGCACATTTTCTTGGAAAAGTCTCCATGTCTAAGACATTAAGGTGTGTTTTATTATGCTGTAGAAGAGGACAAAACACCATGACTCAGTCTTCTCTACACTAACATCTTTTTGTTACGAAATAAAGTTCTGCAAGCACTGAGTCATTAAAAATGACAAGCAGCCCTAGCAGGGTTTTTCTTAAACAGTCAAAGAAGAAACTATTTAATTTTTCATGGAATTTTAAAGATACTACCATTACCTGTTAGATTTCCAGATCTTTTTAAAGAACAATTGAAAAGTTACTCATTGACTATTTTGTTCTGATTAGGAATGGACTGAAATCATATGGAAGAATAATTTCCAAGATAAAATGTAATCTGATGAAATTGAAAAATATCTGAGAAGATTTTTATTCAGTTGAAACTGCTAATGAAAGCCAGACTGACTTCCAGATTTTCATTCTTCTTGTTGTCCCATTTACTTTGTCCTATTCACTACCTCTTGAGCAGCACTACTGAGCTGGAATTAAGTAAACCAAACAGAAAACCCCACAAAACAACAGCAAAACCCAAGCAACCAAAAAACTCCAAACCACCACTACACCAAGAAAAACCCAGCCAAAAAAACCGCCAAAGCCAACAACTTTGCCATCAAGGAAATTTTTTTTCCCCATAGATTCATAAAATACAGATGAGAAAATGGGGATATTCTGTATTTAGTTTTAGGGATTTTATTTTTATTTTACGGAAATGAAAGTGAACATTCCACTCCAAGATATTTCCTAATTCAGAATGTTAAGAAGAGCCAGGTTAAGAAGAGCCAGAAAATTCTGAACTTCCACTCAGTCTTGGCTTGTAATCTCAGGTAAAAACTTGCAAAGAGGTAAGAAGGGAGAGCTAGTGTCCATAACTAAGGCTCCTGACTTCTTTCCCTCAGCTTTGACATTAATGCAGTAATGTTACCCTATATAAAAACTGGTGTAGCTGTGTTACTTCCTCTAACAAATGTTCTGTTAGAGAAACTATTATAACATGCCATTAGAAATTAGGAAGAGATATAAGTGCAGAAAGCCGTATTAGTATTTACTTTGGGGCAAGTGCTAAATGACATAAATTCTAGAAAATTATCACAAGAGAGTTGAATTTATGGCTACTTCTAGATTTCTTTGAACGGTGAAGCAGCTGTTAGCATTAATGACAGAGACACTACCTCTTCACTGACCCTCACAGCAAGGCTGGAGCACACTGAGGCTCTTACCATAGCTGTGATCCATGAAAGAAAAAGCCCATATGTTAATATTCATATTGCAGATGCATTTTGCTCATGTTTTCCCATCTTCTTTTCTAGCATTCTCCAAGGATTGCCTTAAAGACATGTTTGGGTCTGGACTTCAGTATATGCTCAGCACAGCATGTGGACAAAGTCAGAGAAATTAGTGGCAGGCTCACAATTCAGGCACCAATGTTTCTTTATAAGCTCAGTTTAAGGAACTAAACTTTCCTGGATAATTAATATAAAGACTTCCTGGGCTGTGTAGGTGCTCCAATACTTACCTTAGACCCAAAAGTAATTTGTGTACCTTTAGTGGCACACATGATGGGGGCTGAGTTTTTGGTTAAGTAAATAGGTTCAGGACTTCTCTCTGTAGTGGTTTGATTTGCTAGAAGTGGTCTGAGCACTCCCAGTTCAGCAAGGGAAGAGGGAAAGGCAGTGGCCATGTTGTCCTGATGACCTGGGGGGAAAACACTTGTCTGGGAAGTGGAAGATCTGATTCAGTTTCCTCCACATCCTGAGGAAGTGCCAGCCCCCTCCCATTTCCCAGTCTTTTCCCTAGACTGGGATGGGGTCATATTCCATCCTTCCTATTGCAGAATGACTACTGATAGTACAAATGAAGGCATCACGAACCCAAAGAAAAGGTAGATAAGAGGGCTCCCGTGTGACTTGTAATGTGTTAGCAGTAGGGAAACTTGGCTTCTGTTCCCTCATTAGGAGCAAACATGTAAACAACTTGGGAAATCTCTGATTAGGTGTGAGTATGTAAACAGCTTGGGAAAGGGGCATCAGAGCCTAAGTTACCTCTAAATGAGTAATGTGTTTTCTGGGCAATGCCACCACCTGTGCTTGGGATTGATATGAACGATTCAGTGTCACATCTGCAATGTGCGCTTTCTTCTGAATATATCATTACAATCAGTGGGATTAGCAAATTAGCAAAAGTGGCGAATAACGGCCATGATACAAAAACATGAGATGACTAAGGAGTTGAAATTATTTTTGGCAAGAATTTCAAAAGGCATTAAACATTTTTCAGATATAGGAAATACAATAAGCCTCTGGACTGCCATTACCGGGCGATGCTAAGGCAAGTGAGAAAGAAAACTCTTGTACACTTATTCCAAAAGAGAGGGTGCTGAAGGATTCATGCTACTCCTGAATTAGTGAGATGAGAAACTCACACCGAAGAAGAGGGAATAAAATATCAAAAGACCATCCCTTTTGGAGACAATTTATTTGCTGGAATCCCTATTATTTTCTTCATCCTTGTCCTTCCTTCCTTCTGTTCCATCTTCCTTATCAGAGTGGATCAGGAGGTGATGTGATATTGTAATTATTCCAGAGCATGGAGCAACTTCAATCTTAAATGCCTGTATGTGTTTATTCATGTGTGCCTGTGAGTATATTCGTGCACTTGTACAAAATTCCATCTGATGCTGACAAAATACCTCCAAAGGAAGGAGTGATGGTATTTCCTTCTTTTGTTATTAAGGAGGGTAAGGTATTTTCTTCTGCACACAAATGCTCCCCTGCTCCTGATGCAATCACTTTCAAAATGTGCTGTCCCACCCAAATGAGGATTGCATCCTAGTTTTCTTCTCTGGAGACTGCAGGCTTTAACTTTTAGGGCTTGTCTCTACAAGTACAGTCTTTATTTTCCTCTGCTCCCATGTAGGCAAAGAGAGAGGACCATCTGGTCCTGCATCCATTTTATATATCCTGTACATCACCCACAGTCAACTGTTTATCTTGAAGAAACAGGATCTCTCTTAAAACCTGGAAGGAACCTCAAGATGTGTATGGGAGAAAGTCTATAACTTCAAAATTATGCATAATAAATAATGCAGACTTAGCTCTGAGAACTTGGTTTTGTTTTGTAATGTCGGTATTATCTGTTATCTTTTGAGCTTATGTCTCCAGGGGTCACAGTGGTAGGTGCTGAGCCTGAGGCTCTTTCTGACTCAGAAAGGCACCGGGCCAGGAAAATTGGTAGTTCCCAGCCCTTGTTAATGAGAGCATGGGGAGATCTTTCTGTTTACAGGATCAAAGACCAGCTGACACTTGCTCTGGCACTGAGAACACTATAAATAAGGATCCTACCTTTGTGAGTTCCTGACCACCTTTAAATCTCTTTGACCTTGATGAAGAGGAAGAAATTGTAAATATAACTGTCTGAAGATTCTCTGTGAAGTCCTTACATTCATGTGGGACAGCAGTGTGAAATGTCAGGAACCCAAGCATCCTCAAGATACCACGACCTCAGGACTCTTCCAATCAGATACTTTTTTGCTGAAGCCAGCATAAATTTTTTTGGAGTACAAAATTCTGTTTTTCTTAAATGACCATTGGAAGAAATGACCTTGTGATATGGGTGAAGTTGTATTGAACGTCTTAGATGATGAATGATGATGTTATATTGTATCCGATTACATAGTTCCTGAAAAGGCATAGTTTGGCTACAGGAAAGGTATTAGCTTGGATACGTGTTACCATTTCCTTTTCTTATTATGAAAACAAAACTTATGCAGATTGGCTTTGCATATTTCGCATAAAAAGATATGGGTTTTTTTCTGTTATTTATTCATTAAATGCTGTGTGGTATTGTAATTATTAAAAAAAAAAAAATCGTTCTCCATGGCTTAACTTTCTGCAGTGTTCTATTTCCTGATTTGTGGCAGAAAACTAAACAAAAGCCTTATCTGGCTTTTTACTGGTAGGAGTGTATCATGCTTTCTAACTGGTATATTTTTGTCTTTAGTTTATTTAGTCTGCTGTTTTTTTTCAAATGTTTAACATTGATTGTTATTAATTTCATTATTAATAATGTAATGAATTAATTTTTATTTGAAACACCCTGAAAACAATGGACAGAACAGAGAAGTAAAGCATGACTGAACCATCAGTTCCCTCTTCTTTTGAATCTGCCTTCTGCAAATGAGTGTTTTGTGCATATATACATTTAAAATTCAACTATTAGATTTTTTTGCCATCTATTCTGCAGCACTTTTGGTGCGAACATTTTTGACCATATCAAACAATGCTAAAAATCTAAATCACTCTTTGTATTATTTTACAATGCTAAGACCAGAGATAACTTAATTGTGGAGAACAACTATATTGGATAATAACATCATCCAGATAGAGTGATTTGATGTGTGGCTTTGCTTTAGCAAAGTAAAGGAAAAGGGTATTGTAAGCACAAAGATTGAAAGATTATGCATTTTATAGAGATGCTGTTCAACTTCATTTTTTAAAAAAAGAATAATTTTTTAAAAATTAAGTGAAATTTTTGAAAATGCCAACCCTCTTTTTACCAGCAGCAGCTCATCAGCTTTTTGCTTTTCTGTCCTGTGAGTCTTTTGCCTTTTTCCCTCCCTGTATTGACTTCTTTTTTCCTCTGGGGAGTGTCTCCATAGCTTCTGCTTAGCTCCTGAAGGCCCTGCATATGAAGTGCTGTTGCTGCATGGGAAAAAATGCACACTGTGAGAGCAGCTTACCTGCTAAGTGGGGAGTAGTAGCACCCTGATTTCAAAGAAGGGAAATGCAAGCACAGAGGTATAGAGCCATACAAGGAGTCCAGAGCACTGCCTGATACCAGACTGACATCTATAAACATCAGCTAGATTTTTGTGTCCCTATATCTTTCCTCCTACTTCTAAGAAAATGAGCTAAGAAAAAAAATTGCCATTATATAGGCAAAGTCACTGGCAAACTTCTGTTACACCAGGATATGTGGAAAACTCTGGCAAATGTCCTTATGGCTAAGAGCCTGAAAATAAGTTTCCAGATTAAAAATAACATTCTTTCACGTTCAACTCTTAAACAGATCAAATTATCTTAGTATCTGCCTTATAAATGTTTATACTGACAAAAATCTGTGGTTGAATTGCAAATTCACCTGTATTAGATGCTGACCTCATGGAAAGACACTTAAATCCAATTTCATAAGAGAACCTTGTTTACAGTGCTCGAGTGTATAACTTGGAGGATATTCAAATTAAATTCTTTTGAAAGACCTTTTTGCTTCCCTAGTTTTCTGAGCAAAACTTGCAGCCTGTCAGATATAAATGCATATTTCAGTGGGAAAAAATTTATAATAGCTTCATTCTAATGCAAATTTATACCAGCTTTGCACAGGTGTAACTGCTGGCTCCAGATGAGCATCAACACATAATCAAACCCTGGGGAGTTGGAATAGGGAGGAAAAAATGATCATGATATATGTAATGGTGTATGTATTTAATAAGGTATTTATATAATGCTCTGTGTGTATGCAGTATATATAATTTATGTAGAGAGACAGCATATAACCATACAGATGAAGCACTGATCGTGCACATTTATCTTCTGTGGAAGCTCATTTCAGTCAGCTTGACTCCAGGCTAAGATTAGCAGGAGAGAGAAGCAGTGGCTAAAGAGGACTTTCCTTCCCCCTTCTCCTGGCTGAGTGGCAGGCTTGCCCCTCCTGGCCCAGGGTCAGGGTCTGGCTGTGCAGCCACATGGCCCCCTCTGCCCTTGGCAGGATCGCATTAGTCCCCATGATTTGTGCACCCACAGCTCCCAGTGACTCCTGGTTGCCCTTCTCTAGGAGGGGGCAGCTGCCCCTGCCACGCCCCGACTTGTAAAGAATGAAGCCATTTTTCTGCCCTTGAGCCAAATCCGTTCCAGCTAGGCCAAGGAAGCTCACCATAGCTCTGTTCAAACATCTCTGATATTTTAATCTGGACATGATAGTTCATGTTACCCCAAAATCAATCTTATTTCCCATACATTTTCCTCTCTTGGTGTCTGTAGGTTATTTTCCTGCTCTCACAGCACTTCAAGCTACTTACTCCGTGCTGAATTAATGCTCAGTTTACCTTTTAGACCAGATTGTTAACAGCATGACCCTGGTCCATGGAGTTTAGTGGCTTTTATTAGGTTTAAATTGGTCCTTTAATATGACTGCTCATTCCTATTAAAGCCTGGGAGATTTACTTCATTTTTTTGTCTGTATCCAAAGAAGAAAAATCAGAGACACCCGTTACCTCTAGCACAGTTGCATTGCAAGTCAGTACAGGTTTGCTTTTATTTCTGGGATTTCCACTGTGTTTTTCAGTCATAATCCCTGGCTTGGGCAACAGTTCTTTTTTTCTTTTTTTTTCCTGAAAAGGATAAACAAGCTGCTTTCCCCCTCTCCAAGTCTTTTTATACAGATCATAGGACAGTTCTTTACAAACCTGCTAAATGTGAATGTCAGAGGACCTGGAGTGCTCCCACTTACTGGAATAAGGCTGCTAATCTCTTCCTGCATCTGATTTATATGTAAATAGAAAGGAGGTGCCTTGTAGGGAGTCCAAATAGGAATCCCTTCTGTTATAGGAAGCCACAGCTATGAGTCATTCTAAAGTAAAAGCTTAGTAAAAACATCAACATCCCTTAAGTTTTTTTTCTGGCAAAAATAATCTATGCAAAGGAAAATTAACCTGCTGATTCTAAGTCCACATTATGGAGCTGGATGTTTTTTTCCCTTCAATGTTCATTCCCTTTGCTTGAGGTAATAACAGTGCTTTGCTACAGAAAGTGATTTAAAATTGTACCCAGAGCCAACCCTTTGAAGTTTAAGGGCACAGTGGAGATGAGTGAAACCTTCATGTGCTGCACACTCAGAGGATCACTGACATGAACAAACACTGCAGAATCAAAGTGATAAACTGAACAGGAGCATTACAGAACTACTCTGAAGTTTATGGCTTTATTGAGATGCCAATATTACACACACAAAAAAAGCCCAACTACAATTCTCAGTGCCTTTTAACTATTTTCACTTCTGAGCTCTCTCCACAGATAATTCGATTTACAGATTCAAGGTACTCTCCTCTTCTTGGGTTCCTCACCCCTATTTGTCAGGATAATTTTTTTCCCTAGTTTCTTCTACCAGAAGGACCTGGCCGTTGTGGTGTTCCTCTCCAAGGACAGGAGGGCCAGGCACCCTAACCACTGGGCCACCAGAGAAGCCAGCATCTAGCTGAGTATAAGCACAGCAAAAGCAGAGTACACTGCAACTATTTTTTATCTTCTGCTTCC
>VXBX01005007.1:206376-232001 GCA_013400415.1 Scytalopus superciliaris
CCCCCGCCTTTTATTGTCAGTGGAATATCGTATCTTGCCTCCTGTTTGCAGCTGCCACACTGGTCCTGCTGAGCAGTGGCTCATTTTCAAGTGTTCAACCTGCAGAACTGCCTCCGGGAGCCCAGCTCAACCAGCAAAGCCCTGTAGGGCACCCAGAGGCCTCAGGTCCCTGTGGAGGATCCCCACTGTGCTGAGAAGGGAGATACATGGAAATGAATGTTGTAAAGCCAAGGAGTTGCAATATCTTCTCTTCTCTGTGACCC
Source organism: Scytalopus superciliaris (assembly GCA_013400415.1). Taxonomy (NCBI): domain Eukaryota; kingdom Metazoa; phylum Chordata; class Aves; order Passeriformes; family Rhinocryptidae; genus Scytalopus; species Scytalopus superciliaris. The sequence goes on from VXBX01005007.1 coordinate 206,640, forward strand.
TGGAAGACCCTCCAGTGGTGGCATGGAGAGCCAGCTGGGCCCTTCCACCCACCCTCCAGGGAAGTGGCTCCTGCTCCCTGTGGCAGGCCTGAGAGTGGGAGCAGCACTTCATTCTCAAACTCCCTCAGGGCCAAAGGCTGAGTTTCAGGCTCAGTGGATGAAGGGTTCATGCGGGAGGCTGAGGCTTGGTCCTTTTGTGTGCTCCATGTGGGAGCTCACAGTGCTGCATCTCCTTATGGATCATCTCTTTTCTGAGCCTATTTGTGTTTACTCTCATTCATCATTTGTATTTTCTCTTTCCAATGAGAAGAATCTCAATAAATCAGAAAAATCTCAGGTGAGTCAGACTGGTAAACACTACCAATCAGACATCTCATTCCCCTCTCTGTGGCTATGAACACCTTCATCTGCAAGTGTCTGCTATCTCAAATGGCATCCAAAGATGTGATCTCTCACTACAGAAAACCAAAACTTACAGCCATTTTCCATTTATGGTTTTGAAGGCGGTCAGAATGAGATAGGAAGCACTGAGGTCTCCACCAGGCTGAATTTGAGCCCCTCTCTGGGTCAGGTGCCAGTCAAATTTAGGTTTGCAGTTCACATGGAATGCTCAGCCCTGCGAATGGTGCAGCTGGTGTAGGAACAGTGGAAGATGAGACTCCCAAGGGACTCTTACAAAAGAAGGGGCTACAGGAGTGTCTCCAAAGGGAAGTACCACCTGAGCAGGCTGACATGGAAAAATCACACCTGACTCCCACCTCAAATGCCTGTGCTCTTTTTCAGATCCAGTGCTGAAAGCAGGGAAGCACATTCAGCAGTATTCATTTGCATTCTAGATGATACCCTGAGGCAGATCCATTAGGAAGGGATCCTGGAGGAGGCAGATATTGCCTGATTCCCTGGGCATCCGGAAATATGAAGTGGAAATAGTTTTTCAAAATAATGTATCCATGCTGTGAATATAGAAATTATTATCTCTATAATTATAGAATATATACCCACACAATATGTAAAATATTCTCTGATGTGCTCTAGTGGAACACTACTGCTTTCTGAAACACCAAAATTAATGTTGCCAAATCTAAATGATGATCTTTCTCCAATCCCTCTCTCTCTCTCCAGGGTTCCTCACACCATTCTGTTTCATGCAGACTTGCTGTGGTTTTACCATCCCTCTTCCCTTTCTTTTGTAGCTGAATACTCCAGATGCCTCCTCCCACATGTTTCTGTATACTGGGCTTATGCTACTTGAGTTTCTCTTTGTCTCATTGGCCTCATTGGAAGCTTTTCCATGCACAATGGGTTATGGAACAGCATTTTATCTGTAATAAATTATAGCCATTATGCATTTTCTGTTGTTTTAGCAGAGCATTGTCTGACCTTGAGCAATGCAAAAACTGCAGAGAAGACTGGAAATTCAGCTTAAAACTCAAACTGAAAACTAGCAGGGCAATTCAAAGCCACAAGGAAGTGAACCGCAGGCTTTATGGAGCTATCCCGCTCATGCTGATCCTCTGCACCAGCAGCAACTCCCTCCCCACATAAGACACTGAATATGAAGGAAAGCCACCAAACTTCTGCCTGGCATTTTAATGACTCATCCAGATATTATGTAACATTCTCCTAAATTAGTAGTAATTTCCTTCTGCCATTGTTTTTTTTTGTTTGTTTTAATAGTTGCTTCTTATTATCTTTGACATTATAGAAAATTCAGCTTTGCTTAACACGGTACGTAAACAGAAAGTCTTAGCATCTTTATAATGAATAAGATGTGGTTCCTCTAAAGGTACAAATGTGTAAATTGAAGTTTTCCAGTTCTCTTCAGGGGACTTTGTATGTTATGTAGGAAAGAGTGTAACACCTTTCCAGTCATTCAGTTGATGTCACCTGATTTCCATAAATTAGTGTAAATAATCATCACTTGGCAGCAGTATCAAAAAATAAATAAAAAAAAATCCCAAGATATCTAATCCTGATTTTTTCGAGTTTAATTATAGATAATTCATTTGATTTTTAATTTATTCATTTGTTTTGTAATCTCTTGACTACCACATAACCTGAAGCAGTATCATTCTGGCTGGTGAAAATAAGAGACCAAATAAAAAAAATTGTAAATCAAACCTAAGTTTTCTATATATCACTGCCACTGTAGTTTTAATTTGATCTAAGTACACCTACTATTTAAACATCCTTCCTAATTTGATTATGATTAAGATAAAATGTGGAATTTTCTACCTGCCTTTGTGTGCTGCATACATTTGTTTTGGCAACATTTCACAGAAGGCATATCTTTAAAATCACTAGTAACTGTTGTCCAGCATCTTAACGAGCAAAGACTAAACAAATCTAGCAGTTTTATCTATTTTCCATTTGAATCACAGCTGTAAGAGGAGGCAAACTCAGGACTTTGGGCAAAAATTACTTTAATCTGAAGCAAACCCTGAAGGTGAGGAATCCAGCCTCATGGTGACAATTAACATGCCCTTGCAAAACCTAGAGGTGTGGTTTGAAAGTCTTGTGCCCTTGTTGGAAACCTTCCCCTTTGCACTCCTCCTCCTCCTCCTCACATAGCAGTATTATTAATTTGATTTCTGTTTGTTTTTAAGAAGCCCAGTTTAGACGCAATCCTCTAAAAAATTTATGACTTCTAATACTTCTGGGTTGGTCAGAAGAGTGATGGAATGAAATTTAGGTCCTTGGAGTAGTTCTCCTTGGCTTAGGGTGAAGTCAGTACAGTTGCTTCAGGAACCAAACAAGTTTATGGCAGTTGACAATTTTGATCTAATACTGACTTCTTGGTTAGTACATTGCTCATACCTGTTAATAGTTGAAATAGCTTTTTCTCTTAGCTTTTTCTCTTAGGTTTTCTTCTGTGAGACTAAAGCTTTCGTGTTTCAACTACCAACAGTTTGCTGGATGTTCTGACCTGAATGTTTGGACTCTGTTCAGACTGTCTGTTCCTAAATCTTTTATTTGGTCACCAGTTCTGCTTTGGTTCGGTACTCTGCAGTAGGTGATCTGAAATGATGCTTGGCCACTTATTTTGTGGCAAAGGGGGTATAGCAGGAGCTCTCAGCCAAACAGGAGAAGGATGTAGCTGGTCACTTGTGGGTCTAATGCTCCAGATCTGCAGAGCAAATGCTCAGTGTCAGATCATCTGGGCAGAAATGTTTTGTCAGAACACAGAAGTGTTCAGAGTGCCCTGTCCATTTTCCTGCAGTAGCAGTTGTTCTCACAGGACAGAAATGTTTAATTGGATCTACTCTCTTGTAGAATACATCAAATCAATGCAGTCATGTCTAAGTCTGTTAAATGCATTTTATTCTCATGCTGTATGATAGGTTGTCTGGACTCAAATCCAACTGACATAACTAAGCATTTGTCCTACTTGAAAGCCTGTGACATTTTAGTAGCGGAAAGACAATATACACTAATTACTTCAGAATAACAAGTATCAAAAAGCATGCACTTAAGGGGCACTTAAAACTTGTGGGAGTATGCCTTCCCGGTACTGCCATAAAACTTGTAAGAACTGCAGCTAAAGCTGTGAGATATTCTTTCACTGCAGCATTTCGACAAGACAGGAAGAAAAATGCTAACAGATTTTGCTTCTCTTTGTTTTTCTTTGCTATTGTAGCAAGGGTTTTATCTTTCAGAATATAAAAAATATACAGAAAAAATAAATCTGGTTCTAAATGGTTGTAAAGCCAAGGAAGCCCCTTGAGCTCTGTTGACTTGCACCAGCTGGGGGATCTTGCCATTAGTGCCATAATTCTGAAAAATGTTAATGGGAACTGTATTCTGGTCTAACTGAACACAATCCCAAGCACTGCAGGATGCTAATTATCTTCCTAAAAATTATCATATTCAATAATATGTAACTCATTTTTACCTTGTTCACTTTATGGACTGAAATGCTAATGTATCCAAATATAAACCTGTATTTAGGTAGAAAACAACCACAAAGATAAAGTCATACAATTAATTAACTACTGAGTTTGGCTGAAGGTGCTAGCTAGTAAGTTTATAATTGTAATTTCAATATATATGGGGGTTTTATATCACTTTCACACTGCTAGCAGCCAGCACTTGATGACTGTATTCTTCAAGTGGAAAAAAATAATATCCATAACACCATGGTTCTAAAGCCTCTTCAATTGCTCTATAAATTGCCAGGCAGCTTTTATCAGTATTTGGTGAAATCATTGGAATGGGTGTGGAATATTGACTTAATAGTACTTTCCACCGTTCTAAATCCTATCAACTTCAAGCAAAATCATACTGAATGAGTAATGAAATAACCTTTTCTTTCTGTGAGAGTGACTGAGAAGCTCGTGAAGTTCAACAAGTCCAAGTGCAAGGTGCTGCACCCAGGTCGGGGCAATCCCACGTATGAGTACAGGCTGGGAGAAGAAGTCATTGAGAGCAGCCTTATGAAGAAGGACGTGGGGGTTCTTGTGGGTAAAAAGCTGGACCTGAGCCAACAGTGGGCACTCACATCCCAGAATACCAACCATATTCTTGTCTGCATCAAAAGAGGAATGACTGGCAGGTCGAGGGAGATGATTCTCCTGCTCTACTCTGCACTTGTGAGACTCATCTGGAGTACCACATCCAGTTCTGAGTCCTCAGCACAGGAAGGATGTGGACCTGTTGGAGCAAGACCAGAGGAGGGACACAAAGATGATCTGAGGGCTGGAGCACCTCTCCTACAAATACAGGCTGAGAGAGCTGGGCTTCTTCAGTCTGGGGCAAAGAAGGCTTTGGGGAGAGCTCCTTGTGGCCTTCCAGTACTTAAAGGGAGCTTATGAAAAGGAGGGAGCGGGACTTTTTATACAGGCAGATAGTGACAGGACAAGGGGCAGTGGTTTTAAACAGAAAAAAGACAGGTTTAGATTAGATGTAAGGAAGAAATTCTTTGCTCAGAGGGTGGTGAGACACAGAAACAGGTTGCCCAGAGAAGCTGTGGATGCCCCATCGCTGGAAGTGTTCAAGGCCAGGCTGAATAGGGCTCTGAGCAACGTGATAGTGAATGGCATCCCTGCCTATGGCCAGGAGTTTGGAACTAGATGATCTTTAAGGTCCCTTCCAACCCAATCCATTCTGTGATTCTGTGATTCTTACTTCTGCTTATTCTTTTGCATTTCAGGAAATAAGCCTTTCAGCTAGTGTTCCAAAGGGAAAAAGTGAAACAATATCTAAAAAATCAATTATCAATCTATATTGTTGTTAAATTTGTCAATGTTTTCACTAAATTTCAATTTTCACTAATATTTCAGGTCTTATAAAGGTAGCTTTCTTTCTTCCATTGTGTTGTTTAAGTCCAGAGAGTTTGCGGATTACCAACCCACAGCCTTCCAATCCAACTCCAAAACTTTCCACTTTTTCCTATCTCTCTGCAGTAAATGTGGTAGTTTAAGCATCTCTTCATGAGATGCTGGTAAAAATTCCACTGAGCCTGCTGAGATTGATACAAAATTTGTGTGTAGGTAAAATCTGTGTTAGGACAAAAAGAGCTAGGAGCCTCCTCCTGGAGAAAAGTCTTCCTACACTTGCACTGCCAGCCCAGACACATGAATGAGGCCTTTCCAAGTTCTCTGGCTGGATTCCACCCAGAGCCCCATGCTGGGTGACACGGTTTGCAATGCCTCCTCTCCATTGCTGTCACTTTTTAAATTGCATGCACTTCAGCCTGACCACAAATGCAGCAGAACTATTCTAATGGGACTAAAGAAAAAGGAGAAGCAACACTGCAGAAAATGCCGCATGGAAGCAGCTGTAACAGCAACAGCAATGGTGGTGTCCCAGGGGGGAAGGACAACTTTTTCAAGAGGAGGTGAGTCATATGCTTTTTGCTCCAACGTGCTTGTTTGAGAATATTGCCCATGGATTCTGCGGCTGAATTTAGTTCCTTCCTATTTCATAGTAAAAAGCAATGGCAAAACATTCCCTAAGCTCTTTAGGGTTTAAATTAATGGGATATTTTGTTCTTAGTAGAGTAGACTAAATAAGCCGTTTCAACTGTTTGCTCAACTAACATATCACTATACAGATGGGAAACTCTCTGTTTTGTCAGTATCTTTGAAATCTCTCTCCTGGTACAATGGTGTTATGTGTAAGTGCTGACTTTCAGCTTTCTTTCCTTTCTTTCCTTTTCTTTCCTTTCAGCTTTCTTTCTTTCCTAGCAGCAGTGACTACAAAACTATTCAAAAAGAAGACTTCTTCAGAAAATTCCACTGTGAAAATGGCAATAGCAGCTCACTCTTCTAGTGCCCCTGCAGAGCCTATGCAGAACACCTAACTGCTGCACATCTCCAGTTGCTGCCTTCTATGTACCACACCAGATTCCTGGGATTTCTCTTAATCAGTTTCTTGGGAAGTTCATTTCAGGTATTTTGACATCAATGAACTTAAATTTCAAAGGAATCAGCAGAAAAAGTATCATACAAAGTATTTGGGGCAAAGAAGGGAGAAATTTCTCTCCTGAAGAATGGCTGCTAGGTGCCACATTTCAAAACAAACTTCCAGAAGGAGTAAATATTTATCAGAAAGTGACATGTAGTCCTGTATACTAACTGGTGAAAATAGGTAATACGGTTTCATTTTATGCCAGTGTTAATCAGAAGTTATTCTGGTGGAATCAGTGTCCCAGATTCAATAGCAGAATGATGTGGTTAACGTTACTGTGAAGCAGGCTAAAGTAAAAACCATAGACTCTGTGTATATCAGTATATCAGTGCTATTTAGTCCAGTAAAGAGTAAGGGCAGAATAAACTACATTTCATAACTTGTTTATGTGTATCCATGAACAGAGGTCTTTTGTTGAAATTTTGAGAAAAACATGGATGGAATTCCTTCCTCCTTTAAAATTAGTGCTGTCTGTGACACACTTCTTTCCAAAGCACAGTATTACTTGTGGGTAATGCTTTGCCATTGCTAAATGCATGTGCACATGCTTACATCATAAAATTCATGGTGATTGGAGGAACAATTTGCCTGGACACCACTCTTCACTTAAACTACACACTTGTAAACACTCCAATGGCAGCACATGGGAATATGATGATTTCTTTTCCCTTAAAGAGCTCAGAATTAGTAGCTTTTCTTTCTGTTTTAGTTATATAAAAAGTAGAGTTTTGAATACTCTAAGCAGTATTAGAAATAATAACATCTACCTACCTCAAAGCACAGAGGGCTACATACCTTTATCATGGAATCAAAAAGTCATAGAATGGTTTGCACTGAAAGGGACTTTAAAGATCATCTAGTTCCAAATCCCCTGCCATGGGCAGGGACAGCTTCCATTAGACCAGGTTCCTCAGAGCCCCATCTGGCCTGGCCTTAAACATTCCAGGGATGGGACATCAATAACTTCTCTAGGCAACCTGTGCCAGTGCCTCACCACTCTCTGAGTAAAGAATGTATGTAACTTCCCCTCTTTCAGTTTAAAGCTGTACTGTTTTGTCATATCACTACCTGTCCTTGCAAAATGTCCCTCTCCATCTCTCTTGCAGAACCTCTTTAGGTACTGGCAGTCTGCTCTAAGGTCTCCTTGAAGCCTTCTCTGCTCCAGGATGAACACCCCCAAGTCTCTTTCCCTGCCTTCATTGAAGGAGTGTTCCTATCCTAGAGACTTTTGCTTATCTTCGTGTCCCTACTCTGAACTTCTTCCAACACGTCCACATCCTTCTTTTGTTGAGGGCCCCAGATCTGGATGTGATATTCCATGTGAAATATCTGTAACATCAGAGCAGGCATAATGTATATTTTTCTATTTAAAGCTGCTGGAAAGTTTTCTGCATTACTTTGGTTTGCTTGCACTCTTAATTCTGAAATATTTCTCCTGAGCGCTGTCCCTGGCTGGTTGGTTGTCTGTCAGGGGTCCTGGCACAGACAAGATGCAGTTGAGAGAAGCAGACTGGGAGGGTTTGGAGAAAGCCTTCCCAGGGGACTGAGCTCTGATGGCTGGCTGCCACCCCAAGCTGCTGGCCCAGGCATTTTGCAGGGTGCTATAGGGACAACTTGGGACTGACAGCACAGTTGGGTTTTGCTTTAACTCACTTTACCAGCAGGTAAGGAATGAGTGAAAATCTGGTGCAAGTTTAGTGACAGCAGTAGTTAAAGGAAGATACTGCTCCAACTGAAGCTCTCATTTCTTTAGGATACACTACAAGTCATGAACAATCCTTAGGGCTGTGAATTCCACAAAAAGAATGGAAAGGAAGGCTACCTTGCTGTCTGAGCTGCATGCCAGTCTAGGGCTTCAAGATCCTTAGCTGCTGAAATGAATTGCAAGTAAATGAAAGGTTTCATTGTGCTTAATTTTCTTGCTGAAATGACAAGAAGTCCAGTTTTATTAATGAGCTAGAAGATAAAAGAAAAATTAAAAGGCTTTATCTTAGTTTTTATAAAAAAATCACTCAATCATTTGGGCCAGTTCTATGGATATTCTCCACAGGGATCAGCTCGTGTCACTGTATGAAGCAAAGAGATGGAACAGATCAGAGATTTTCCAGTTTTCTTCTCAGTACTGAGGAGGCATGGTAACAATTAGAGCCAGACTTCAAACAGTGGAGAGCCTTATGTGTTGGTTACATGTACATTTACATACAGCACCAAGCACAACTCAGCAGCCAAGGGAATGCTATTATGTACATACCTTTAATTGTTCATCTTTAAACCTGCTTTTCTGAAAAATATACCACAAAGAGAGGCAGAACATAGAGCAGATGCTCTTTACTGGCCTATTATGTTTTTCATCAAATCAGACAAATCGTGGATTAAAACCAAATATATATAGTAAATTAAGAAAATTCTTCTAATCTGGCAAATATGATCTGTTATTTGCTGTTTTGCCCTCTCTTTATTTCAATACTTTCTTTCCCTTATACAGGAAGCAGGAACTCAAGTGGGCTACACCTCTGTATTTTTAGCATGCCCTGGTGACTGTACAGTTCCACCTGAGCTGGTGGCATTGATGTGCCCTTGATGGCATGCAGAGCTGACATGACTGGACACATGCCATCCCTCTATTGCCCCACACTCACTCTTCAGCACCAGTTTTCACAATCCTCTTTATATACTTGAAACATGTTTTACAAAACACAGGAATTAGATAATTCCCCAATCTGCAACCTCTTTCTTTTTTTTTTTTCATCAGTACTCAAGGCTTAGGTTTGCTGAATATTGGAGACAATACTCAGAGGTGTTTACAGAGGAATTTGACTTATCTTAAAAAAAATTAAAAGGACCAGTATCAAGGTTTTTAACTTTACTACTGAATACAATAAAAAAGAAATAAATACCTTCTAACAAACACAGGATAACTAAAACAGTACAGGATCTGAGGATTTCTTGATAATCATGATACCAAACTGAAGATTCAGCTTTGGTCTCTTCAAGGTGGTACCGTGCAGCTGCCAGATGTGTATTTTCACTGGGCTCTTCCTTATCCTTCTCTTTCTTGCCATGTAAGGTTAAATATTTTTCCCATCTTTGTTCTTTTACATTTGCTCCTTCAGCTCATTGAAATTGGGTCTAAAGAGGCTTCTGTGTATGAACAAAATGCCTTTCCCAACAGAGAGCCGGAGACATGCTCTGCTCTTGAAGTTGGCCAAGGCAAAACACAGTAACTGTTATTAAGGTCTAGAGGAAACCATTGAAGAAAATTGGGGAACTGAATATGAACCCCTCAGAATTTGACTGGTTTGGGTGGTGTGAAGTTGAGGTAGACACTGTAATATGATCTGCAAAGACAGACATAAAAATTGAAGTCACAAAATCCGAAAGTCAGACTTCTTTAGTCTGTTAACTGACGCTTGTTCTCTTGAATTTCAGAGACAGTGCAGACCAAGGCCATTAGCTCTGTCTTGAGAGCACAGCAGCTCATTACTTGAAAGCCCAGTAAAAGTATTCACTCCCTTCCATGAGAACACAGTTACTTTGACATTTTATACTCTCAAAGGAGACTGTGAAGGGTAGAGGAGGAAGAAGCTGTTGGGGATGGGGAAAACCTCATAAAACTGAAAAGGTTTCTAATACACTTGTGGCTGTTCTGCTTTTAAAAGTCATCATACTCTTCCTCTTCTCAGCCTAAGGCCCTGTGTCATGTCAAGTGTCAGACTGTTACTGATAACCACCTGGGTGATGGTTATCATGGAGTAAAAGCTCTACCAGAGCATGAAAGTCAGGCAAGTGTCCAGGATGAACTGGGCAGCCTCTGAAATGATTAGGAGGTGATCTTCTTACAAGTGGTGAATTCTGTGAATACTAAATGAGTACAAATCTACTGATTCCCTATTACTCTCTTTCTGCTTCAGTAAATCCAGGAAAGTATTTGCACCTACTTGTTCCTATAGGCAGATGAGAGCCAGCCCAGAGCAGGCCTGTCTGTAAGAACCAAGAGGAAAGGGACTCAGGTTGCACCAGGAGAGGTTAAGGTTGGAGATTAGGGAGAATTACTTCACTGAAAGGGTTGTAAAGCACTAAAATAGGCTGCCCATGGAAGTGGTTGAGTCACCATCCATGGAAGTATTTAAAAGACATGTAGATTTGGCACTAAGGTACATGTTTTAGTGGTGGACTTGGCAGTGGTGGACTTTGTGATCTTTTCCAGCCTAAATGATTCTGTGATTCTGTGACCATGAATTGCCTTTGCAATCTGTCACTGCTAAGTAAGGAAAGAGGAAAAAGAGGCAAGGGTAAAGCAAGACTATGTCAAGGAACGTTTTATCGGCTTATAAAGGATGAGCTGTCTGACAACTAGTTTATAGACTGCCTTAACTGCCTGAGATTAATGTTCCTCAGTTCCAATAAATGGGTAAGTTTGAAGTACAGCTCACCAAAATGGCTCAGATTAAGCCATTAGGCTTGGATCCCAGTCTGGAACATTTTGAGAAGGTGATACTGGTGGACTTTTAAAATCCTAAACTCTCAAACAGCCTTTGACAACAGAACAAAGTTTCTCTTCTACATTATTCACATTTAGATCATAGCTGGTGATAGAAAGAGCCAATTTTAAAGAGCCACTTGAGTTTCACATATGAGACTTCATTAGTCATATCCCTTGCTCTCAGAGTTTGCCTTCTGAAGACTCTTGTCTTCCCGCGTGTATCTCCCATGGATCTCACACATACCCAAACAGGCCACTCACAAAGGGAGGAAGAAGACACATCCAAGAACAAGCAATGCTAAAGGTCAGTGCTTTTCCAGGCCTTGGTTCAGAAAATTGTAATTTAGAAATTGTTCAGATTCTGCAGTCTCCTATTTGAACTTTCTAAAGAATGCTTCAAGGAGATAAGATTTGGCACTAATAGCAACAACAGACTGGTGGGCTGCCCTATGGACTTCCCACGCACTTGCTCATCAGCCTTCTCAGATGTCATGGGACCTGGTAGCAAGGGAATCAGATAAAACAACTGCTATGGGGTAAGCAGGGCTGCTCACGATGCTCTCCTTAGTGACAGCTAGAGAGTCCTGCCTGAATCCTTGTCAAAAAATTCCTCCTCCTGGAGGACACTGGGCAGGTCCAGATCATGGCAGTGGGGCTGAGTGTTGTGGAACTGATATAAATGCTAACACACTTGTGTTTGACCCAGACTGCGAGTCAACTCCAGACCACCATCTTTGTTGTTTCTTCTGTATACGATGTTTCTGGTTGACGTAACTTTCATTTTTGTAGCTTTTTGTATTGAACTACAACTTATTAAGTGCTGATTTCAGTTATATATCCCTAACATATTCTTTAGCCTTAGCAAAGAAAGTTGCATTTTTAATTGAGAAAAGTTTTCAAACCATTTGTATCTCAATCACAAAGGCCATGCTTTCTTCTTAGCTTAACCAGAAGCTAGTGTTAATTAAAAAGAAGAACACCCTGAGCACACTGTTCACTCATATCGAGCTTGTTGTCCACCAGGACCCCCAGGTTGCTTTCCATAGGGCTGTTCTCCAGCTGGGTAGATTCCAGCCTGTGCTGCACTCCTGGATTATGTTTGCCCAGGTGCAAGTTTGAAAAGGAACTATTTACCCTTTGGGTGTAGCCTCTCAGCCTTATGTGTTCCATAACAGCAATTAATCAACAAATTACTTACTAAACATAGTCTCTCTTCACATAAACTCTGCCCTTTTCAGAACAAGAACATTTCAGAGAGAGTGTCTTCAAAATAGTAGATGACCTACATATCTCCTCATCTGTGCTTACCTCTCCCCAATCCAGAGGTCCGTGTCAGTCTCTGTTTAGGAGGCATCTCTCAAGCACATTTTCCATTTCAAGAGCTTTTAAAGTTCTTTTAATCTTCCTTTTTTTTTTTCCAGTTCCCAGGCTATGTAAACAAAATAACTGATATGTTCGAGTTCTGACTTTTAAAACTAACTTCTTGCAGTCTGTATCTTTGGAGGTTCCCAGCCATTTCATTTTCCAAATGGTTACTAAATAATCCAGTCTACAAAAAAATACAGTACATATTCCTGAATGTCTCAGTGACCTAGATCTCTTTGTTCACCTTAGAAATAAGTCAATATAAAATAGCCTGAGAATACTCATACAGATATGTAATCCTCAGTGATTCTTGCATTATAATATAGAGTATGGCATTAACATCTCCTATAAAAAGAAGAAGACTCTGGATTTATAATGCAAGAATGCAAAATATTCTTGAAAAGAAGACATTCTGAGAAGGTTAAGACACAATAAACAGGTTGAAGGCAATTTCCAAGGAAGAAAATATTTTTCCTTTTGCTACCTCAATAATGTGTAAGTTTCACACTTGACTCCATGCTCAGCAGCACAGTAAGGTTTACTGGGATTTGCAGTTCTTACATTTCCTTATCCTCTTCAAAAACTCTCTCCTAATTTTTGTTGTGAGGTGAAGAACATCAAACTGGCAAGCAGAAATGAGAGTGTGAATGGGATGCAAGCATGCCAAGGCTAGGGGATTTGTAATCTGTTTACAGGCAGTAGAGTTTTTTTACCTAGATGAGTGTTTTTCAAATACAGAAAAAATGCCTATTTTCTGAACCTTTGGGCTATGCTAAGTAGAAGTGCAGGATACTAGGCAAAGAAGTATCCTGGGAAGGCTGTGTAATCACAGAATCTCAGAATCAATTAGGTTGGGAAAGACCTCTGAGATCATCAAGTCCAACCTATGACCAAATAATACTTTGAAAGGATGAGTTACTTTGACTGGAGTGACTCTGTCACGGTGATGATACAATTTTAAGCGGCAAATAATTTTGCACAGAGTGAAGCAGTGTCCGAGATTTGAATTGGCCTTATTAGAGATGTAGTCTCTAATAAGATATGTTATCTCTGACAGGAGAATTACCTGTTTTCCTATGAAGGTTAACAAGGACACTGAACTGCTGTTACTGTTCAGTAGAGGAGGGAAGATGAGAATTCATAATTCCTTATTCTAAATAAGTATCAGTTATAACCTGGGAAAATCTGGAAGAGTGGACCAGAAGTGATCTCTTGTGAAAAGTAATTTTTCTGTATCATGATGCCCTCAGATGGCCAGTGACTGGGAGTTTCCCCTGTGACCATCACCACAAAGCCAATGGCAAGTAAGCTTAGGATTTTCTTCAAGGGAATGAAGAGAAGCCTGTCTTTGACCAGATCATCTTGACTTTGTCTTCAGGCCCCACTGCTACAGCAGTTCACAGATGTTCTTCCTGCTGTACTCTGAGAGCAACAGTAAATAATATGGAATAAATATGGACATAGTTATGTTTCAGTAACAGCCACAAGGCAAAAGGACAGTGGTCTAACGAGCTGTTACACTTACCTTGATGGGTGCAGCCTTCCTGAAAAAAGCACAGTGTTCTTATCAGGTCGTTGACTGTGAATGAATATTAATTGGTGACTTGCAGAGGGTAATTACTTTCATCAGCATATTTGCAGGTGTCTATCTCTATGAAATTATAAGCTCCCAAAGTGAAATTGAAGAATATGGCATGGTGAAGTTTGTCAAGCACTATTTCAGTTGCTTTCTTGTCTGTTTGGTTAAACGTTATTTTTGTGGACAGAGGTACATTGGAGGATGTTCTCTGCATTCTGTACTTCTGAATCGTTTGTTCTGTGAGCAGGTATGATGGTTTGGGATCTGAACTGAACTAAAAGAACACATTTATTTTTCTTCTAGCATCATTACTGATGGAGAGAATATGATTAAAAATGCTAAATCTGGAATCTCAAACCCTGCATTTTGGTCAGCTTTGGTACTTCTGTTTAGACCTGTGTGACCATTGTATTTATGAGTCTAACAGACACTCCAACATCAGCCTCTTCCTCCTACTCTACAGCATGAAACCAGTATGTTAGAGGGTACTGAAGGCTTACTGTCATAGGCGCCTCCAACATGATGAAGGACACGAATGCAGCAGCTTTGCCTTGAAGGCACTGGCAGCAGTGAGGAAGACGGGTGCTGGGCTCCCCTTGCACAATGCCAGCGGGAGCCATGGAATTCCAGGTGTTGCTGGCAGGGAGAGAGCCATCCCCGGGGGACACAGACAGTAGGGACACACACAGCACTACACCATAGGCCTGACCCCTCCTGCAGATCACTCTGGAGATAAACATCAGGGCAAGCGACATGCTCAAGGCCTGAAGACTCACTTCTCCGTGCAGAAGCGGGATATTGGCATCAACCAATGGTGCAGACCAGGACATTGCAGGTCAGGACTGGGCAGGTGCCCAGTCCTTAAGCAGGGAGGAAGCTGCTGCTTCTGCTATGGCCACTGTCTTTCTTCAGTAAGGGACTTCAGGGAGAGAAAGTGTGCAGAGTCTTTTTATAAAAGCTCACTGAAAAGGGTGGAGATTTAACCTAGTTTAAAGCTGAGCAGTTGAATTGTTTGTGGCTAAAATATGACTGATATGTAACTGCAAGTTTCCCACGCAAAGGCAAATAATGTCCATCTTAGAAATCCTGGAGACGTGGTGTGTGACAGGCTTTATAGCCTTTTGATATATGGTAATTAATTATGATTAGGATTTGCAATTCTTTTGGGGTGGAGAGACAGTCTCATGGCAACATTTTTACTTGCTAGTATTCTAAAATGTCTCCCACCACAGACGAACTAAATCTGATTTTTCCAGGCATCTAACAATTTGTACTAATTAAAGGAATACAGGACAGTGCTGATATCTGGATCCAATAAAAATAAGTGAACAAAGCAAATAGACATGCAAATAAAAAAGAGATCTGATATGTCATGGTGTAAAGTTTTATCCAAATAAGGCTATGGGCTCTTCATGGTGCTTCACTGACAATAAAAAGTGTATTTAAGGCAGTAAATGTACAACAGCTGGCAAATATCCTGTGCCAAGTCTTATTTTAGATTAGTGAGAGAAAACTAGGCTTATTAAACTGCTGCAGTGATTCCCAGGGCTGCCAGTTGGACATTTTAGAACATCTTTCTGGTGCTACTAAATTAATATACTTCATTAGGGAACCTGCGGCCTTGAAAATGAAAGAATATACAGAAGTTGCTGGATTGATGAAAACTAAGCAAACAGAAACCTGAGAAAGGCAAATAGCCCATCCCAGCCCCGATTCACTTAAAATGACTGAGAAGCAGGCATGAAAACAATTCACTATATAGCTCCACTCATCTCTTGAACAGATGGGAGAGTGTGACAGACAGTTTAATAGCCCCTGAAGAGTTTTAATCAAATATCTGCTTTTAAATACTATATACCCATCTGCTTGCAATGGCATCCATTTTAGAAATGTTAATTATAGATTTTTAAAGCCCTATAAAGGTTAAAACATATATTTTATTCTATTTTTAAATTTTAAAAAACAGCCAGCTGAAAATAAACCCTGCAGTGAAACTAGAAAAATTCTTATTCCTATGGACTGTAGTATTTTCTTTTTTATTGTTTGCTTGTTTCAACTTTTTCACTAATAGAAATATTAAAATAATTCAAGTTACAACTGTACCCTCAGTCACTACCAGTTAAATGGAGAAGATTTTTCTAAATTTAAATTCTAATTTAAAGTTTTACTGAGCTGAGCAATGTAACAGACTGCACAGTGACTGAAGGAAAGGAGCACAGGATCACAGAACCACAGAATATTTTAAGTTGGAAAAGACCCAAAAGGATCATTGAGTCCATTTCCTGGCCCTGCACAGGACAGCCCCAAGAATCACAACATGTGCCTGATGATAATATGATGATAATGCTAAATGGTCAGGCAGTGAAGAAGTCCCTGTCAGACTTACTATCCGTTTTGGTTGTGTACAATATCACTGAAGTCTAAATGAAGGTGCTGCATGTAGAAGTAAGGAAGTTCCTGATCATGTGATAACTGATGTGTCTTTCAGCTAAGGGAAGCTCAATAAGTGAAGTCTCCAGTGTTCTGCATCTGTAGACTTTAGGACAGGTCAAGCTCTGTAGTCACTCAAGGACAGTTTTGCTTGAGATGATGTAGAGCGATGGTGGCTGAGGGACACCCTTGGTTCCCTTGCTGGTGCTGCCTGGGAGCCTGCGTGTTCCATGCCTGGATGCTGCTCAGAAATCTGACCTTCCTCTTGAGGGCTTTCTTGCCCTTGCCTGCTGGTTTTTGGAGGGTTCATCCCTCTGTAGCTTTATGGCTGTGCTCTGAGATTGTGTGATTTCATTTTGCAAGGAGTAAACAGCAATGCTGGAGAATTTTCCTGGAGCAGCACTAACCTTGGAATTCTCCATCTCCTAGCCTGGTAGAGCTGGATTTTACCCACCTCCTCCATGAATATGCCATGCAATTTGAAGGATTTTTAGACTCCAGTATATGATTATAAAGTCTCTGTTGTTTTTTTCCAGGGTGACTCTGTGCATGACAGTGAATTTGGGGCATCTCCCTAAGATGCCTTAAAAAGTGCTTGTAACAAGAGCTATGTGTTTTCAGGTATAAATACAAATATATGACATGAATATTATTTTATTTTTATTATTTCTTTCTCTTTTTTTTTCTTTTCTCTTTATCAGCTTTAGAAAGCAATAAACTTCTACCTGTAGAAATATGGGCAGGAAATACAGAAATAAGATGCAATCTGAAGTGGGACTGATAGACCAGATGAAAAAATAATTAAAACCATATATATGTTCAAGAAGAAAAATAAGTCAATTGAAAAGCAGCAATATAGAAGAGACCTAAGGGTAGCATTAGACAGGAAATTACAAAGCCATTTCAAATGCAATGTAATCATAACTTATATGAAATAATAACAATATTTTATCTATCTGACTGAAGATCTCAAAATGATTCATGGGCTTCATACGTTGCAATGAGAAATATTAATCTTCAAGATGCTTTTTCTTACATTTTATACTTTTGCTCCCCTTAAAGTACATGTGGTCATTTGTAATTATATTTTGCTGCTTGGGTCTCTGCTGCAGGGTGGTGGGAGTGGTGTCAGGACTCCCAGCGCTGTTGGAAGGGCGAGGGCAGTGACTGAGTCTTGTGGAAACCATGTTTATGTGTTCAGAGCAGCTGCTGGTAGGAATCACCCTTCAAGGGACCTCCCAGTTTCCTTTTAAAGCTGTCTTAGTTTTGCAGCAAGCATTCAGCTGGAGCTTTCCCTAAAGTCAGTGTCCTGGGCAGTCCCCTGCTTGCACACAGCTGCTCAGGGAGCCCCAGCGGAGAGGAGAATTTATCAGTGGAGATTTTCAAGCAAATATTGGGCTGGTTTGGACAGAAAATGGTTTGTGCCAGAACATCATGGGCTTACACTTTACAAACAGAAACTAGCTTTGAGCAATTTTATAGCACCTGGGTGACCCATGAATATAACTCATTAATTATAAGCTTAACAGAGGATCCACTATTATGTGTTTAAAAAATTGCACTCTAATTTGTCATTTTTGGGGGTGGTAAACTCTTGCTGGATGTGGTTATTCTTGATTCAATAATCACAGAGCCCTGTTTGCCTATGTGGGTATCTAAATCAATCATTCAGAAAGCAGCACTAGGGTGAACCTGAGGAACAGAATTACTACATCTATTCTCTGCTACTTCCTGGGATTTCAGCTGAGGTAAAAGACCACTTTTAAATGCCTTCGTTTTCTACAGTCATGTATTTTATCCATAATATTAAATTGATACCCTGGCTTTTTTCTCATCAGCACTCTGACATTTTATTAACTGGCCTGATTCAGCTTAAATGCATGACACTGTGTTGCAGAGCACACACATTAAAAAACTACTCACTTTCTAATATGATTTTCCCCCCAGGATTCTTTATAAGCAGAGACGCTTGCTCCAAACAAGGCAGAAAACATCATTCTTGAGGAAACAATGTACAAAGATAACAGCTGCATGCACACCACTGCAACGTGTAATAGAAGCTGTCAAATGGTTTGTTCTGGGCAAAATGATTTCTCTCGCTCCCTCATACTCTGTGTATCCAGAAAAAAAAGCGAGGAGAAATGTTTTCAGATACATTTATGAGTACTCATCATTCCTTTACTGGTATGAACCTCCATGTGTGCCTATGCACTATTTTCCATTTATGTAATGGGGATTTTCCAGAAGGATTCACCGCTGAAGTATTTAGATCCTGCAGCTGTAGGTGCAGGCTTTAGAAGCTGGAAAGAGCCCAGATGCTTCCAGCTTTTGTCAGTTCCTGCTCTCTGAATTGCTTTGGATGCCTGCTCCAGCTCCTACGGCCAACACATTGCCCTTCTTGCAGTCAAGCGAAGCAAAAGGGCGTAATCATGACACTCTTCTGCTGCACAAGGAGTAGGAAAAAAACATCTATCTTGCATGTTGAAAAAATAAGGTCTATAAGGCTTTTTATGGCCTTGTATAGAGAAAGAATATTCTGGAGTGCTTGAAATGCACAAAAGAGCTGTCAGAACAGACTGGACTCTGAAATGGGAATATCACTGTGGAGGATCTTCCCTAAAGCAGTTGGCAATGCCCCTACAAAGTCACCCTTGTCTGCGATTTGGAGGCTATGCTGACAGACTTAGTAGATGAACAAGCTATTTTTCTGGGTGAGATGATGAAAATGACATTCCTTTCTTTACTGACACCTTTAACATAATGTGTCTTCTGGGCTTGCTGAAGCATTACCTGTAACAGCATTATGGGTACTGTTCCTGCCCTCCCCAAGGGTCTGGAGCACCCTGTCTCATTAGTGCCACTCACAATCACAATCTCATCCTGGGTTAATTACTAAAAGTCTCCAAAAGTACTCTAATGAAAGATAGTGCCACCCCTGATTGCAGTGTTGTGGAATTCTTTCTAATTACATTAGTCACTGACTGACAATATTAAAACAAAGGCTTGAAAATAGTTTACTAGAGAAGTATTATGCATGTCTATATCTGATTGCTGATGTGACTAAGTTTGAGAGAAGAAAGGTTTGTTCACAAATAAGTTCTTCAACACTGGGCTGGAAAATAACCAAAGATGTTGTTCAAGAGATCCATTTTAATAAATGTAAGGAAAGCAAAAATTTCCTGTGAGGTGGTTATATGGCTTTAACTGGAACTGAATTCAGGCCTAAAATTAGTCTTGTTTTTCATAATGAAGACTTGTTAAGAAGTAATGATTTTGTTGTTGTTCCAGTTTGGTAAGTAATTGTGTATTCAGGTGGAGTATTGATGTCTACAATAGCTCATAGATGCATCACATCTGACAGCTTGGGGGTTTGGGGCTTATTGAATGCCTTGGTTTGATTCACTATCTAATCTCAGCTTTATGATTAGGGTCTCAATATAGGGAGCTTCATGTGAAGTCTCAGTGTACTGGCTGTGCGTTTTGATAGCTCTGGTACTAAAAAGCTTTAAGTCATATTTTCCCCAGTTTGAAGCCTTGAAGTGCTCAAAATTTGTTAAAGGGTTGTTGTTGGGTTTTTTCCCCCAAGATATTAAGTACCTACACATCTCTTTTCATCTTATTTAAATATTCTGCATGTTCTGTTTAAAATCCTTTAACAGAAAGATCTAAAATCCACAGGATTAGTAAGCAAATGTTCTTTCAAAGGGGCAACATATTTCTTTATGGTTAACTCTCCAACATACCGAGACACCATCGCAGGCTCTTGCTGTAAATTATTTAAAGTAGCCCAACTTTGCTTACTTCCTTTTGACAGTAGGGATATTTCTGAGATGGTTGTTAGGCTAGACATAATGGTACAAGACTTTTGTCCCCCTTTTTTTCACCTTAGAGTAATGGGGAATGCACCTATAGTTTCAATTAAAAAACCAAAAGGGTATCTAGCTATGCAATTGTTGGTCAGTCTCTCTGTACTCTACCCTGGATGCTTGGAAGCAGAGTTTCTTGATCTGGTTCTCCAGCCACCCATCTCATACACATATCAGTGGTGCCCAAAATGTTTGGATGGCAGAACCATCTCTGACATAAGTATTTCTGCCTTTCAAAATGGAATCATCTCCAGCTGTAACAGTGTCCTGGGTCTGTGAAGGGTCTCTGGAGAAGCTACACTAGTGGCACAAATGACACAGGAGTGGTACAGATGATGCCAAGCAGGACTATTCATCCAATCTGTGGAACATCTTTGTTCCAACAACCTTGTTTAAAATATAGTTTAGGCAATTATACTGTTCTTGTCACCTATTCAGTTGCTATGTGGAAGGCCCCACTCAGCCCATTTCCAGGAAGTGAATGCAAGACCCTTAGACATGCTTTTCTGGGCCTGATGAAAGAACTGCCTAGTCCAGTATCCTGTCACTGGCTCAAAGGGAAGCATATAGAGATAGAGCAAATGTGTGACAGTACTTGCCCAGCTTGTTTTCTGTTTCCAGCTTATCACAACTGAGGAGTGTCCATAGCTGTAGGCAGCATCTTTGTATGCCACAGTCCTTGGTGACCTTTTCTTGTGGAGGCCTTTTCTTCAGTGATCTGTCTAGCTGCTTTCTAAAGCCCTGTAAACTTGTAGCTGCAGTAGCATTTTCATAGCTAAGGAAGGCATTTTTTTGTCCATTATTGGTGACTGTAGGGACTGTTATCAAATCTCCACCAATATTCTTTGTTCTCAAGCTGATTTATGCTTGTCCATTTAACTTTCCTTATTCCTAATACAAAAGCTGTTCCCTATGGCTAGGTTCATATAGGAAGCATTTATTTGCTTGTTCTCCAGATTTCCTATACCTTTTTAAGACTAGAAAATCAGAACCGTGCACACCATTCAAGAAGTAGGTACTATGGTTTTATACCAGGGACACATACGGCATTGCCATCACTTGAGTACCTGCTTTGTGAAAGAGGAAATCACCCTGTATCTCTCATGGAGCAATGTGGCAGGTCCAGCAAGTTGTTTAACCCACCTTCCTCTCACAATGTCATTATACTTCAGAGTCACTGGTGCATGTCCTGCTCAATGCTAAGCTCCACACAACAACCTAAAAAGAAGCATCCCATATATAAAATTAGAATCATCATGAGGGAAAACACTGGGTATTTGAGGAAATTATTTGAAACCTTAATTTGGGTGGTTGGACAATTTATAAATTTTCTAGACACCCACACAACCACTCATGTCTAACCTGTGGGGAATAACTACTAGCATAAAATTAATTAAGAAAGTGAAGTTGGTAGTGTCATATTTTATGTCTTCATGTTTTCATCTGTGCATTTTTTTCTGTTGGCCACAAACTATTCAGCAGTAAATCATACATCTTGACCTTAGATGTCTTTTCCTGTAAGTTAACCTCTTTCAGGAAATGCTGCACTTCGGACCTGCCTATTGACTTTATGTATTTGTTTTGTTTTTATTTTTGTTGGGTTTTTTAACCTGTAGCACAATTTACAGTGTGGTTGTACATTTTTAACATCACATGTGTTCATGTTAGGAGCTTCCCTTTCCCACAAGGGAGGAAATAGAGGCTTGGCATGAAGGCTTTTAGCTGTGCTTTCCACACAAAATACAAATGCAGTCAAGCAGAGCAGAGAGTCCAAGGCTGTGTAGTTGCTAACTGCTTAACAACTTTGCATCATCCCAGGCTACTGTGTCATTCCTGCTATGTAAACTCATCCCAACTTGCATGTTACCATCATTCCTTCTTCCTGCAATGTAGATATATTTGTTACATGTTTTATCTTTACTTTTATGGTTAGCAGCAATTCAGATGAAATGATTCATTTAAACTTCTGATCCTATGATAAAATGTAGGATCCTGTTGTAGATTGTGTCCCTTGGGGCTATAAGGTTTCCCAAGATTGCAAAATAGAGGTGCTGTCTTTTCTCCAGTTCCCTTGTGACTTTGGATATACTCAGCAAAACTGCCACTCCTTTGTTTTGCTAGTTTTCCTGTAAAACAAAGAAACCAATTATAATACATTTAACAGTGCCTATAGGCGGCATACTGATGGTAAAAAAGCTTTTGCTTTTTTTAGCAGTTCAACAAGGCTTGCCTCTCCTCTTATGAAATCAGTAAATAGAAGCAAAATAATGTCAGTGTTAGTAATACATGTCTTTAATTGACCCAGCTTAAAATGACAGTTTCTTATAAATATTCTATAAATACCTAAGTTCATTAAATATTAGCTAGGAGTGCAAAGTGAAGCACTTTGGAGAGGTTACAGGAGAGTTCTAGCATGGACTGTAGATGTGTAAACTGGAAACCACATTTTGAATTCTCCTGTTCAGCTGCCTAAACTCTGGATGCCCAAGCATCACTGAATGTTTATTTTTTTACTCCAAAGTCCCCCAGGGGCTTTCTGTGCAGATGCAAAACATTGTGGCTTCAGTCTCAGGACTGAGTAATTAGTAATTATATATAGAGGAATACCTAATGGTATACCTCTGCTGAATAGTCCAAGGGGAGCATCATTACTGCCAATCCATCTGTTTTGTGAGATGGGAGGATGGGAGGAGAAGGCAGGAGTGCATTTTACCTTTCTTCTTTAAACTGTGTTCCTACACAGAGGGGTGAGGAAGAAGTAAGAATTTGTGTAACACTGTGTGTGAGAACCCATAAGGACCATAAATCAGGTTTTCTCTATTTCCCTGTTTCCTGCACTCTAGATGAGTAATCTTGCTGACAACTCATTTCCCTCTTTCCTCCTTTCTTTTCCCATGGCCTTCTGTGCTACTGCCTGCTGCACTACAACTCTCCTTTTCACATAATTCTTTATTACTGCTCTTTCACGTACCAGCTTTCTACCATTAGGTCACTGTTTCTACCCTCTCTTCAGATCCCAAGCATTTGAACAATGGGATCTCAGCAAGCACTATGAGAGTGGTTACTTTATGGTACAGTTGCATAGAGCACCTTGAGAGGGTGAGGAGTCAGTGGAAAAACTACAAACCAAGTTTCAGTAAGACTCTACTGTTCATGGGAAATGTGATTTATCAGGGGTTTGTAACAGTGTATTAATTATATTCTTAAGGTCCTCAAAGATTATATCCTACTGCTTACCTTTATAGTAAATTCAAGTCCCTCCTTCCTACCAAGAAAGCAGAAGAATTTCCCCATACAAATGCCTCAGAAAATTCTTTAACATAGCGAGAACATGTATTTTCCCTTGACCTTATCTGGGACAACAGCCACAGCTGGAGTTTTAAAGCTTGCATATGAAAAAATAAAACCAGATTAAATTCCCCGTGGACTGAAAAGTGCACAGAAACTGCATCTGCTTAGGCTATTGGCAAAGCTGGTCTTTCGTGTCTTCCTCAAAAACATTTCAAGAAGATAATACTTTTTAATGCAATTCTCAGGATGGTTAGTGAAAAGGACTACTTGAATCATGTTGATTTAAGTAGTGTTTGTCACATAACACTGGCTGTTATGAGTTTTTCTGTAATGGTATATAACCTATCTGAAGCGCTTTAGCACAAAAGGTGCTCCAGACTCTCCCTGTTGCTCATTTCTGAATTTTAATCCATTGAATCATCTCAAATGCTATCAGGATGCATTTTTTCCAGTCTTCATAACCTTGCCTGCTGTGTTAACAACATACGTGCCTCAGTACAGTTCAGCTGTATGGAATTCAGGGATAGGTGGTAGGACAAGATGACCCACCAGAGATTTGTGATGAGACTGGAAAAACTGAGGATGTGCAATGAATTTCTGTACCAAGGTGTAAATATACAACAGTAATTCCCCTCAAAATGCTGAAGTTTTGAAGGAGTATTTAAACAGACATCTTCAAATCCTATGTGCATTTTTAAATGAATAACACTTAAAAAGATCAGCAAAGAATGGCTGATTTGGGTGGAGGGTAAGGTAAACAAGGGTTATATTGCTGTTCTCTTGGGCAGCATGAAGGTCCTTGATGAATAGGTTTTGCTCTTTGCATGCTTCTCTCAGCTGCTTCCTTGGCTGGTATAACTTCGCAGAAGTAGAGCTGTGTGCTTTGCTTCCTTTCCAAACATCTGCCCTTGAGGATGTTTTTGTTTGTGCCTGCTCAGAAACACAGGAGCAGCGGGTTTCCAGCACCCTCCCCTCCCAAATCTGAGCTGTTGTGGAGTGGCCAGCTTCTCCCCAGTTTCTCCTACTGCCCTTAGCAGGGGGACCTGATGGGCTTGGTGGTGGCACGGACAAGCTGTGGGGTGACCCTGGCTGGGAGGACCTCAGGGCTATGTTTTCCTGCGCTTTCTGGGCAATGCTAGACAGGCAGCAGGATCTCACTCTGACTCAGACTCATGGCACAGGAAAAGGCTGTATGGCAGGGCCTGTTCCTGCAGGGGATAAAGGTGCTGGCCCTGGCACATGTCAGCACAGCAGAGATGTGCTGGCGCTTGTGCTAGCTGCTCTTGGCTCCCAGTGCAGGCTTGCACCAGCATGGCCTGTGAAGGAGGGTGTCCCAAGCCTGGACTGGAGTCACAGAGCAGATTTTCCCCCCTGGGGCACTGGCTCAGCCTGGCCCAGTGTGCCAGCCCTGTGCTGCTACTGCCGCTATCAGGGAGTCAACAGACATTTTGCAATACCTGCTGTCAGTCCCAAACACGGCAACACATCTTGGATAACACAGCTCAACAGCGCTCAGCAAGCTGTCTCGTTGCCTGGCCAAGTCTTTTCCTAAACAAGCCCGCTTTACGAAAATATTTGAGTGAACTTCTGCTATTGAGCCAGGNAGTCAACACACGTGTTAAAAAGTGCGTGAACTTTTGTGATACACACACATTTGGGGTGCGGGGAGGGGGTGGGGTGGGGGTGCGGGAAGGCGGATTTTGCCTGCTTTGAACGCACTTGAACCGGGCAGTGCCCATACCACAGCTCTGACTAAGCCGCTCGGCATGGCCAGGATCCCCAGGGCCGGCTTCTCCTTGGAGGTAAAGCACGGCGCTCTCGAAGCAAAAAGAGCCTCTCTTAGAGGTACTGGAGAGGGTGACTCCTAAATGGCAAAGGGCAGGCACATGAGCAAAGCGTTTGTTCACCCTGTGTTTTTGGGGGTGTTCGGGAAAGCACGG
>VXBX01005007.1:235655-249597 GCA_013400415.1 Scytalopus superciliaris
GTTCTACATGCCAAAAAGCTGTAATGGAGTAATGGAAAGGCCTGTGCTTATACAATGGAGCCTGATTGCAATCTCAGGGCTCCATTTGTATTCGTTTGTAGCGCGAAACAAAGGAAGGTGTTTGGATTCTCTCTCTGTATATAAAGCCTCCGCTCCAGCACTCTGGGCTGGTCTTCAACCAGGCTTCCCACAGTCCTACTGCCAAATCTACAAAATTTTCCTGGCTGACATTCAGGAAAGTACTGCTCGAG
This sequence comes from Scytalopus superciliaris, assembly GCA_013400415.1. Lineage (NCBI taxonomy): Eukaryota > Metazoa > Chordata > Aves > Passeriformes > Rhinocryptidae > Scytalopus > Scytalopus superciliaris. The sequence continues at coordinate 235,907 of VXBX01005007.1, forward strand.
CTCTAGGATGGAAAGTTAAAAGACTTTGCCTGGTTACACTGAAACATACACAAACAGTGCTTGACGTATGGCATTGATTCATCCTGCACAGGCTGTCCCTGCTCTATCCCAAGGGGCTACAGCATTGTAAAGTTCGCTAAAACCATCTCAGTCACTGGTGTTAGAATCTAGTGTGAGGAGTCATCTTAAACACTTGCGAGGACTCTTTCCCTTGGGAGTTTAGCAGCATGTAGCTGGATCGTAGCACTCATTGAATCCAGGGTCATTTTAGCCTGGGATAAACAGCTCAGATGCATTAAAAAAAATAATGCCATGGTCAAAGATGCCATCAGTTACTGTGACTAAGAGGCTATCCTGACTGTTGGAGGAGTGTTAGACATTTAGATGTTCAGCACTCTCGGCTCTTGAGGAGGGCTAGCAGAGTTTGAGTCACAAGCTCATATTTCTTTACTGTATCACTATCCAATTAGTAATAGAATAATAAAAAAAAAAATCTCAGGGAAGGGTGGAATAGGAAATGTCTCACTGCCATGAGCAGCCTAATGAATATGCACCTTGTCTGTGAAGAAATTATCAGCTGGGCACACATGTCCCGGCCTCTGCCCAGTGGTCACCCCTAGGAAGCAGGATTTGGAGGCTGTTTCTGTAGCCACCCTGCTGTGCTTGTGTCCAGTGAAGAACTGCACAGCAGGAGCAGGGCCAGCATGCCTACAGCTGCCTGCTTCTGGAGGACTTGTCCTGGAAGGCTGACATGGACTATACCAGCCCCCACGATGCAGCCACCTTCACAGAAGGAGAGATGTGCACTGTGCTCTTTGCAGAGGAGCCAGATGCAGGCTTTAGCATGCACTCCTCCAAGCCGGGATGGGCTCAGTTCCTGCCATGTGCCTCAGCTTTTCTATTTGCTTCTCCATAACGGCCTGGACATATAAGGGCAAGAATTTACCCTTTGCTCATCATTGCTTCAATCTACCTTCTGCTTTCAAAGAGCAGAGCTGTTACTGTTACTGTTTTTACACATTCAAAGAGTACTCGAGGTCTGCAGTCAAAATGACACTGAGGAGAGGAGCCCAGTGCAAACCCAGCCATTGTTCTTAACCAGGACCCCATGAGAAAGCACAATGTAAGGTATTGTCCACATGTAGAGTTAGAGAAATGTGAGTTATGCAGCAAAAAGCATCAGACTGGCTTAAACTTGAAGCAAAGATGTTTTTTTGGTTTGTTTTTGGCGTTTGTTTGTTTTTTGGTGGTTTTTGTTTGTTTGTTTTGTTTGTTTTGGTTTTTATCCCTGTCTGGCATTTTCAGGCTTTAGGTCAAGTTGTTAGACCTCTCTGATATCTGGCAACTCTCCTTAAAGTGAACTCAGTGTCTTATGGGCAAACTTTGTAGTTCTGAAAGCTAGGACTCCTTGGATATAAAAAAATGTGGCGAAAAAAAAAGCCAGCATTGAAGTACTGATGTCAGGAGCAATCACTCATTTAAAATTTGTTAGGAGTCAATTTGGATTGACTTTCCCAGTGACAAGCTATGATGAAGAATGAAATACTACTTGTATACTGCCATTCCTGAAGCAAGGGAATGAAGTTGCCATGTGCAGAAATCAAGTGGAAAGAGATAATTACCACTTACTACAACAAGCAAAAATCAGTTGGTAAAGGAAACACTCTACGAAAGTTAAGGGAAACCTCCCCTGCCCCCCATTTATCATGGAATCATAGAATGGTGTGAGTTGGAAGGGACCTTAAGGATCATGTAGTTCCAATCCACCTGCCAGGGGCAGGGATGATACTGACTAGATTTAGGTTGCTCCAAGACCAAACCAGCTTGGCCTTGAACACTACCAGAGATGTGGCATTCCACAACTTCTCTGGGAAACTTGTTGCAGTGCCTCACCACCCTCACGGTAAAGAATTTCTTCCTAATGTGTAATCTAAATCTACACTCTTCCAGTTCAAACCCATTTCCTCTTGTCCTATCACTACATGCTCTTCTAAAAAGTCCCTCTCCAGGTCTTTTGTAGGTCCCCTTTAAGTACTGTAAATTATCATAAAGTCTCTCTGGTGCTTCTCTTGCCCCAGTTGAACAGCCTCAACTCTCTTCCCCTGTTTCCACAGGAGAGGTGTTCCACTCCTCTGATCATCTTTGTGGCCCTCCTGTGGACTCACTCTGGCAGGTCCACATTCTTAAGTTGGGGGCCCTAGAGCTGGATGCAGTACTCCAGGTGGGATCTCACCAAGGTGGAGTAAATGGGCAGAATCACCTTCCTTGACCTGCTGGCCACACTGCTTTGCGTGTAGCCCAGGACTGGGTTAGCTTTCTGGACTGCAAATGCACATTGCTGGGTCATATTGAGCTTCTTGTCTATCAACACCCCCAAGTCCTTCTCCTCAGAGCTACTCTCAATCCCTTCTCTGCCCAGCCTGTAGTTTTGCTTGGGATTGCACCGATCCGGGTGCAGGAACTTGCACTTGGCCTTGTTGAACTTCATTAAGTTCACATAGACCCACCTCCCAAGCCTGTCCAGGTTCCCCTCAATGGCATCCCTTCCCTCCAGTGTGTCAACTGCACCCACAACTTGGTGTCATCAACAAATTTACTGAAGGTGCACTCAATCCCACTGTCCATGTCACTGGCAAGGTGTTAAACAGCGCCATGTTACCAATCCAAGAGACACAAGTATGAAGCAAATAAAAAACTGTATTTATAAAGTCAAAAACAGATGACACATTAGTTTATAGTTTTACTTGGTTTCATTTAAGTTGTGCATTTTATTTATTTTTTGTGCAATGTCGTTTACAAGTGATGGCTGGTACCCAAAGTTCTGGATAAGCACCTTTCTGTTCAAAATTACAAAATATGAAAATAAAAGACTGCAGATTTTTAAAGAATAATGAATATTTGGGAACAGAAGAAAGCCTCAGATTAGCCTACCTGTCTTCTATAACACAGGCTGAAGTGTTTAATCTCATTATTTTGCAACTGATCCAACAGCTTGTCTTTGGTTGAGGCATATACTCCTAAAAGGCATCCAATCTTGATTACAAATGTGAGCAGACATATAATCCATCACTTGATGTGATGATTTCTTTAAATAATTATGTGTCCCGATTTAAAAATATTTTTTTTAAAAGCTCATTTTTCTTTTGACTTGTCTGACCTTCTTCTGTTAGCTTTTGTTGTGTTTGGCCTCTTAGTACCAGAAATGCCTTTCAGTAAGATGTTTATGCCCATGTGTGGCAAAAAACCACAAAGTGGTTTTTCAAGACTAGTATGTTTCTCAGGGGAAAAAAATATAAAAGAAGTAATTTTCTATTGGATTTAACTAACCTGTTATGAAGATACTTCTGTGTTATGTGTATGAATAATTCACAGGACCCACATCTTCCTGCTGCTTTTAGCTCTAGAAGATCTAAGCACTAAATCAACAAGTCATAGAAGATGTGAGTGGTTATTATTTAAGTCAGTGACTGTATCATCCAGAACCTGTGTCATCATGGATTGAAAACATATTTAATGCCTTCTGCAAGATGCAGAGATCAATTGACCAAACTACCTGATTGTCAGGTATCATAGATTAACAGAATATGCTGGGTTGGAAGAGATCCATCAACATCATCGAGTCCAATTCCTGGCCCTGTGCAGGACATTCCAAGGATCACCCCATGTGCCTGAGAGCTTTGTCCAAACGCTTCTTGAATTCACACAGACTTGGTGCTGCGACCACTTTCCTGGGAAACCTGTTCCAGTGCCCAGCTACCCTCTGGGTGAAAAGCCTTTTCCTGATATCCAGCCTAACCCTCCCCTGACTCAGCTTTGTGTCGTTTTCTCGAATCCTGTCACTGGTCATGAGAGTGAAGAGATTGGTACCTGCCCCTCTGGTCCACTCACAAGGAAACTGTAGACTGCAATGAGGTCTCCCCTCAGTCTCCTCTTCTCTATGCTGAACAAACCAAAGAAAATTTTGTTGTGTTCAAGTAGGGAGGTTTTCCATACTATTTCTGTGATTCAGTCAACGTTCTCAAATTGAATGTTGCATGGCCACTTGTTATTTTGTGTGTAGGTGTTTAACAACCCAGTGTCAAATAGCCCTGCAGATCTGAAAAGGTGTTAAAAGTCAACTAAAACGAGTTAAATGATTTTCAAATTGCACTTCTTTGTGCAAACAGTTGCAATTTGGATGCCAAGTGACCTTAAATAGAAAGTCCATGTCACAGCACAGAGAAGCGTCATCAAGTTTTAAGCTAGATTTGCTGTTTTGCACCACAAGTTGCAGCAGCAGAAGTAAAAATCTTATGTATGGTTTAAGTCTAAATCTTGTAGAAAAAAGGATGGGCAAATGGTGTTTTGATTATAGTCTGTTGCCACTGCACTTACAAAAATGGTATCTGTCACAAGACGTGTAATACACATCTGGACATTAGACACACAATGAGGAACACTTAGCAGCCAAATAATTGTGATAAATGTAATCTAGTAACGCATGTAAGTCAAATAGTTAGTTTTTATTTGATTCTGATTGTCATCTCTGTGACTAGAGCAATAATTTCCATGGATAAGCCATATGTTTCAACAGCACTCTTGCATTCCAGCTTCAAGTTCTTGGATTGGGTCAGAATGCCAGGGTTGTAGGAAATGATGTGAGAAGTTCCCAAAGCTGAACTGAATAAATGCAAGAGGTGGCAGTGTCAGGCTTTGCTGCAACACCCCTGGGTCTAGCTGTGCCCAGCAGGTCTGAGGCAGGGCTACCCTGGCATTATTTGTGCCAAACACTGTGAGTCTGTAAGATGCAATGTTCAGAGAAAGTTCTAGAGTCTTATCACTATGTAAGGCCCATCACAGCTCTAAGACCCGCACTGAGGCACTGTAATTCAAAATTGTATTTCTGAAGTGAAGCAGCCTTCCAGCTGCTGCTTTGAGGCGCATTTCTCTGGGTCGGCCAGCAGCTAAGGAGGTTTTTGCTCCTTTAGCAGAATATTACAGATTCCAGGTTCCATAGCACATATATATGAATGGCAAGTTTTTAGAATGGGGCATGAACTCTAACCATTTACTGTTTTCAAATAGTATGGTAAAAAGTTGAGACAATAAGCGCTGTAAAAATAATCACAGAACTCATTTTACAAAAGAAAAAAAAATTGACTGCCAGAAAACAGGAAGTTCTTGAAAATGCTTGAATTTGTAACTACTATTCAAATTTCACAATGGACTGTGAGAATGTGCCCAGTATAATAGCTTCTAGGAATATCAGATACAGAAAGGAAAATCCACTGCTGAAGGAGAGATCTAGCCTAGCAATTTTCAGCATGTCAGAGAATTAATTTCAGGTTCAGTTTTGATCACCATTTGGTCATCATTGTTTGACATCTGTAAGAATCATTTCTTGTCTTCCAGTCTAAAAAACAGTGAACATAGTTTTTTTGTTACCTATGCCATACAGGAATATTCCCATTCAAAGTAATTTGAGAGTAGCCAATGCAACTGAAAGAACAAGCAAGTCTGGTATGTTTGTAGCTGTAACCAAAATGTATTTACTATCTCACTAGACCTCACTCCTGTGGTCTTGCTGTCATCATTTCTAATCTGCTTTTGCTGTGTGATTGAGCTGTGAACACTTTGGGCATGATAGTTTTAGTTATCATGTTTTCACAGCACTTCAGAAGCTTTTCAGTTTCTTAATATTTTGCTGCCACAGAAAGAAGTAGAAGAAATATTGCATAAAGTTGCAAAAAGAAGCATTGCTTAAAATTGATATGAGCTGGTATTTTTCAATGTGAATTTTCTAATTTTATGCCTGTGCTTCTGAAGTCACAGGTTCTGCATTTCATTCTGCTGTTGCATCCTGTGTTACCATGGGCACTTGGACCTGAACTCATCCTCCCTCTGCTAGCCAGTGAGCAGCAGTGACAAGAGTAGGAGAAAACATGTCCTGAGATCCTTCTACAATGGGGAGAGGTGAAGAGTGTGCTTGAGTTCTCATGTCTGTCCAAAAAGTCTCTGAGCGAGACTCTAAGGAAGTCGCTTCCATTATCCCCCACTGTAGAATGGTTGTGATAGAGTTTGTGAGATTTATATAATCCAAATTTCGGCTACCAATATATAAATACAGCTGTAGTGAGATCAGAAATTTCTATTTTTCTAATATTTGGAAATTCAACATTTCTGCAAAAGCTAAAAATTCTTAAAATTTTCCGTAAAAGCGTGTTTTAGAGCAAAGATTCTTGGCATATTGCTTTGAAAAAGTATTTTGTATCACTGACTAAAAAAAATTATTGACAAAATAAAAAGTCTTAAAATATGAAACAAAAGCTCTACTATTTTGAAAGAGGATATTATGCTCATTTTTTTGAAAACTGTTTGATGCAAAAACATTCCTTTTTTTGAAATGCCAGTTTATAGAAACTAAATTATCTGTTGGCAAAAAATTTCTTTGAAGCCTTTCAGCCTCTTACCTCTAGAAGACTAAGGTTTCTATTATAGACAGGGAAGAAATTCACTAGAAAACCATGTCAGAGCCACTCTGATGAGTTCCTGTTACTGAATCTCAATCCATGGGAAAGGCAATCTGTTGGGAAAGGATGTAAAGAAATTCAAAACCGTGACTGTACTATCATGACTTTCTTGCCTGTACATTACACTGCTTTGCTAGGTCAAACTAATCTGTGTAGCTCAGGCTGTACATCACCAGGGGCTCTCTGGCTTGCCACTGATCTGTCGACAGGCTGATAGCAAACCCTTCTCCAGAAAGTTAATGGATTGCCCCTACGAGCCTATAAAGCTCTGCCAGATGAATTTATTTTGTGTGGTTTATTTGAAAGCAATGGATGAGTTTCCTGAGGCGAAAGCCATATTCCAAACACAGGAAGCAGAAATGGGATTTATGGCACTTTTAAGTAGAACCACAGGCCAGATAGGAATCGTAGGGTTTTTACTGGTGTTTGGGCATATGTACCTGATGAGGATGGAGTTCCCAGCTCAGTGTATCTGAAAATGTCTGGTTTGGCTGAGGCTTCACAAGAGGCATTGCCACTGTCTAGCATTACACGAGTAACATGAAGAGCCTGGTTCCTCAATTGTCCTGATATAGAGGGAAAGAGGAACATCCAGAAGGCAAATCAGAACAAAGAGTCTAATGCATTGAGGAATATGTTACTTTTTGTTTCTTTTTTATTTTCTTTTGTGGAATTAAAATGGTGAGATAAAGGTCAAGGACTATACTCTTCTGAAAATACCCACATTTTTTCAGTGCAAAATATTTCATTGAAAAAATCGTAATCAGCTCTATGGAAAAGTTGCAGGTCACGGTAAATATACTGTGGAACAAATTTCTGGAGCAGGTTTCTTATCATCTGCTGCCTTTAAATCAAGAAAACATTTCTTGCTAAAAGATATATGATGTTTTATCTACAATTAATGGGATTCGGTGCAGGAATTACTGGATGAAATTTGACGGCCTATGCTATGCAGGTCAGACTAAATGTTCACAGTGACCCTTGACCTTTGCAGCTATTAATCTTCCATGAGAGAAAAACCATAAAAGATAGATGAATGCTAATAAAAGGGAACCAGAGTCTCTGGAGGACTATTTAGAAGGTTCCCTTGAATTAGCTAATGCAAGGAAAAGACGTTTTCTGATAGAAAGACCTCTAAACCCCTAAAGTTACACAGATTATATTTCATTTTGACAGGGAAGGAAATTGCATTTTGCTTAAAAACATTGTTTGCTAATGTCTTCTTGTTTATCTCCACTTGGGGTGTGATCAAAGGGGAGGAGATTTAATGAAAAATGGGAAAATTAAAATGTTACAGGGTTTGCCCTTTCACAGGTTTAAAAAATATTTCTCTCTGAGAAAGCCAGTTCCCTTTGGGGAAAATGTAGAAATGTTATCCCTCCTCTGGTGCGACCAGCATTTATAGGTCTGCTTAGGACAGGGGCTGTGCCTCTTTCTCCTCCATCTCCATCCAGCACACTTAAGGTGGGGCTTTGGAAGGAGGTGCACCAGCAGCAGCGTTTGGGACTAGATGCTCAAGTGTTGGAAATACTCAGCCAGGACAGCACTGCACTGTGTTCAGGGAAGGCTTGGTCAGGAGGTGTTCAGGTCTTTTGTCCTGATCATGGTGATCTGGAGGAGCTGATGGAAACCTTAGGTGATGACCAGAGCCCTGTAAACCATGTCCCAAGGGAGAAAGGGAGGTTAAAAGACTTTCCATAGATGCCTGTGACTTACTATGGGAGGAATCTGTTTGTGAGAGGACTAAAGAAGCTTCCTTCTATTTAATCCATGTCTCGGACAGCAGGGCCACGTACTACGGTATCCTATCCAGACGGATGGAGAGAGCTGGTGATGGAAATGAGCAACACAGGAGATGTGTGAGGTGCCTTTCTAACAGGCCACAGCTTTTCTTCTTAGAAAATGTTGGGAGCCAAGACTGACAAGGGCAGACGTATCAGAAAGATGCTCATGGTACATGGAGGGAGGAATCCTACTTGTTAATACTCTGCTGTGGATGAGCTCCAGGGAAGCCTATCTGGGAAACTGATTCAGGGCTTGCAGTACAACTGTAAAATGGTTAGGGTAAAGGAAGGAATAGAGGAAAGATATGCCAAATGCAAAAATGAGATCCTGAAATCCTTCACTGTAATGTGATGAGGACGGTTGGTAGAACAGAAAATGAGGATGGAGCACAGGGAAAATCCACACCTGCAATTTCATGTATTCTAAGCGTACAAGGACATAATATGAAAAAATAATTCTGTTTTTCTCTGCCAAATTAAAGCAACTCAAAAAGATTGAAAAGTAATGTGATAGTTTCTCCTTGAGATGGTTTTCATCGAAGACATACAGCATTATGTGCATTTAACAACACACACGTGTGCTGACCGAATGATTTGCTGTGTAGGGCTGAGAAAGGTTGGGAACAAGAAAATGAATTAATTGGGGAAAAGCAGACAGTGGAGAAAGCTAAAATACAAATAAATCAAATGGAGTAGTTTCCAAAGTGCATAGATTTTCTATCACTAACTGCTAGGATATTTCAGCCCTTAAAAATTTGCCTGATACCTGTAATTAGGGTGTTATTAATTCAGTTGCTGCTGTAACTACTTTTCCCTTTTGATTGTTTCTCTCTGCCAAGACCTACATTATAATTTGAATATGTATATAGCAATCTAACAGAGGACATATGGCATGTGGAGAGAAACAATACATCTCTCCATAAGAAATATATACTAACGCCTGGCTCTTGAGATTAATTTCCATCATCTCATGGAATTTTATAATTCTATTGAAATGCCTTCTGGGGTAATTATTAAAAATCCTGGATGTAGTGGTACCTTGTAAATGAATGCTATATCCTAAGCTGCAGTGAAGCTGCAACAGCTGGTTCTCATGGAGGATCTGATCTGACTAATATACCATTTTCCAAATAATCATGGTCAGAGAAGAGTGCAGGGAATGCAGGTCACCAGCTGAGCTCACTTTCTGACAGCTGAGATAGAACTAGAGGAAATTTTTTTTATGACTGTCCCACCACTGGCCTGAGAGCAGAGGGGGCAGCTCGTGATTCAGTCCCACCAGCAGCAGCTTGGGCCTTCACCAGTTCCAAGGATGGCTCTGCTGGCTTATAACCTGTACATCAGCTGGACAACAGAACCTTTCTTCCTTCTCCAGTTCTTCTTGTGCTCCCCAACCACATAATTCTCACCATCATTCTTATATTATACATGTTATTGTCTACCTGTGTGTATTTTTCAGTTACTGCATAAATAGGGCTTCTCCCGTGAATTGTGCTCAAGACATTCTGCTGACTCACAGGTGGAGCTTTTCCCACAGGAATGCTTAAATTACTTGAAATGAGAAGACCATGCTACATGAACAGCTTTTCTTTCCTGCCTGGTTTCAGTTCAGTTCTGGCTACAAGGGCACTCTGGTACGTGCTCAGCTCCTTGCTGAGACTCACACCTATTCCTGCTCTGTGGGCCACTGACTCACCCCTGCTGGCTGAGTCAAGGTGTAGGAATGGTTAGTGAAGGCTGCCAGCTGGACTAGTAGGAAAAACAGTTGGGCCTGAGTTTTACAACAAATAGCAAAGCAGTTGAGCTCAGGTGGCCTACTTTATTTCTTGTCCTCAAATAAAAGTTTTCATTGTTCTCTCAGCTCTTGCTCTTGCACTTGCCTTTTGTACACTTCTTTGTCAAGGTTTAAATCTCTTGTTCTGAAACAGAACTGACTTGGGCAAGCACATGGTGAGACTGAGGAGAACCTCCACCAAAAGTCAAATAATAAATTGAAGGTAAAGGCAAAGAATAAAAACTATTGCTGGGACTCTCACACTGCAGTGTCCTTCCCTTGCAGAATATTTGCTTCCACTGTCCATGTTGCCTTCTTTTGGTCAGGACCTCATTTTGCTGTTCTTCACACAGTATGCAGGGATGGGAACATGATTACATGTCTCAGACATACATGGCTTTATTCCCATTTAGAGATTACTGAAATAAAGTACATAAAGAACAGAGCTCTTTGAAGAGTGGCAAAAGACTGTAGTATCATTTTTCAGCTGGGTGGGATTCCTATGAAGTGCTTGTGACAAGGCTTATTTCTCAGAATACTCTTCATAACAGTGTAAAGTCTCTGGCATTTCATGTGTAATCCATCTCCAATGATTTGTTGTTCTCCTCTGCAAAGAGAACACTGGATTTCAGACAGGACTGTATAGATATCTTATCTTGGTTAGCATCAGCAAATAAACACATGGCTTTTTCAGCTAAAACATAGAAGTCTCTGAGGAGCTGATAAATTAATACTTCTTCCAGGCCCACATCCTCTGTTATTTGGGAGCAATTACACACACATGTACCAGTGGCTTACACAAATGAAAGAGAAATTATTGAAACATGATTCTCATTAATCAGGAACTCCAGATTATTTCCCTAATTTTGGTATAGGACCGTGGTTTATAGTGAGCAGACGCTGAGCCCTCAAAACAGAATTTATAGATATTAGTCTTCAAGACTGGCATGATGCTGTTAAAACTGAACATGTTATGCAGGCAAAAGATGTTCTTTTCAGAGCATAAATTACATGTAAATGATCTTCCCGTGTTTTATACAATGTTTTGCAGCATTACTTGCAGCATTTTGGTCAATAAATTATATTGCTCCAAAGTCAACATGCATATTTAGACACCTCTCTGGGTTGTTGCCTTTGGAAATTCAGGTACCTCCCAATGGCAAAACAGTTTAGTTGCAAAGAATGCAGGAAAAATCCTGTCATCGTGAAGTCAATAAGGAACAAGAGGGGCAATTTTTCTCTTTTTAGAATGAGCAGCTGCTCTAAAAGAAGCCTCTTCTGGCCTTTTCCCCCATGCCACACTCTTATCACTTCTTCACCCCTCTGATCCTGGCTATTTCTGCTGTACAGACATGGGTTTTGAACATATATGTCTCCAGCAAACAATGCCAATGCTTGTCCTGCAGAGGCCTGTAACTAAACTTCTTCCCAGAGCAGTATTTTGCCCTTGTTCAGAGCTTATCTTCATTCTGACAAGTCCTTGTCAGAGTGAAAAGCAGGAATATGCTTAGGATCTGCTGTTTTTCTGTGCCAGTATAATCTGTAAGTAGACAAATATGCTTAAAAATTATATTAGGCATGAAATCTGCAGAAAAACAATATCAAGTAGAAAAATTACCTGGCAAGAATCAGCCCAATACAAGATAGCAACAACAACAATAATACATAAGCTTATTTTATTCTATTAGTAATTGACATTTTCACCATATTATTCAAAGTTGGCTTTAATTAATTGCACTTTTCTTCTCTTGTGTATTGCTCCAGGCAAATTGTTAGTACTTCATATCTGCTGTTGCTGCTTCTTCTGTTCATTTTATGATTTCCTCTTTCTTTCCTTGCCATTACCCTCTTCTTGAGCCAGGCCCTAATCTGAAACTTATTAATCAGTCATTTTTCCTGCTGTACAATACAACACTATAGGACCTGGAAATTTCAATGCATAAATCTCTGCTGCTAATTGTTTTTTTTGTTGTTGTTGTTGTTGTTTTTTCTTTGTTTTTTTTGTTTGTTTGTTTGGGGTTTTTTTGGTGTGGTCAGTTGTCTCCTTTGTTTTTTTCAGCATTAGGTCTTTGGTAGTGTCCTTTCAAACGAACCCCTTTCCACTGAACCCCTGTGATATGTTTTCAGTTTTTATGTTCTCTCACAAGTAGACTTTGCATTGAATACGTCATATTCTTTTTCATAGGCCTTGCCCATATCTACAGCTTTATTCTTACTCCAAATGTTCTTCAGTGTTCATCCCACCACTGTTAAGGTAAAAAAAAAAAAAGAATCACATATAGTGCTTGCATATATCAGTAGTTTGATTCAATTTGCCATCATGCTGATGTCTATGTTCCTTGTATTTGCTTTTCTGATAAAACAGTATTTGCAGTTAATTTTTTAAAGAACACATTAAGGACATGTGCTTTTCCCTCCTGCTAGAGCCTGCAGCTAACATGTGACAACACTTCATTTTTTTACCTTTCCTTTAATTTCCATTGCAGTTTCACAACTTCATGATATAGAGCATTTCAGAAAGCCAACACTACCGTATTTTCATTTCATTTACTCAAGCCAGGAATGTTACATACTGCTCTGTATTTTTCCCTTTCTGCTCCATTTTCATTTGTCAGGCATTCCAAAAGAACTGTCTTGTCTTGACATACCGCTCGAAAGTAAGGGAGAACAAAAACACCAAGAGAAAGAAACTTCAAGGCTTTATGCTGGCTTTATCCTTCTCCTAAGTGAGGCCAGAGCATAGGAAGAGTTGGTAACTTTGTGGAGATAATCACAGAATGCTAAAACAGCACTCTTCTCATCACCTTGGGCCATTATATCCACAACAGCAATACTGCTGCTGCCTCCCTACACCTTACCCTCTCTCAAAGAGCAGGGTAAGGGAAGGCAGTTCTAAAAGTCTCTATACCACCACTGCATAAGGGTTAAAAACTCAAAAGCTTGTCACCTTGACAACCTCTCCCGGCTTGCAGAAAACCATGTGCCATCAAGCGATCAGTCAGTCACTGCTAGTAGATTGTATGCTGTTACCACTTGTGAATGTTACTGCCAACTCTCCTCTATGATCATTGGCTCTATTAAAGTTTCTGGGGCCTTGCTATGTCACAGGCACAAAAGTGCAATTTACAGTTTTGCAGAAGGTTCTATTCCAGCTAAATTCTTGTTTGGAAGAATTTAATTGAAAGGTTTTTTTGTTTTGTTTGTTTTGATTGGTGTGTGTGTGTGTGTGTCTACCTTTGTTTGTTTTTTCTTTTTCCTTGTCTATCTGTTGCAGTAACCTCAAGCTTGCTGGAAAGAAACCATTAGGCTGCTTGTATTAACCTTTAGGCTTGTCTTTGTGCCTTGTATGCAGAGCTCACTCCTCAGCTTCCCTTGATCCACAAAGATCCTTGATCTCCGCCTCTTCTCATTTAGACATGGGTTGTGACACTGCTTTTCTCCTGCTTCTTGTCGGTGGAAGCACAGAAAGCCAGTAGTATTCAGGTGTCAAATTCATGCTTACAGCCCAAAGCCCTCCATCCTTGTGTACTATCTGGATTTAAAGTGCAGCTCTTTAGAGGCTTATGATAGCTGAAACCAATAGCAGCCTAAAAAATTCTAAACTCTATACTTTATTGTATATAT
>VXBX01005007.1:249670-287250 GCA_013400415.1 Scytalopus superciliaris
TAGCATAGAAGTCTGTCACCATTCACACAAAGACTGGACACAGCCTTCTCCGTTACTGGCATTTTGGGTTCTTTCTCTCCACATTCCTAAGTATTCTATAAATTCAAGTCAGATTACTCAATGTGTCTGTCATTTTGCCTCTGCAAACATATTGATTGAGCTTGGGACACAACTCTGCTCCTTCAAAGACTCACAGCATTGTCATGCTCCATCCTGCTCTTCTGAGCAGTCTGTTCCCACACATCTGTCCAGATATTTCACTGAGAGGAGGAAATGGGGTGTGGAAAATTTTGGACTTTCCAAAGAGATGTGGAAAAACTAAGTCAAGTGGTTGAGATCTAGAAAGAAAGAAAGAAAAAAAAAAAAAAGGAAACCAGAGAAAGATTTCAACTATTTCTCTTAATGTCAGGTCTTCAGCAGTAAATCCATAGTTTATTTCCCGTGCCATATGTCTCTATACACAGCCAAGAAGATGAAATTTGAAATGAATTTAACAAGCATAATTTTATTTCATCCAGTGAGTCACTTTTATCTGCCTACTTATTTTTATGGCTCCCTTCACAATTGTATATGTAAACCTTTCAAATAATTATGGTTTGTCATCATAACACTTCTCCAAATCAGAGAATTATTATGAGCTTACTATGACTGGAAAACTGAGGTGCAGAGAAATTAGCCACTTGCACAAGGTCAAAGAAGGATTTTCAAACAGATTCAGCTCCAGTTTGCTGACTTCCCTCCTCCATTTGTTCATGTGTGTATATATATATATACACCTATATATATGTGTGTGTGTGTGTGTGCTTTTGAGAGTTATAACTGTTAAATGACAGATTATTAGCATTTTGTTAATTTATTAAAAAATATTAGAACATTTAGTACTGCCGGTAGATACACTGAATTGGGATTCTTGGCATATGAGTCACAAATTACATGTATTATTCAGAGGTTTCATAGGCAGGAGTATGACTGCAGTTTATAACACTGCTCTCCCAAGGGACATACACTAATTTGTTCTGATGGAACCACCAGGGAAAAAAAAATAGGCATTTGTATCCACTAATGCTGGGAAGACAAGTGGTTTTGGTATCTGAACTTCCTCTACCTTTTTATGGCTGCACAGGCCAAATATCTTACTGTCCTTTGCGTATTTCATTATATTTAATTAGATATCTAAGTGTCATTATGGCTGAATGGGAAAGGTTGAAAGCGCACTAAAAAAACTACTTTTTAAACCCATTTCCATTCCACTAAAGATCAAAGTATTAAAGTACAAAGTAGCTTTCATTTTCTGGTTCTCTAGAAAAGTGGCTCAAACCAAACTTAGCAATAGTATGGAGCTGTGTAAATAATTTTTTTTTTGTACAAAGCTGACGTACAAAATTTAATGACAAAACCCCACTATCTTTAGCATATTCATGTCTTAAATGGTAATAAAAATAAAATTAATTTTAAATATTTGAATAAAAGTAGGAACTTCACTGGATTGGAAAAATTAATAATTTATAGCATTTTAAATAAAACTAAATAAAATTCAGTGAACAATAGGGTACTGTTTTCAAGTTCAGCACTAGTAACCTTGCTCCGAAAGGCTTACAGCATTCAATTACAGTGCGGTAGAGAACATAAAAGTACCTTCTCTAACAGCTTTAAGTATCAATTGCAACTGTTTCAGTCTGGAACAGGTTGAAGCTATTCTGCTTTTTAGATTGATGTAGGGCCTAAAAAAAGTGTGCAGGTACTATCATTCTTTCCTGTTAATGAGTGTTTAAGTACATTGTCATTCTCTCTTTTTTTCTCGTTGACACACCCTCACTAAAATGATGTCTAACCAGGTGACTAGAGAGTTGTATGTTGATATTCTAGTTTCTATTTTTAATTGACAACCCAGGCTGACAACATAGATGCTTATCTGCAGATTAATAATTACTTTCATCCACAGGCAACTGATTTTTTCCCTCTCATTTCATTTAAATTCACTTTATGTGACTCTTCTGTGTAATTTCTAAGTATTATCCATGGACCTTGAGCATGCATGGCTGAGCATGCAGGAGAGTTAATTCCCAAATCAGAAGCAGCACTGCTGTATTAAGGACTGACAAAGATTTTCATTATCTCTTTGAAGACAGTTTCCGTTGAGTTGTGATGTGTCTCATTGGTAAGAGCTGTACTTCAAAACAGAAGTCTAACAGCATTAGATAGTTTTGATGAACTACTAAAACATGCATTTGGGGGATAAGTACAGTTG
Source organism: Scytalopus superciliaris (assembly GCA_013400415.1). Lineage (NCBI taxonomy): Eukaryota > Metazoa > Chordata > Aves > Passeriformes > Rhinocryptidae > Scytalopus > Scytalopus superciliaris. Next base: position 251,919 of record VXBX01005007.1, read on the forward strand.
GTGAAATCCTGGCCCCGTTACAATCAACAGGAATTTGTCAGTGACTGCACTGGATTTGCAAATTCACCCATTTAAAGAAATTAAATGAATGAACAAACCTTTTTTGTTGTTGTCATTATTGTAACATTTTTCTTACATATTTTTCAAAATACTAAGTGACTGGTTAATTTCATCCAGTTTTCTTGAATCTCTTGTTTCCCAAGGAGATCCCAATTCAAACCCTAATCTTTGTCTCAAAACCTCTGTCTTTGTCTGAACCAGCCTGCTTGGGTTTTCCTATTGAAAAATGTGCTGTCTCCATCCAAGTGCACGTCACTGGGGCTCTGGGAGGAACCTGGTTATGGCATGTTCTGAAGGCGGCTCACCCAGGGAAGGGGGGAGGGAGGAGAGATGGCTGTTTGTTTCCATAGTGGCTAATTTTGCAAATGAAGAACCTAATTACTCATCTCCCACGCTGAGTTTATGCCTGTGAAGGCAGCAAATGTATGCCAGTAGCTGTGATGGAGAGGGTCAGTTGAGAGCAGATACCGGGGTGGTCCCTGCTGCTCACTGAAACTTGTTAGAACAGATTCTGCTGTTGAGGTACCCTTGTGTAGTACAAAGGGAGGTTATATTGTTGGGCACATTTTAATTCTTGCCAGTATTAGTCACAGCCTTGATGACTCATCAATCTGGCTCACAAAGTAAAAACAGATTTACCCTTTACAGGGTTTGGCAGTTGGCAGATGATTGTTTCCCCTTCGTGAATCAGACTTTTATTTATTTAGTGTAATCAAGAAGGAACTGTCTGTTTTGTGACCTTCTAGGTTAGTGAAAGGGAACAAAGGATTTCTCTTTATTATTATTATTTTTTGGCATCATGCAGTTAGCAGAACAATGCAAAGCTATGATAAAGGATCATGCTCTGGTTGGCTGGCTGCTTGGGTTGTAGCTGCATGCCACATTATTATTCCAGTTGGTCTGAGGAACTCTTTTACATGAGCAGAAATAAGCTATCTATGACAAATAAAGTAGAATCCATATGCTTTAGAATCAGTCAGGAAACATTGTTCCCTTTTAACAGATACCTAGATAACCATTTAACACTAAGGCACTGAAAGTTCCTTGAATAAGTTCCTTTGCTAAGATGGAAAAAATTAATAAGAGGTTTTTGCAACATGCTTGGCTATTGGACAAAAAACATCCTGCCAGATTACAGACATATCTCATGCAAATTACAAGAAAAAAAAAAAATCAGATGGCAGGCAGGGACTGTGGTATGCAACTCCAGGACAGCAATCTGGGTAACAGACATAAAATACATTTAGAGATTGCTCAATGACAGTGGAGCTGAAAGAAATTAGAAAAAGCTAATAATAACTAACCAGAAGTGATTAATTGGTTAGTGCTTCTTATCCAGATAAGGAGAAAATGCTATTTGGAAAGTTCATGCAGTTCCTAAACTTTGCATTTTGTTTAAAGAAAATGGCTTCACCAGCATGAAGCACACTAATTCACTCCCTGGCCTGGCGCTCTGTAGGAATTTTGCTGAGACCTGTAAATGATCTGCAATATGTTCAGGGAATGCCAACAAACATTATTCCTCACTGCAGCTGCATTTGTTACATAGTTTTCTAAGCTGGTTATTTCTCAATGTTTTTCCCTTCTGCATTTGGCTAAAAGAAGGTTTCAAATGCCATGAAAAACCTTGGTGCTGAGAGAAGGTGCAGTGGGGCTCCACAGGGTGGGCTTGGCAGCATGTGGGATGCACCTGCCATGAAGGTCATACTGGCCTCCCTGGTGTTGGTAGGACTCTGAACACTGAACTCACGAGGAGGAGGCTTGTTCTCACTGCATTTCTGTACTACTGTACTGTGAAGGATATAAATGTGCTATTTTACAAAGAGGAAGAATATGTTAGGAAGAAAAGATAGAAAAACTCTAGTTCCTCAAGCTACATACTTGAAAAAGTGCAGAGTAATCCACACTTCTTTAAATCACTACTTTCTAGGATATTAGAAGTCTTCAGCATTGAGATGGGGAAAAATCTGTGTTAGGTATAAATAAAGCATTACTACCCAATTGCTCTATCGGGGATTGAGGCATTGCAATAAGAGCTCCCACAATTTCTTTATTAAGAAAGATCTGCTTCTTTATTAAGAAAGATCTGCTTCTTTGTTAAGCAGATCTCACCAAGTTACCAAACTGAGAGTATTTTTCAGCAAATAGTGTGCTTTGCTTAGCACTGTATGGTCAGTGAGTAACAGCAGATGATCAAGGGATACTGCAGGTTATTCCTCACTGGAATTTGTAAAGACAAGATAAAAAAAGTATCTGTGGGGAATGGTTTCAGTGAAAGTTGAGTCAGTGATATCTTGAGATCTCTTTCATCTCTCTGGTTTTATCTGTTAAGTAAAGATAAAATGATGAAAACCATGTTTCTTGATCTGAATGCAGAGGTGCATAATTTGACCTGAAAGAAGATTGATTCAATTTCTATTGGAAGTCAGTGAGTCTCTGAATATATCCCTATTCATTCTCAAAGCTATAGTGTTTTTGACTTAAGAGAAGACATACAGAAATATTTATCTTGAAGAACGTATTTAGGGCACATTCCCAGATTCTTTACTCTGACCTGATAATACTTTGACATACTACTGTGACCACAGTTTTAGTGTGACTTCACCTGAAATACTCCCAAAGCAAATGTTCTTGAATTTGATAGCGTGAGCTATAAGATAGCCTCTTACAAGTAAAATGATCATGAATACAACTAGAGCAGGGAGAGAATTACTTGCAGAAACATGGGTGCACTTTGTTCTTTCACTTTCTTTTCCTCAGAAGTATAAAACTCCTGAGACCAGCAACTGACAAAAATAAAACAGTAAAAGTAATGCACAGTACTAGTTGTGCTAGGGACTGTGTAAAGGTATAGTGATTGAAGTTAGCAATATTCATGATTTGATTATGGCTTTCAAGATTTTCAGTGTTCTTCTTCAAGCCCTTTTCCCCCCACTTGCTTACGCTGTGAAAGAGTCTCAGCTATTGCTTAATAAAAAAAGATTCTAATCCACATAACTGCAGGAAAACCTCAGGAGTTCATAACCAGACAGAGAACTGAAAGAAGAAGGCAGATTTTTCTTCTTTTTCATTTAAGTCTTACAATTTTAAAGTCAACATAAAAGTTTATTTGTCCTTCCTCTGGATTTGGGGACTATGTATACTAAGAAAAAAGCGGACTCACTTCCAGGCAAACCATTCTGTCTAAGCAAGGGGTGGGGGAAGGAAACTATTGTTAAAAATGTGGAAATTTAGCATAGAGAGATTAAACTGCTCGCACTTTCAACACTTGGTTATACAGATAAGGTCAGTGCCCAAGAGAGCGCAGAGGCCTGTGGGAGAGCTGGGAACTGACCCCAGCTGCTCCTTGGGAGGGACACAAGTGGCACCAGGTGTGAACGAATCAGTGCTCAACAGTGCAAAACCAGCTGCAAAGCTTAGTACTTTCTTAATGAATGTCATTGTGGAAAACCTCAATGGACTGCCCACAACGGCCTGTGCTCATCTCTAGATCAAGGGACATGTGAAACAAAAGAGCTCATTTATTGTTCTTGACACAGAATGCTGTGAATTCTGAAAGTTTGCACAGCATTACGGGGAAATTGAACAAGGCCATGGGTAAGAAATCAGTAAATATTACCAAATAAAAACCAAATAAAACCAAGCTGAATGAAACAATTCACCCATATTGTTCTCAGGAAAGCTAATTTGCTTTCATTTGGGAATGACTCAAGGGTGGGAATGCATTTCAGTGGTATATCTTCTGTTTTCCTTGTTCTCACACTCTTCTTTAGATATTGACTTGTGGTCACTGCTGGAGACAGGATGTTAGTGTAAGTGGGGTTTTGTTATGACCTACCTACAACTGTCCCAAGGTTTTGATGTTATGAGGGACATGTACTGGCAGCAGCTGGAGATCTAAGCCATCAGCCGTTGGAAGTTTTCTTAGATGCTATGTGGGTTTTGTGGCTATTAAGTAGTTCCAGAGATGCTTTCCCCCAGAATCTCTTGGCCCTACAAATAAAGCAATTCTGCATGGTTTTAGCTACTTTAGACTCTCTGTGAGTCACTCGTTGCGATTGCAGTGTATGGAAGGGGTCAAACGCTTTGTTAAAAAGGGTGGGCTGTACCACACTGGAAATTTTTTCCTTCAGTATACCCCTGACATTTCTAAAATCTAAGAAATGGCTATCTACAAATAAATAACATCTGTGTGTTATCAGTATAATCCGTCTTGAAGATGGAACACATTCATCTGGGTAGAGCCTGAAAGCCCTCCCAGGAATATTTCAAATCCATTTCCTAGGTAAAGCAAACAGATACTTCTGCCCCAGCCCTACATCCCACACTGACTCCCTCATTCACAAGGAACCCCAGTGACCTCTCTGGGTCCATACAGACTAACCATACTACAGGGCAGGGCTTTACCCTTCAGAATTAGCACAAATTGTTTTTCTGATGGGTATACTTCAATTTTGCCACTTCTCCTAATGAGGAAATTCAGTTTAAATTAACATCCGGAAATGTTGAAATGTACAAAGTGTTTTAAATGAAAATATTAATACCTCATTTCAAATATCACCATGTTTGAGGGAGACAGAAGAAAGAAAAGGTAGGTGACACTTCAATTTTTCATCTTGATTCAACAGAGGGGAGTCTATGGTTAAAAAAATAAAGCTGAAGGATGAAAATAAATTGCTTTCCTGGAGCCTTTTACTCATGTAGGAGTTATTTTTCCTAGTGACTAACCATGTGAATTATTCCTTCAGCAGACTGACTTGTGGATTCACACAATTTAATCAAACTATGGCTCAAACCTATACTGTAATATAATTTTTTTGCCAGCTAAAAAAAAGAGAAATGTAGCAAACAGGCAAATCTTTCCATTTTGCCCCCAAAATCCACTGGTGAGAGAGTCAGTAGTTCTTCAGGTTCCCATTTCCTTACTGCAAGACATTACTGGCTTTCAATGAACTGGTAGTGACTGATTGCTCCAAGAGCACTCCTAGACTGTTACAAACGGGTTAATAAGAAGTTACCCCTGAATGTTGGTTAAGGTGCCTGTTTGCAACAGGATAGGACCATGTGCACAACCAATCACTGCCATTTGACTGACAGACAATTAAGATGTACTAACTTGAGGTTGTGGGAACATACAGTAGAAATGCCTTATCCAGTACTTCACTACACTAAAAAATATATTGTGCCCAGATTGTGATGAAAGTTTTATTTTATTGATACTACATGTAAATTAAAAATATGGTCAGGCACCATGCAAAATGTTACATCTTCTATCCGTGTTTTACTCATCCTTGGTTTTATGATCAAGGTTTCCACATCTTCCTTTCAGCACCAAGTGTACTTCCAGAGAGAAAGACATGAGATATTGTCACATTTTTTAGGGTTTTTATCAGCATTCAGAGGATCTCAAGACCACACAATGGGGTCTTTGGCAAATTACAGAATATTCTGAGTTGGAAGAGACCCACAAGGATCATCGAATCTAACCCTTAAGTGAATGGCCCTCCCAAGGATCAAACCCACAAACGTGTTACTGGCACCAGGCTCCAACCAACTGAGGTAATCTCAAATGTCAAATACAGTTTTCCACAATGCTGTGTGGCTGCTTTTTTTGAGAGTCTTTAGCTTCAGTTATGACCCACTTGTCAAGAAAATGCTTTGATGTGTAAGAACTGAAGTGCTGTGCTTTTCTGTCTCAATAACTTAATAATTCTTAATAAATTAATATTGATAAATATTAATGTTAATAAATACTAATTTTTAGCCGAGACTCCATGTCTAGATAAGAGCTCCACTCCAAACATGCACCTACCTATTACTGCCTGAATTCTTTCCATCAGAGAACTAGGTATAAATTTATCACTGTAGGTGTGACAGCAATCTGTAGATTCAGTAATAGATAAGAAGAGAAGGAATTATTCCTCTTTGACAATTTGGTGGCCAAGTGATCTCACATCTTGTATAATATTTTTAAAAAGGAAGAGTTCAAGAGGCTGATAGCTTTTATTTTCTCTTTCTGCTTACTTATGATAACTGAGGGATGTGGGCCTTAACTTTGCATTTAAATTATATCAACATTTTGATCTGATAAGGTTTACTGTTTTAAATGTGGTCTGTAAAATGCATAGATTAAATGTGAATTTAGTACAAATTCTGGAGAAATGAATGGGTAATTGACCTGAATTACTTTGACTCTCTGACAGTCAGGTGTGTAGCCTAAGCTAAAGGGCTATCATCAAGAGAAAGAGAGAGAGGATGAGTGGGTACAATTCACAGAATCACAGAATCACAGAATAAGCTGAGCTGGAAGAGACCCATAAGGATCATTGAGCCCAACTCTTAGCCCTGCACAGGATGACCCTCAAGAGTCACACCATGTGGCTGAGAGTATTGTCCAAACACTTCTTGAACTCTGTCAGGTTTCGCTCCCTGGGGAGCCTGTTCCAGTGCCCAACAACCCTCTGGATGAAGAACCTAAGCCTCCCCTGACACAACCCAGGCCATTCCCTTGGGTTCTGTCACTGGTCACCACAGAGAGGAGATCAGTGCCTGCCCCTCTTCTCCTCACAAGGAGGCTGTAACTGCAGTGAGGTCTCTTCTCAGTCTCTTCTAGCTGAACAGACCAAATGCCCTCAGCCACTCCTCATATGGCTTCCCCTCAAGGCCCTTCACCATTTTGGTTGCCCTCCTTTGGACATTCTCAAAGAGCTTAATATCTTTGTTATATTGCAGTGCCCCCAGCTGCACACAATATTCAAGGTGAGGCTGCCCCAGTGCAGAGCAGAGCAGGACAATCCCCTCCCTCGCCCGGCTGGCGATGCTTTGCCTGATGCCCCCCAGGACACGGTTGGCCCTCCTGGCTGCCAGGGCACTGCTGACTCAGATTCAGCTTGCCATCCACCAGGACCCCCAGGTCCCTTTCCATGGCACTGCTTTCCAGGATCGCATTCCCCATTGTGTACGTACATCCAGGGTTGCCCTGTCACGGATGCAGAATCTTGCACTTCATTAAATTTTGTATGGTTGGTGATTGTCCAGTCTTTTAATTTGTTGAGGTCTCTCTGCAGGGAGTCAACAGCTCCTCCCAGATTTGTATTGTCTGCAAACTTGCTCAGTATCCCTTCCAGTCCTGCATCCAAGTCATGCATGAAGATGTTGAAGAGCACAGGGCCCAAGAGGGAGCCCTGTGGAACCCCAACAGTGACAGGACACCAGTCTGATGTTACCACATTCAATATTACTCTCTGTGCTCAACCCATGAGCCAATTGCTCACCCACCACATGATGTGTTTATCCAGCTGTGTGCTGGACATTTTGTCCAGAAGGATCCTGTGATAGACAGTATTAAAAGCTTTACTGAAATCCAAAAAGATTACATCAAGTGCTTCCCTTGATCATCTAGGTGGGTTATCTTGTCAAAAGGGGAAACCAGGTGTGACAAGCATAACTCTCCTGCCATGAAGCTGTGCTGGCTGTGACCAGAAATAAATGCCTAAAATAGTATCACCCTCCGGAGGTGCTTTTACCTCCTCCCTTTAGTAACAGGTTGAGCTTTCACAATTAGCTTCAGTTTGACAACTTACTGTTAAATGGCTAAAATTAGGTGAGATGAACCTCATCTTGCCATTATGTATTTTTATCCAATGCAGCAATGCATTTAATAGCAACCTTATACTGAAATGTAAGACAAATGCCATAAATCTTTCTAAGTGTATTGCTGGATCAGGTCAAGAGCACTCATTAGTTTGCAGGATTAAATACTGTATATCTAATGGTGTTTAGCACTTAAAATTCCTGTCAATACTATTGCTTTAATATGCAGTTACAGCTTCAGACTGTCAGGGCCAGATTTGAAAAGATTTATCACTTGTCCACAAGTCCTACTTTACCAAAGGGAAGTGAAGTTGTAGAAAAAAGAGCTTGTACATCTCATATCTGGCCTAATAATGAGCACGTGAAAGTTATTTTCTTTTGTGATCTTAAACAGTCAGGAAAAAAGAAAAGCAGAGACATTGAAGTGTGAAAAGATTTAATATACAATATTAAATTTACTTAGTGATATACTAAGCTTACTTTCGGCATCTGCCTTAGGTGCAGTTAAGAAAATGCAAGTTTAGGAATTCAGATTTCTTTTACAGTCCATGGGAAGAGACACTCAAAAGGCCAGGGGGAACATCATCATTAGCTCCTGTAATATCCATTTTGCTATTTAATTGCAACATTAATGCCTGGTTGTTTCCTGGCAAGGTATAAAGTACACATGAAAAAATAAGATATTGCAAGAACACAGAGCACCTTTTTGAGACCATTTAACTTCCCTCTAAATGAGCAAGCAAACCCTGCTTTCACTGAAGTCCTGTGTTGAAACAACACAAAAATATTTTTCACACTGTATTCACCATATTTTACAGTAGTATTTCACAGCAATCTAGATAAGTGACCTGCATAAACTGTGTTGCAGTTTGAGAGGCTAAACTATATTGGTGTACATATCAGAAAGATAAAATAGAAGTGTCTAAACAATGTCATACCTTGACTTTGAACATGGTGATTATAGCAGGCTGCCATCCTGCAAAAGCAAATATGTTGAATTTGTGACAAATATTCAGAAAACTAAATTTTAACTCACTTAGCCAGCTTTGTTTCCAAAATGACCTGAAAGGGTAAAATACTTCTCCTGCCTATATTACTGTTGTTTTAGGCCAAAGACAGGATTGGCTTTAGCAGCTCTGCTCTGACTTTCATTATACCATTTGATTTATTACAAATCTAGTCAAAACAAAGGAAAGAAAACATTTCAGATTTTAAAGACTATTACATACTGACTTACTTTCAGCTTATATAAAACAGGACTTTGCATTTGCTTCTCTGTCTCCAGTTGCACAATAGGTGTTTGTCAGTGCTGCTCAATCAAGATGACTCACATTTTTTGTGAGGTTCCACTGCAAATAGCTTCATTCTGAGAAAAGTCTTGTCTAAGTAGCCTAAATCTTCACTCCACACCCACGATGGGCACTGAAATATTTGCATAAAGCAGCAGATGTTGACTGGCTAGTGTGCTACAGATGTGCTCCAGCAAAAAAGAAATTTCATGAGGGATGGACTAATTTCTACACTTACACAAAGGGGAAGAGAAATTACTACCTCAATCTACACTTTGATGTGAAGAATTGCCTATTAGTTTAAAGACGTTACCTTATCCCTACATGCTTATTAAGGTAAAACATGGATGTCAGTACTTCTGATAACTCTCAGACTTGCCAGTTTGAGAGCTGAAGTCTGAAATCAAACGGGTATCTCACAAGCAGCCACCTCCACCATTCTGAATGAAAAGAGTGGCAGCACAGGAGATTTGCTGCAGTTATCTGCAGGACCCTTCCACCATCTCAGGTATGGCATTGGTAGCTAAAACATAATAAAGGACATGTCAAATAGGACCTGTTTGTGCTATACTCTTTTTAATGTGCCTGGCATACAGGTTTGGGCTTGCAGAGGTGCATGAAATGGTGCACAAGAGACACGTAAGTTTTTGCAGTAGTAGAAGGGGTCCAGACTCAAAACTGGAATTCAGTGGTTTGGATCTTCACATCCCTTTTCACACCAGTGCCATCAGACTCCAGCATCCCATAAAGCTGAGCCTTTGAATCAGAGTGAATCCCATCTTTAGGTGTTTGCTTTCCTGCCTACATATCAGAACAGGATATAAAGTATGACCTCAGGAACTTGAAGAAATGTTCAGAGAGTTCCTCATTTGCCCATCACATGTATGTGATTGTGCTGGCCTTGCTGAGGAACTATAAAGTAATCTAATGTCAGGTCATGTCTAGGATCCCAGATAAAAAAGACCACTGAAAAAAGTAAAGCGCTTGTCTCCTTTTCATCCACAATGTTCAGCAGTTTTCTTCTTGCTCTGTTTGGGCCATCTTCTAATAGCTCCTTCTAAGTCTGCACCTAGTGCAGTCTGATGGACTAAGAGACAGTTTGAGGACCCAAAAGCAATATTTTTCCAATCTCTTTTGAGTTCTTCACAATACAGTTTTCTATTATTCTCCAGACTTTGCATCATTGCTTATCTATAAATTGTTCCATGCTACTTTTCCAGGCATAGAATGTGTGCAGCCTCAATATTGTGCTTGAAGTGAGCTGCTGCACAGTCCTGATAATATGAGCATCTAGAAAGCTTTGTTTTAACACAAGAGAAACTGTCATCACATGCAGACATTCTGGACATTCTGGACAATGGGATTTCTGGCCTTTCGTTGTTAGTTAGTAAAGCAAATTCTTCCCCCACAATATTTTCTGACTTAAGCCCATTGGGCTGAGGTAGAGTTACTTTTTGTCTCAGTGGCTGGTATTGGGTTGTGTTTTGAATTTGTGCTGTTAACAGTGTTGATAATATAGAGATGTTTCTGTTATTGCTGAGCTCTGTGCTTACACAGAGCCGAGGCCTTTTATGCTTTTCCTACTGCCATGCTGGCAAGAAGACTTGGGGGTGCATGGGAAATTGGGAGGAGACACAAGTAGAAGAGGTGATCACAACTGACCAAAATGATATTCCAGATCATACGGCTTCATGCTCAACATATGAGGGGAAGAAGGAAGGAGGGGACATTTGAAGTGATGGTGTGTGTCTTCTCAAGTCACTGTTACGTAATGTAGGGCCCTGCTCTCCTAAGCTTGAGAACTTTCCCTCTGTACTCGGCATTGGTGAGGCTGCATCTCAATTAGTGCATTCAGTTCTGGGCCCCTCATCTTGAAAAGGATGTGGAGATGTTGGAGCGTGTCCAAAGAAGAGGAACAAGGCTCATGAAAGGTTTAGAACACATGTCTCATGAGGAAGGCTGATGGAGCTGGATTTGTTTAGTCTTGAGAAGAGGAGGCTCAGGGATGATCTCATTGCTCTCTACAACTACTTGAGAGGATGTTGTAGTGAGATGAGGACAAGTCTCTTCTACCATGTTTGCAGTGAGAGGACTAGAGGAAATGGTCTTCAGCTGAGACAGGGGAGATTTGGATTAGGCATTAGAAAAAAAGAATAATTCACTGTTAGGGTGCTCAGGCTTTGGAATAGGTTGCCCAGGGAGGTGGTAGAGTCACCATCCTTGAAGGTGTTTAAGAAGGGTCTGGATCTGGTGCTGGGTGATGGTGGTTTAGGGGTTACAGTGACAGTGCTGGGTTGGCAGCTGGACATGATGATCTTAAAGGTCTGTTCTATCAGTGAGTTGAATTGGCTGCAGACTGGTATGTGCACACAGCTGGCAAGGTCTCACTTCTGTACCTCTCCTCTCAGTTTTCTTGTAAGGGTCTATTAGCAATTACTCTCTATTAACAATAGGAGACATGTTGGCATTGTGTTGGTGTGAAAGAACTCTGCTTAAAAAATAATATACCTCTGTATTTCTTGCCCACTTTATGTGAAATGGAGAGTCCTGTGAATATAATTTGCTAGATTAGATGACTCAGATCTGCTGTTTCTTCATCTGTGAATGTCAGCCCTATCCCTATGAATGTAAAGTGAAGGTAAGGGCCAGCTAATTGGGTGGGAATCCAACATTCCTCAGAGGCTTTGAATTCCTGTCCTGTTCCAGGAATCCCTAGAGGACCCCTCCCAAAGAGCTCTGTCTTCCTATTACCTCTGCTAATGGGACTGAGACCTGTATAACACCACGAATGATGAATGCTGGCAGAGTCCCTCATGGTGGGAGTCTAAAATTCCACATCCTATTCCCTTCCCACAGACTTTTTCCAGTAGGAACCTGTTCTTACCAATTTGAATGATGCAACTTTTTTCCTGTACTAAGGAGAATAGTAGTAATAGTGCTGCTGTAGCAAACAATACTTAGAATCAGGCAATCCTAATGAGACCATTTGGGATTATTTTGGATTAAAAGATGTTGGGTTTTTAAAAATTTTGTTTTCTTTTATTTTTTATTTATTTAAAATGTTGTCTTCTGAGAAGTAAACAAATAGCTGCCGTTAACTTAGTACATAAGTTAATTGGCTGAACTAAGCCATCAAAACTACCTGCAGTAAGAGTGTCCGGGTATTTCTGAAATACAAGATACCACACCTTGAGCCAAGATTCAGAGAAGGGGAGCTGAGTGGCAGCATATAATGAGAGCCTCAAGGCCTACATGTAATGGCCAGGTATTGCTGGCCTAGAAAAAAATCTGTACTGAGTTTAGTGAAACTGGAATGCTGAAAACACAGGCGGTCAGCTGGAGTAAACATTTACCAGCTTTCATTCAAATTATTTTGAAGTTATTAATTGGCTCCAGAAGATTCCAGAAACATTAGTATTGCCATTCTCATTTGAAAAATGAGACCACAGAATTAGAAAAGGTAGTGGCTTTCTATGAGTGGTTAGCAGTGAAAGAAAGAAAAATGAGCCTCAAAATGAGGAGGAGCTCTGGTCCTGCATGAACACCGCTAATTTTGTAACTATCACTGGATGTAAGGGTGGTATTGTTATCTTTCCTCAGAAGTGCATAACTGTGATTCAAATTAAGCTAATTAACTAATTAATGGATTAACTAACAGAAGCATGCTTGAAATTAAGACTTTCCAATCCTTTATGGAGTTCACACTTTATATTACAAAATTGCTTTTCTGACACAATCAAGGCTGGCAAAAATGTTACTGAATTTGATCCTACAATTTTGGTTTTGCCTCTACATTTTCCACTATGACTAGTTGCTAGTAAAAAAAGTCTTATTTCCTCCAAATCACTCACAACGTACCCAAGAATGCACCTTTTCTTGCAATGTAGAAACAAATCCCCAGCTTAGGATATCACATTTGGGTCAGGGTTGGATACAGCACAGACTCATCCCGCTCTGGAACAGTGTGTGCTTTCCAAGTCTAGTCAGATGCACGTTGTACAACTGTGCCTGAAGGCAAGTGGCAGTGGTTTACATTAGGATCAGGACTGGGTTTGGGACAGTGAGTTCAAGAAGCACAAGAATAATGCTTCTTTCTTTAGCCATCTCCAGGCTCCACCCCATTTCTCAAAATTGCTGGATTATTTACAAATGTTTAAGAGAACCTCTCTGTTATTAGAAGAATGTTTACACTGACGTGCATTTCAGATGCAAGCAGAGCTATACAACCAAGGCCCACCCCAAAGACAAGAGCTGTGCTGTATTATCAAAATATGTACTGCTTCTACTCTCCACTACCATACAAGGCAGCTCTGCATTCCTCCTGGTAACCTTTTATTAGCTCCTAAGTTTTCCAGATCACTGCCACATTTCTTAAACTTCATGGAATGATTACAGGCTTGATAAATATAAAGCCCAGATTCTGCTTGGCAGTTTCATATGGAAATGTCAAAATGAAGATAAAAAGTATTTCAAAAAATACTATTAAGGCCATTTGTATAACTGCACTGCAGTTATAAAGTTTACAGATTCAATAAACTTTCCTGGTTAGAGTGAACCAAGTCTCAAAATATCACCGTGAAGTTGCTATTACACGCATCTCACATAGGACATTAGCTGAGAAACAGAATGCCTAAGGAATTTAGACACTGTCCTGTTGCATTCAGCAGAGAACTGGAATTAGATGTTGGATATTTCTGCTTTGCAGTCATAGTCTGCAGTACACTAAGCTATGCTGATTCCTTATGCTTTTAGACAGGAAGAAAGTATCACAAGTATTATGTAAAAAGGATTCCAAACAGCTTATATCAATACCCTCCATGCATTAGGATTAAATTAGAGAGGGCTAAGAGTCCATTTGTTTCTGTAATTAAGAAATTTGTAGAGGAATGTTCAGTTTTAGAGATAATTTCCCCAGGAAAAAAAAAAAGGCAAAAAAAAAAAAAAAAAAGAAAGAAACAATGAAATAGATGAAATTCCACAAAAGCGGCCTGAAAAGCTTCTGAATGTCTATAACACAGAGAGTTTTTAAAGTGAAAAAAGTGCACTGAATTCCTGGAATGAGAGAGATGCTGTTTGTATTCTGCCCACAATGTTCTGGCTTCCTATTCTGGAAGGTCATTAAAATGTTTTCTAAGAACTGATGAACTGTTTACTGATTTTCTTCTTACTGATTATTTTTGATTTATCTCCTAAATACCCTACCAAATTTATTCATTAAAAATGCCTCCCAGCTTGTTTCAGATGGGACTTTAAGCTACATTGTTGGCTTTTTTCCCATATTTTCTTTGATGAATATCTGTGTCCAGCTGAGACAAGACAACCCTCAATAGCTTCCATTGAGTCAATTTTCTACACAGTCTAAGAGATGTCAATACCTAAAATTTAGCTGCCAGAAAGCATCATTTTTGGGTCCAGAATTTGAAATGCGGTCAAGGTGAGTGCCAAAATACCAACATGCTGAACAGTCACCCCACCAAAACACACCAGTAGGAAATCCTGCAAATGCTGAACATGGATTTTTCTGCCTGTTCTGAAGCTTGCTAGTGTCAGATAGAAATGGGTGCAGACCACACTGAAGTGCTAGTTAAGGTACATTTGGAAGAACTCTGACTGAGTCATGTGTGAATGCTTTTTCTGTGTAGGCGGTCTCTGTGTGAGAGACAGAGAAGTCTCTTCTCCAGGAACCTCAGCCAAACTTGGCAGAAGGATGAAGATCTAATATTAAGTTCCTAAAAGTTTTGAAAAACTCGCAAAACAAGTTTTGCCTGTTAATGCTGAACCTCTGCTGAGCCTCAGCCTCGAAAAGGCAAGAGAAATTTCACATGGGCAAATGAGATTGACTGAATTCCCTAACCATGGGAAATGCTTTAGTCAGAGTTTATGTATTAAGCAGCAGAAAAACCTTGGACTGGAGTTCTTGCCTGTATGGAGTCTCTGCTGCCTAGTAAATCTAGATGATAGAAGTAATAAATACGTTTTTGAATAAGTTTTCCCAATTAGATTCTCTGAAGTCTGCAAGGGATAAACTGCTGCAGCTTAATATAACACGATTAGATTGTCAATTAATCACAAAACCTCTGGGAGCTAAGATGCTTTGGTTCAGGTACTTGGAAATACTTGTTCCCCATTTCAGGATCCAGCTGCATCTCTGTACTGGGGACTTTGGACTTAGGCAGGGAAGACACTATGGAGCACTGATCAGCAAGAGGGAGAAACGGCACATGGTGGATACCTTTTCAGTGATGTGCGACAGTGAAAACCAGAGCAGGCCACAAGATACAAACAACTGAATTATATCTGTTGTTGGAAGAAGCAGGTTGGTGACTATGACTTACCTGGACAAGGCTCTGAGTAACTTGATGCACCCACAAATTTTACCCTACTTCTAGCAGAGGATCCAACTGGATGACCCCTAGAGGTCTCTACAGTTTAAATCTTTCTGTGATGCTATGAGCCCTCAAATACTGACTTCACAGTTAAAAGATAGGTAATTGAAATTCCTTTTATGTTACCAGGGTATGAACATCTGGCCTGGATCTATCTGTGTTTCATTTCTGATTTGATTTCTCAGAATCAGAAGTGAAACTCCTCAGAATCAAATCTGCTTACTAGAAAGTGTCACAAAGTCAACTTTAGATAGCTGACTTCAGCATAGTGTATAAAACCATTATCACACAAAAAACCATTTTGCTTTTTTTATTTGAGGCACATCTATTAAATACCAAGTGTAACTGATGACTTCTTAGATATAAGTGTGCAGCATTAGGAGCATGGATAACTGCTGAATCACAGAATGGATAAGGTAGGAAGGGACCACAGTGGGCCACCTGGTCCAACCTCCCTACCCAAGCAGGGTTGTCCTAAAGCACATGGCACAGTATCGTGTCCAGAGGGCTCTTGAACATCTCCAGTGAGGGAGACTCCATAACCTTTGGGCAAACTGTCCCAGTGCTTGGTCACCCAAACAGTAAAGAGGTTCTTCCTCATATTCAGGTGGAACTTTCCATGCATCAGTTTTTGCCCATTGCCTCATGTCCAATTGCTTAGCACCATCCAGAAGAGCCTGAGTCCATCCTCTTTTCACCTTTCCTTCATCTACTTATTGACAATGATGAGGTCCCTTCTTGGCCATGTCTTTTTGAAGCTGAACAGGTCCAGATTCCTCAGACTTTCCTTGTAAGATAAATCCTTCAGCTTCTTAATGATGTTTGTTGCCCTCCACAGTACCCACTCCAGAGGGTCCATGTCTCTTGGTTTGAGGAGCCCAGAATTGGACACAGCACTCCTGATGTGGCCTCACAAGGGCCCAAGAACAACCCTTCCTCACCATCTGTCCCCTAGACGTCTTCTTCTCCTTGTCTCACAACCCTGGTTATTGCAGCCTATGTCGTACCCTCATGTTCTGATTTCTATCCTTAAAAATTAAACAGCATCTTCAACTTTTCTTTTTCAGAGCAATAGAACTTATGTTTTCTTTTTTTATAGTAAGTCAAAATTATCTCAGTGTCTCCATGATTCAGCATTATCTTCCCTGACTTACTGCACTTTTCCCACTCTACACGTTCGTTCTCCTCCTATCCAAATTCCTGATCATGCTGTTTTCCATATCTCCACTGCCTCCTGGACTTATGGCCCCGTTCTCAGCTTACTCCTTTCTTAAAGCACTCATAACATCTCTTCTTTTACAGTTCAAAACTTATTTTCCTGCTGTTTCCGAGCCCGGCTTTGGGGATGCAGCAGCCCGTGTGCTGAGTGCAGCACACACGGCACCTGCTGGGGAACCGAGGAACATCAGGTGGTTGCTTCCAATAGTTTAGTTACTAACATAGTCTTGATTCATGTAAACAACTCATCCAGAACAACCAATAAATACTCTCGAGGCTTTATTCTGACACTGAATTTTTTTAACAAGTGAAAAGTTAACAGATACATGAAGCTGGGTACAAGTTTTCTACAATAATGCTGGGCTTGAAGCCAACTCTGAGCAATGCTGGGCTTAACTTGTAGCAGGAACATCCTCTTATTTGCTTCTTTTTTCACTTGTTTAGAGCGAAGAGAATGGGGGAAACTGATCTGTTACATTTTGTTGTGATTGCTCATAGCAACCACCAAACTCAACACTGCTCCTCCGGTGGTGGCACAGTGAAGCAGGTGCTGCTTGGGTACTTACACAGGTAAACCTATCTTGGGTCAGTTTTTGTGAGTCAGGCAGTGAACACAGGGTGGCTACCTACAACCTGAGCTAGTCCTGGCTCATACGGTTTTGGACTTTTATTCCCTAAAGCTCCTTTTCCCCTCATTAACAAAAACATGGAAAAAATGAATGTGTTATTTTCAGCACTTGATATGCTTTCTGCTTAACACCTACTTCTAGGACCGCATTACAGTACACTTACCTTTATTAAGTACTATGTTTTGGCCTTCTGTTTAATTAACAAACTCAATTCACTTATTTACTGAAGGATTTAGTAAAGGCACAGATAGAAGGCCCTGCCTTTATTTAGCTTTATTCTTTTAAAGTTTTAGCAAAGCTTTCACCAGTCTCGCTTTTACAGACCCTCAGGTTAACTGTTCCTTAAATTAAAAACATTTTGTTGCTAAAATGAGTGTTTATAAGACTTTCTTACAAAAAAAATTCTACTCTTAAGCAAATAACTTCAATGTTCATAGAGTTCAATTTCATCTGCAGAGTATATATTTTTATTACTGAAGTATGTAAAAGCTTCCAGCTTCTATTCTTAGCTTACTAAGATAAATAGATCCAAAGGGACCTCTAATAAAACAGCCAAAAAACAAAAGAGGAAAAAACTCAACACTCAACTGCCAATAATTTTTATTATGACAGTGACAGAATGAAATCTTCTTAATGCTTGTTTTCAAGCTCCAGTATGTTGACATATCTTTCAGCTAGCACAGAAAGCTTTATCTGCAGGAACATAAATTCCTTCCGAGCTCATTACAAGAACAGTTTAGTGCCTCCTAATCATCTCCTGATCTGTTGTGTAGTCATCAGCAGTATCTTTGTCTCCCCTCCTTATCACCTGCACCTTACACTTGACCTTCCAGGGTATGATCCCTTCCAATTTCTGCATGAACAGAAATTAAACTTTGGCTACCTCATGGCAGAAACACCTACACACATCAGGGTCCAGAGAGGAGAGCCAGAACGGTTCAAGCAAGCAAGGGAAGATTCTCAAGATGAGAGCTAGCTAAAGCCAACATGCCAATATGGTTCAGGACAAGCATGGGAAAAGTCCGCCTCAGAAGTTGATGGACTATGGAGACGTATAGTTTGACATCAACTTCCTTAGCAGTTATGTCTTGATGGAATGAATAAGCCCGAAAGTAGCTCCTGCTCACCCTTTTAAATGAAGGTTACACAATAATAAAGTTTAATAAACAAAACAAGATTTAAAGTGAAAAGTAAGACTGCCAACAGTGGATGCAATCACATTAAGGAGAAAGCTGCTAACACCGGTAGCAAGGGAAGGGTGGGGAAAGGTGCACAATAGCTTTTGAGTTCCTTATAAATGTCAGCCTCATCTTCAAGAGTAGATGTTAGTGAGTGGGCGAGGGCAGATGTAATCAAGACACATAAAGCTGTCACTACTAGGCCATCCTTAAAGATAATGATTAAGTAAGACTTATCCCATGCCCCAAACAACATTCTTGCAGCATGTCCTGTAGGGGTTAAGGCACATAACCTGCTACGGGTCAAGAAGCACTTATATGGAAAAACCTTCTCTTACTGAGACATTGTTTTCCTTGGTTTAAAACTGCAAATCTGGCAAGAATACAGTCTTGTTGGTATAAGCCAAAACACATACACTTTTTTGTACACTCCAAGGATGCCCAAAGAAAGCTGTACAGGCTTGCAGAAAATGGAGATAAAACTTGAATCTTAACTTGGACAACATGTGAAGTACTCATACCAGTGTCTTATTTTTGCAGTACTTAGAGGATCACAATGCACTTTATTTTCTCAGCACATTAACTCACCTGTGTGAATTCAAAATTTCCCATGCAATGTCTCAATTTATTTGTTGTTCACAAACTATTTTAACACCAAGTTCTGAGCTATGTATTTGTTGGAACAAGACCACTGTTTTGCAGCACACCAACAGTGTTACACAGGATGGTAAGCACTGTACAGTAACACAGACCTTAAGTATTCTGGAAATAACATATAAGTTAAAGTGCGGAAACATTTCCCTTCCCCTTTGCCTCCCCTGAAGGGGATTCAACAAGAACAGAATTAGTACACAACTTTAGTGAACAACACTAATTTTAATTTTAAGTGTTACAATACAGCCACCATAAAACTTAGAAAAGCTGAACATAAGATTGCATAGATTTTTTTTTTAAATTATCTATTTTATTATTTTTTTAGGCCAAAGACTCCCCCATTCACTGTTCGGCACAAAGATAACTAAAAAGCTTCACCATAGATCTGTAATTATTAAGAAAAAGAAATAGCCACATATTTGGTTTACCTAGTAAGCAAAGGTAATTCACAGCTGTGAAATTTTTCACTCAAATACTGAAGTCTTCTGGGAAAGGCTTCTTTGTACTTTGGTTAAGAACTTAGAAATCAAAAGGCTAAGCAGAATCCTTTTGCAGAAATACATTCTTGGAAATGCATACAGTATTGTGTGCCATATCTGTCTGATAGAAGGCACAATTTATGAAAAGAACATTCATGAAATAAAATAGAAGCCAGTTCTGAAAGGCTAAGAGTGACACACACTACTCCTGATGGATTTTTAAAAAGAAAAAAAAATCATCTAGGCAAGACCTGCTCATACTTTCTAACACCAGCACCCTCCCCTCAGTCCAGTAGCTGATGAATATATGAATAGCTTCAGTATTCATAAAATTAAAACTTTTCCAAGTATGAACAGTTGTAAGAAAGAAACATGAGCCAACACAGTTTTCTGCTGGCAGCGTTACTTTCAAAACTAAATGAAGGAGTAGTCACTATCCCTTAAGAACTCATCCCTCAAGAACCCATGTGTCAAAAACAAGCAAATGATTACAAGCAAGTTTTTTTTTTTTGAAGTGTCATTCTCCCTGCATACTTGAGATCAGGTGAACAAAGCTGTCTGTGACAGTAAAACAGATCGTTTTGTCTAAAGTGCTTGATGAAAGCAGGGAAACTATGAAAATGATAAATTAGTGAAACTAGAGGTGAAAGAGTTACGTTTATGATATAAACCAAGATAAATTGGAGCATTTTCACATTGTCTTGTTCCATTAGACAAGATGCAGCAAAAAGATCCTTCACAGTGAATAGCTCCCTTACAGTTTATATAGTTCATAACACATTTTTTCTTACATTTCTGGAATATGAAGTAATTTGAAATGACTCAGGAACAGCATTCCAAAACAGAAAGTAGCATTATGGCTAAGAAATTAAGATTACACAGAAAGTTTTAGTCATTCAAAAAAAAAAATCTTTGGGAAATGCTATTTAATACTTTCAATAACTTTAAATGCCCTGATAGTATATATTTTACAGTAGAAATGCAAGAGCCTTTGGAACACAGCAATGCTGTCTTCAATGCATGTCTTCTCTTATGACATCATCTTTTTCTTACATTCCACTGAGCAAAAAACCATCCCTTCCACAGGCATGAACCTCTGGCCAATTAGACACTTGCTGCAGCAGGAACACAAGAAGCACTCCTGAGTAGCATGCCAGTTGAAGTTGTTGTATGTCACACGCTGAACTTCCGGATCTATAGCATTATGACAGCCTTGGCAGATCTGTTTAGAAATAAAACAACATTTAATGAAGAATACATATACTCTGTTCAAGTCCAGTAAAATCTAGACCTCTTAAATGTTTTTGGAGAAGAGAGACAGGTGACAAAAAAAGCCTTTTAAATAAATCTCCAGCTTTTGAATTTTCTTTATTTTTAAAGCAGTGTTCTGATTAGAATTCAGCTGAGGACACAATAAAACTGACAAAAGTAGTTATTTGCTGCTGGGACTAACCTTAGATAGTTAGAATGGTTAGGATTTCACAATTTCCAAATAATCATAAAAACCTTCTATGTCCAACAGCACAGATCTTCATACATTAACTTATACATTTGAAGACATTAACTACAAATCTTCCTGTGCATTGAGAGCTGTATAGCTCATCTTAAAATCTGGTTGGTCACAAATTATCATTCAGATCTCAAGGAAGTTAATGTTTTAAGAAGGGGGAAAAAAAAAAAGTCTCTCCAAAAGGCAATTCCTCATACCTACCTCAGATGATTACTAACTGCCAACTAGAGATAATAGTTTTTCCCTCCATTCACTGTATAAAACAGTCTAGATGCACATTAGGCCGAACTCCCAACTAGCACCCTGATAGATATGAATGAACCATCATCTCAGATTAGTTTCCATCATAATCATGAATTGAGAACTACCATTCTTTTCCAAACTTCTAGCTTTATCCTGTCACTCACTCTGTAACTCATGTGGTTAGAAATACAAAGAAAGAAAATGCTTTGATTGCAGTTGCTACTACAGGCTTTTACCAGATCAGCTGAAATTCTAGTTTGTTGAGACTTGTGGGAATCAATTGACAAGAACTAAACATTTAGCAGCATCACTCATCTTTACCTACTTTGCTCCTTCTCTTACTGAATCCTGTTTCACCACTGGCTAAGATCAAGGTATTTTTTCCAACAGTTTTCCCCCTTGGTAGTGGCTTGCATTCAAGTTTATGAATTGACAAACTATTTGCCTGATTTTTTTTAATTTATTTATTTATTTATTTATTTTTTTTACACAAAGGGGACAAAGACAACTGACTCAAGCCTAAACATACATTCAATTTATACTCTTCAGCTATTCCCACATCAGGAGAAAGTGTCAAGCTCCACAGACATATGTTCCCTTCCTTCTCAGCACTAAGATGTTTGTAAGGACCTTACCGCAGCATGGTTCTTCACATAGCAGGATTTGCACACTGGCTTGTCATTCACCATTACATAGATTTCCCCAGCCAAAACACAATCACAGTCAAAACAGCAGAAGTGTTTCAGATGCCAGTTTTGACCTTCCGCATGAGTATATTCATTGCTGAATATTAGCTATGAGGGAGACAAACAAATATTAATACATTTGTTTGAACAGTATCTCTTCTAATAAATCTAGCCTCAGGATATTTTGAAATTTGCAAGCAATTCCGGATGGGTCCACCACTGTTTGACTGTTTCCCAAAAGCCTCCATGCGTTCACCAAGAGCGGACTGTTCCCTGTTGCTGCCCAGGGTCGGTTCGCCCCCTAGTGCCCCTTATGAGGAAAGAGTTGCACAACTGGGACTTCTAGAAGAATTTGTCCTCATGTATCACATCCTACATCCCTGCAGACTGTGCAAAATACCCATCGAATCCAAAGCAAGCTACAGATCTTCCTGAACATGTAGTGCCCATATCTGCTTCAGTTCTTTGCAACTACTATCAGCTAAAACTGGTCAAGGCATATCACCTCCCTGCACTGGAATGTTTTACTAAAAATATGAATCATTTCTCAGTGGAACAAACTTGTGTGCTAAAATAGAGGACTAGAATATTTCCTACCTCATCACATCCAGCACAGCGGGGTTTTTCACTATCACAATAGTGTCTTCCACAGTACAGGTTACCATTCTTCCAGAAATAGATCATGTCTACTAGAAGTTCGCTGCAGGTGCAACAGACAAAACAAGCTGGGTGCCACAATTTGTCATATCCAGCACGTTCTGCATAGACAGCTGGGTCACCTTCTTTCATGTCCAGTTTGCAGTGATAGCAGGACTGGAAAGAGGTTATTACCAAGTTAATTACATCTTGGAGAGGTACATTTCTAGAAATTACATATTATATATTGAATAAATTTCATCTTCCCAGACTGAAATTAAAACATTAATTTACCCCCATGATCAGACAGTAGCGGTACAGGATGCCATAGTTCAGGTTTAACTAAGCAATTCAAGATGATGCTCATTCTACTGACATAGCATTAGTGCTGCATAAAAGGATTATTGTATTTTGCCATATTCATAATCTACAATTACAGTTCAGCATTTAGAAAAACAACAGGCAACTAAAATTCATTATATGCTCTATAAGCCCTACATACTCAAAAACAAGGAGAGAATAATGAGCCGTCATCAAAGCTAACCAACTAGACTATGACTAAAACACATGACAAGAAAGTGGCTGTACTTATATATGTTGTGAGAAGATCAAGCCATATCTGCATCACTGGTGAGGAAAAAAGAATTGTGACTATTTCAAACAAAGTGTGTTCTAGGGATGCTAGAACACATGCTAGAACAATCACTCATGGCTGTTGTCCAGCAGTCTGTGATTAATGATCTTAGTGCAGGGAGAGTGACTCTGGAAAAGGGACTACAAAATGTATGAAACACAGCTACACTACACAGTCTTCTGCCCTATACCTGCTTACAGAGAGGATTTTGTCATCAAGTCAAAAAACACAGGTAATTTATTTGACTGAACCAAATTTTTTTTAATCTACAGTTTAATCACCAGTTTGGCATTTCCTGCACTCCAGCTGGTCTGTGGACTGGGCTGAACATCCTGGGAAGGTTTTCCTCTGTGACTCACATCACTACAAGCCTAGCCACAAATGGCTTTAATTGTGTGTGCATATAAAAATAAAATGCATTTTAAGTCCTCAGCTGTAAGGCATNTTAGGCCTCATACTCAAGAGAAGTCAATTGGAAGGTTAAGTAGCTGCACAGACCCAGGTGAGGGCAACATGATTCATTAACCTACTACCTACCTAGGTGGTTAAAATGTACATAAAGAGATCTTTTCTTTACAAGATGAAAATACACTGAACATATATTTTCCTTTTATTCAGCTTTCAGTCATGGTGAAATAGATTTTTTTTTAGACAGACAATTATTATAGGTGTATTTAAATTAATAGTGGATACCTGGTTTTTAGTGGGTTTTTTTGTTGTTTTTTTTTACTTTTTTTCAGGTTTCAAAGAACTACAATCTATTCCTATAAATTAATTTTTCAAGAGGTTCTATTTACCACAGCTACAGGAATACATGCTTTTAGACTCAGTCTGAAAGATAATGTACAAGAAAAATTGATGAGCAAAAATGCAGGACCAATTAAAAAAAAAAGCAGATGTAGACAAAGTAGACAAAGATGGCATTTCTTCTGCTGTTCTGTATTGATTTAACTGTTAAAGAGAAATAAAGATAATGATAAAGCATATAGCTGAAAAAGACTCATTGCAGGAAACAGAGCTCCTCCAAATACTTAAAAATAACGTATCTGNTTTAAGTCCTCAGCTGTAAGGCAAGGCATATTGATCAGATCCCAGACAATTTCAAAATACACATAGAAAGACACTAAAAGGGGAGGAAGAACAACTTGGAACACAACATAGGGGAAAAAAATGAAAGGGAAAGTGTAAATATATATATATNTTTACTTTTTTTCAGGTTTCAAAGAACTACAATCTATTCCTATAAATTAATTTTTCAAGAGGTTCTATTTACCACAGCTACAGGAATACATGCTTTTAGACTCAGTCTGAAAGATAATGTACAAGAAAAATTGATGAGCAAAAATGCAGGACCAATTAAAAAAAAAAAGCAGATGTAGACAAAGTAGACAAAGATGGCATTTCTTCTGCTGTTCTGTATTGATTTAACTGTTAAAGAGAAATAAAGATAATGATAAAGCATATAGCTGAAAAAGACTCATTGCAGGAAACAGAGCTCCTCCAAATACTTAAAAATAACGTATCTGAATCCTGATTTAGCCCAGTGTAAACTCAGTACCTAACAACAGATAAGCAACTCAAATATTCACTTACATTATTAAACCCTTCTAAGTCTCTTTCTAAATCACTGCCCGTGGTGATAAGATATGCCTGGCTTAAACTGTCGGAAGACTACTCTGGTGCTGGAGCAAGGGAAGTTTGGGAGTGGTAAGTGTAATGTAAAAACAAAGCACCTTTTGATACAATTACTCAAGAGGAGAGAGTGCCTCCTGCCATTGACTTATGCCATCCAAGGCAGTTGGCCAATGTGTGTATTTCTGTAGGTCTTCCTTGAGGAGGTAAATCAAAAATTGCTGTGGTGAAACTAAAGTAAACCAGTAGCAAAGGTTGATTTAAGACAAAATGACAGCAAGCCAATCAAGCCATGATAAAGTTTTAGTATCTTAGATTCTCCATGACAAGAAAATGGCAAAAAAATATTAATTTTAGAAGTTAGCTACAGGTAGCCAAGTGGCACAGCACAAGACTGATTAAGGTAAGTGTACGCATTCAAAGCTAAAATTTAAATGTTGATTTTTATATTATACATCAGAAGTCATATACTGTGTCAGTTTAAAAAACCACACCAAAAAAGCATACTACACTCCACAAGAATATCAAAAGCCATATTCCACAGCCGATCAAGCAAACATTTTTTTCCATCTAGAACTTCTATATTCATTTTCTGTAAGTAACCTGCAGATAAATAATTTTAGGGATTCATACATATAACAGCACCATTTCTAGAAATCAAGATACAGTAGCTTTTGACACTCTTAAGTGAATGTCTACCTCCACTAAACTAATGTCACTTCAGAAACATTACCCTTATTTGTATTTGTAACTGGTTGCTGAGACATACACAGCAGAAGTCAGGAAGTTACAACAGGCATTTTTGATCAAGGCTATAGTTTTCAAAAATATCAATGAAAACTAGGTAATTTTACATACCTTGATTTTCGTTGAATTATTACAAGGCAGAACTCAAATGACAAAGTAAAAAATAGATATGAAAATGGATCTGAATATGAAAAGAGGGCTAGTCAAAACAGCCATTATATGGCTTGATTTGTTAGACACAGGACGGAAAGGTGTTACTTTATTTTCCCTTAGTTTCATTTAGTTTTAAACACAATTTGTCAAGCGGGTAAATTTTGGTGCTCTTCCAGAGAGGAGAAAACAGGCTTCTAAAATTAAACTAAACCCTTCAAGAGAAGAATGTAGCAATTAGTCCGTTAAGACTACACCAATTTTTTGATTACTATTCTGTAAAAGCCACTCTACTACAATATCCCCAAGCTAACATGTTTTTGGATTTATGATGAAAACAACACCTAGGAAGTTATTTGCTGCAATGCATTAAACACTGTCAGAAACCAGGGTTCTGTGCAGACATTCACAACATTTTCCAGTTCCCCTTCTTTCTTTCCCTCCCCAGATTTTCACTGTTCCAAATTAACAAAAAATTTACTTGGGTTAAAATGACCAAGTAGAGCACTCTGATGATAATATATCTTGCTTTATCTTTCCCTTCTTATACTTACATACTGAGATGCTTTTTGATCTGAGGACTTGTCCTCCATTTCTCCTACAACAGATGAGGTGCCTCTGTCACCACTGTTCAGGTTATTCTCATCAGCAAGTCTTGCTTCCACCTCACCAGGGAGCTTGACATCTCCTACGCCAAGTGCCTCATTTTTGTACTTCTTCACAAATTGTTCCATCTGCTTAACTTCATTGGGGGAGAGCTCGTGGCATTTTGAAGGATCTTGATCATGAGCAGGCAGCTGCTTAGCCAACTGCTTCTTCCTGTACTGTGCGCCTTCTGAGCCAGCAACAGGCTGCTTCTCCTTTGGTAGCATCTGCATGTACTGTCTAGCCTGAATCAGGAGGAATTAAGTATCAGATGGCACTTCAACTACTGACCCATTCTCTTATGCAAACACACAACTAAAATAATCTTTACTGTTGTTAGCGACAGTCAAATTTGTCAAAAACAAAGTTCTTTCCATACATACTAAACTCCTGAAACACAGTAACAGAGATAAAATACAGCAAATGAATTGATTTGCTTCTTCCCAGAGTAAGAGGCAGGCTTCATTTTAAGCCTTTTACAACATACAGAAGAGAGTTATTACTTCTCAGAGTAAATAGCATTTACATAGCACCTTGTCTCTATAACTACTGATCATCAGTATAGTCTCAGAAAAACAGAATCAGAAATAGTGTGCCTGGGGCTTACAGCCCATTGGAAAAATAACTCTAGCTAAATAAAGGTAAAAAGAAAAATCGCTCTGGTTTTAACAGAGCAATGACAAGCCTAAAAATCAAAGCAGTAAAGGAATGTTATGTAACAGTCAACTTAGATGCACAAGGTTTGATTAATTTGCTGAAAAGGGGTAGACCACAGGTAACATGATTCTGGCACAGATCACATAATACTACAGAAAATAAATTAACAACCAAAGTTTGAGAAGTGAAGCAAAATCCTCAGAAGGCTATCTACCATCTCATCTACTTCAGCTGAAAATATACTGGAAGAGAGTTGCTCTTTTAGATGTCAACACTGACCTTGTTCTTACCATATACAGTAAAAGCTATAAGCAAGACTAAGTGTTCCCCTTTAAACAATGACATAAATTAATGTAGTTTTACAGGGTGGTGTGGTTGGTTTTTTGGTTTTTTTTTTTTTTANGACTCCAGGGACTTAGCAGATAACTCTTAATCCTATCTGTTAAAAACCATTTCATCCCCCCAGTTTTTAATAACTTCCACATACAAGCATCCATAAAGCAAAATGACAGAGGCAAGTCTCATCGAATAAACACCATATTTTCAGTTTTGAAGAGAAAGAAAAGAAGACTGAAAGAAGCAAAGTTATCCTTCTGGTAAGCTCTACTACTTTATCTCCCACCAACGCCTTGTACATGAAAAAACAGTGAGTTGGACTTACAAGTGTCTGATTCTGAACAGGAGGAGCCCACTCATAAGTTACAGTGTTGATGGATACGTTCTTCTTGGCTGGCACTGGATTGGTCAGTATCATTACGTTACGTTTATACACGGGATTGCCATCATTTTTCAGCTTTGCAATAAGGGTTGTGTATTTTGTATCTTCAAAGAGTTTCCCCACTTTCCGATCTTCCTCACTGCTTGAGAGGATATCATGCTCTTCCTGGCCACATTTGCAGTTGCGGCATATTTTTCTGAAATTCATGGGAACAGCAACAAAATTAGTCTCAACTGAAAATGACATCTCATGCCAGCTCTGTGTGTAGTAACATCGTCCAAACCCTTGTTTTTTTGATTAGAAATATTGCTTCCTAAAAAACTAGGCAACTTGTTATTCTACACTATGTCAAACACTTCCTTATTTCTCCTGTTGTATTATTTACATTTACAGATATTGTTATCAGATATCAGTCAACTACAGTAACGAATTTTGAATATGCTATGTCATTCCCTCAGTTACATCTCAGTACTGATCACACACATACATGTCCATTATCAGCCACCTATCAGATTTATTCTAAGTTAACTTAATGCATCTACATGATTCCCTCAGCAATAATTTGTTTGGGCTTTCAGTTTTTCAGTTGCTCTTTATACGCTCAAAGTCACACACACTATACTATTTTCTTCATATGTATTTTACTGTATACATGATATTTGGTTCTCATAGGATTGCTATCATGTGGAAACAAGTATTTCCTAGAAAGGGAAAAAATACATACAGCCAATATACAGTGTAACTGCATGAAGTTCTGTTCAAAACACAGCATTTAAAGGGAAGATGAAAGAAAAGTGAAAGGCTTATATGGACAAAGCCTTTCAAACAGTTCTGAACCAAATCAGAGGTACTCTGGCACATGCTGGAGAGAGAATTTTCCCAGATAACAGCCTTAAAAGGTAGAAGCGTATCTACTTACTTAAGATAGTATTCTTTCATATACAACACATTTCAACTACTTTGGTTAAGGGATATGAGAAAGCAATTTATTATCTTAAGCATAACTAAACAATTCACATGTAACGAACAGAACCTTGGATTAGACAAGCCAGTTTATTATTTATTAATGGCTTCCCTAGAACTTCAGTTCAAAGCAGTCAGTTACAGTATACTGAAATTAGTGAAGCTAGATTTTAATTAAAGGTTCTTATTACAGACTAAGAAATCAGATCAACCTCCTCAATCTCTAGAGTCTGAAGAGGAATGAGCAATATTTTACTCCATTGTTTATCCTTCACACAGCAAGTAGCATAAACTACTACCTATAAATTGCTACTCAACTCTGCTTGCCAAAAACCCATTGAACTCTAACAGTCTTGAAAGCAAGTTAGGTGCCTTAAGGAGAGATGCACAGAATTTCACAGCTGATACTTACCTGGATAGCTACTGAACACCAAGTATTTTGCCATCTCCCAGGTTACCAAAACATTCAAGCATGTACTAGCATTGCCCATCAAGCCTAAAAGCTATACTAGGCATTTCAAGCAACTGAAACATGAAATTTCCCATGATCTTCAGCACCAGTCTATATGAGCCCTTAACACAGCTAATACTTAGAGACTGTTTAATATAGCAATAAAGCAATTCATGTTAATTTTGCTCATTTTTTAGGGCATGCATGTGATTATACCTCATTTACCAATGCTCCTTCATATCTGAGATCTAATATAAGGTGACAGAATCAGACCTTACTTTTTCAAAATTTAGTGATTTATTACATCATGATCATCATGCAGCTTTGTGCCTCACAGCACACATGCAACTGGAATTGAAGCAGCTGGTCCATCTGAACAATGATTTACCAGTCTTTCACTTTTCCAACTTAAATCTTTAAGCAATAGTAAGCCCCAAGTTTTATTCTTGCCTCTTGACAGGATGTAATCTAGTAACACTGGTGAACAAATAGATATTTTCCAGTAACCTGCACAAACTCATGCGAGTATAATCATGCTGTGCAGAACTGCTGTTTGCAATACTGACCTCAGTAAGAACAGTTCATATTATTTTATTGCCTGTGCAGTCACAATTGCAACGTGACAGGCTGTGCAGCTCTCTCCTCTCTGTACATCATCCAACTACAGAGAAGCAGCATTGACAGCCTGCAGAGACCAGACCACCCCCCACAAGCTGTGATGGAATTCTTCCCAA
This sequence comes from Scytalopus superciliaris, assembly GCA_013400415.1. Classification (NCBI taxonomy): domain Eukaryota; kingdom Metazoa; phylum Chordata; class Aves; order Passeriformes; family Rhinocryptidae; genus Scytalopus; species Scytalopus superciliaris. Next base: position 281,811 of record VXBX01005007.1, read on the forward strand.
GACTTGCAGATGTGCTGAAAGAGCCACAAGGGCACCTTATTTTTGCTCACATTACATCACAAAATTGCCTATCTTTTTCTAACTATTACCTCATGGGTATACACCCAGCCCAGAAATTGTCCGTCCCCCAGGTCCTCCCACAGGCACACCTCCCAGATTTGAGTTGGTGGTCCCAAGACCCCATATCTTCATCAACTCTCTCTGTCCTGCTTGGACCATTTTTAAGGATTCTGGGCCATCTCTGATAGTTTAGACTCTCATATCAAGGTTGTGTCTTACTGTAAGAACATTTTATGCAGATAAAGTGTTCTTTACCTTGCTACAATCTTTGTCCATTGAAATCCTTGATGAGGAACATTAAACAAGATTTCAGGAATCTAATACAAATGTACTTAGCTAAAGTGCTAAAACAGTTATACTTGAAATCTATATAACCTAAATTTTAAGGCACCAGTCTCACCGTGAAGGCTTAACATGTTTCACTAATTTCAGTATCTCAGACATATTTTTTGTTTTGTTTTCCTCATAAGTTGGTAGCTGCAAAGAAGTGAAAGCATGTGATTTGTCTTCAGGTCCTTTCTGGGTGCCACCATGAAAACTGGCATAGAACTATTTGCTTTCTACTTGCATTGAAAATAACAAGGTACTCACTAATCTTCCCCACCTCTGCACCTACTGAAATTAAGAACTTGACTGTGTACATTTCAGTACCATGCTATCTCCTTGATCTTTCAAGGTTAAGTGAATGATTCTTTGCATACAGTTTGCAAGAAGCTGTTACAGGGGCTGCGTTACAGAACTAAGTGTTGTGGCCTTGGCATTGAAACTTGTGGACAATTAAACCTCCAAATGCAGGAGAAAACAATCCAAAAAGAATGTGGAGAATGCTAAGTCACAACTGATGTCAGTATATAAGAAAGTCAAAGGAAAATCCCCTAGGCTGCTGCCGTTTCCCATGCTCCCCAAGGCTCCCTTGGATCTCAGCCACATGAAGACACCCATAAAACTGCTAACAGCCAAAAAAAGGTCTTTTGTGCTGATCTATAACCCCTCCTCTTGAGTAACTTCCAGAACTAACAGATATGTAGTTAACACTTACACACTCAACTCTTTCTTTTACAATTCCTTCCGTTTACAATTTAGTCCTAAAGTCTTCCACTAAGTTGCCACATCAGAATCCTGTTCATTGTCACTCATGATCCCCTCTGCAGAAGTGATGTGGCCAATTATTTCTCTTTAGAATAGACTTGGCTGAGCATCTTTTTGACTATGATACAGCTATTTCACTGAAGTGATCATGTTCCATTACCTCAAACTTGAACTTCACAAGTCTGTCTGATAATTGATGTTTTACCTTTGGCATTCACATGTTAACACCTCAAATGTGCCAGAAAAAACCACTCCAGTTGCTGTTATGTACACAGACACATACATGTGTATAGACAACTTTATCTTCTTTGACTCTATCAAGACAACAGGCAGTGAGAATTCCTTGTTCTCTCCACCTGTTGAAAACATTTTCCCTCCACTTCAGGACATTCAGCAGGATCCCTACTGAATGAAGTGTTAGGGACTCCTGCTTACATGCACAGCTCTCTAGACCTCAGAGCAAAGAAACATTCCTCCCCACAAATCTCAGCAATTTGGGATGCTCTTCCATTCAAAACATGGAAGATAGGGAGGAAACTTCACTATCTGTGCAATTAAAAGTTGCACATCACTGTAAAAGAGATCTAGCACAGTGCCTTGCTTCCAGGTCTCGAGGCAGTAGAAGAAGCAAGAAAGGTATACACATTCCATCTTCTCTCTCGAGTGGTGAATTCCTGTGTCCAGGATATCTATTGACAAAGACTTCCAGTCCCTTCTCCAAAACCAAATGTCAACCATCCTCCTTCTTTCCTATGTTTTGGTGTATGGAGAGGAAAAATCATTTTGATCACGATCCTTCTTATGCTGTCTCCTGGAGACAACAAGCAGCAGATGCAAGCACAGAAAGTCTCAACAAATACCTGGCAAGTTGTGATGCTTGTGCCTTCCACACAGAAAGACTAACCTCTTCCTGTCATGGAATGGGTAAGGTTGGAAGGGACCACAGTAGGTCATCTGGTTCAACCTTCCTGCCTAAGCAGGGCTGTAGCAGAGCACATGGCACAGGATTGCATCCAGATGGGTCTTCAGTATCTCCAGTGAGGGAGACTCCACATCCTCTCTGGGCAACCTATTCCCAGTGCTCAGTCACCTGCACAGGAAAGAAATTATTCCTCCTATTCAGGTGGAACTTCCTGTGCATCAGTTTCTGCCTGTTGTCTCTTGTCCTATTGCTTGGAACCACCAAGAAGAGCCCAACTCCATCCTCTTGGCACCCTCCTTTCAGATAAATAAAGATACATAAAGGCATTGATGAGGTCCCCTTCTCAGCTGTCTCTTCTCAAAGCTAAACATTCCCAGCTTCCTCAACCTTTCCCTGTAAGAGATGCTCCAGGCCCTTGATCACATTTATTGCCCTCTTCTGGACCCACTCCAGGAGCTCCATGTCTCCTGTACTGAGGAGACCAGAAGTGGACACAGCACTCCTGGATGTGGCCCCACCAGGGCTGAGCAGAGGAGCAGGATCACACCTCCCTCAACGTACTGGCAGTGCTCTTCCTAATGCACTCCAGGATACCATTGGCCTTTGTGGCCAGCAGGACACTGCTGGCTCATGGACAGCTTGTTCTCCACCAGGAGCCCCAGGTCCTTCTCTGCAGAGCAGCTTACCAGCAGGTTGACCCCCAGCATGTACTGGTGCCTGGGGTTACTATTCCCCAGGTGCAGGACCCTGCATTTGTCTTTGCTGAATTTCAGACAATTCTTCTGTGCCCATCTCTCCAACCTGTCAAGGTCCTTTTGAAGGGCTGCACAGAACTCTGGGGTATTGTCTGCTCTTCCTAGCTTTGTGTCATCAGTGAACTTGCTGAGAAGGCATCTGCCCCTTCATTCAGGTCTATGATTGTACAAGTCCTTCCCTTATGTTTTCTTGCTCTTAATGCAGCTGTAGTAATTGCAAATGCTTTGAGCTGCATCTCAGTACTTGCCTGTCAGTGGTAGTATCAGAGAATCCTAAAGTCAACTTAAAGCTCTCCCTGTCTTCCAGGGATTTTATCTCTGCAGAGAAGGGAGATGCTGAAAAAGGTTGTTTCCAAGCTTAAGACTCTTGCCCCCAGAAGCTTTTTAATATCTTGGCAAGCCACAGCAGAGACCATTATCCCTTTCTCATATATACACAACCAAGATAAATCAGAACCTTCCCTCTCACTTTTAACAACTTCTAACTCCTGTCCCATACTTCCCTCTAGTGGGAAATATGTTCCCAAAGAGCAACTTTTCCCAAAGAGTAGCAGTCTTGCATCCAGCCTGCCCTGCTGCACGTGTGTAGAGGATGTTTTGCAGCCTGAACTGTCTAATACCTGAATTAAGAAGACCCTTCCTGCTGCTGCTGCTTCTACACTTGGACAGAAGCATGATTCTGTGGACAATTTTAAAAGCAAAAACTATTAACTCACTAAGATAAAGCAGGCAACTGTTAACTATTAAGCTATGTTATAGACCTTGTCTCTCATTTTACTCTTCAGCTCACAACACTGTGGCTATCAGAATTTTACTCTTCAGGAAAAAATTCTACTAAAGGCTTTGTTTACCACCATTTTTATACTAGCCTAAATCTACAGTTCTGCACCTATAAAACCTTCCCACAACAATTGGTCAAAATTGAGAGCACTTGCCACCCCAGAAGAGATTTTCCAAACACTCCCAGTATAGAGAAGGGTATAGCAACTCTGTGTAAAACTCTGCCACTACATAGGTATACCTGGATTTTTTTTTGTGCGCTTTCCAATCTGATTCCCCAGAGAAGGAGTTGAGGCTCTTTTGCACAGAAATACAGAAAGAAACTACACGTCAGCTCTTTGAGGAACACGGTTTCCATGTATCAGAGCCAAGAGCTGCGTGACTGAGGCTCCTCTGTTCCCTCCAGGAGAGGGCAGTGTCACCCTTACACTGCCCGCAGCAGCACCGCGGCCGGCACACGCTGCTGCTGCCTCACTTACCGTGTTGGATCAGGCTCGCACTGTCTCCATAAAGGCCGTATGGTGCTGTGCTTTGGGCCTGTAGCTAAAACAGACCTGAGATCACTTGCTGTTTTGAGCGCTTCTGGCACAAAAATCAAGGCTTTCTTGGTTTTGGCCTCAGCCCCTACCTCAGCAAGTGAAGAAACTGGGAAGGGACACAGCTGTCTTATATTGTCCAGAGAGATACTGAATAATATAGGATGCCATGATCATCAGTACGACAGAGGTAAAGGGTCAAGAAGGCAGGGTTTCTGACTTCTAAAGCAGACACTGCTTGGAAACTGGCGGGGCATCAGTCTGCTGGTGGGAGGTGGTCAGTGATTACCTCTGCATCCCTTTTTCAATCCTCACATCACCTACCGAACTGACTTAATTTCAACCCATGAGTTTCCTCACTGTTGTTGGTCCCCCACTGTGATGTGCAGGATGGGGAGTGGGCAGCTCTGTGGGTGCTTGGCTGCCGGCTGGGTTCAATCCCCACCCCATTATTCCTCCAGTCAGTAACAGTTTCTCTAAGTACAATTCTTACTTCAACACTTGTCTTTTACAGATGAGTAACAGTAAAATTAGTGATTAAACTTGAACTGATTTTGATAATTCAGCCTATAAAGACAATATCCTGTTCACTTGTGCTACAGTTTGTTTCTACTTAAAACAGAGTTTCAGATTTTAAGGCTAACAACTAAGTGGAAAGGTATTTGGGATCCATCACTTTCTGTTCAAGTGGTAGACTCCCAAAATACCAGCATTGTTCAAAGCGTATTGTTTTTCATTCACCAACTATTTACACAAAACTGAATTAAGACTTCACATTCACACCCTGCCTCCAGTAGCAGCTCTGCTGGAGAAACAGCTGTTTTCCAACCCATTCTTGAATAGCCTAAATTGCTAACTTTTCAACTGTTTCAGAGGTATGCACCGTATTTGTCTGACACTCAGATGAAGTGTCTCAAAATACGTCCAGCCACCTTATTTATCTGGACTATCCTATGCAGATTCAATTTCTAAATAAAATCGTATCTCACTTGTCACTGGTTTTACATCTTTTTCCTTACTTGGTTTTTAGTCTGCTGCTGCCTACAAGCTCTTGCTTTTTAGGAGAGACAGTGTTCTCATGAACTATGAATTCAGGATCTGGCACAACGAGGCCTAACCACAAGAGGATAGTGAAACACATAAAATAAAGCAGACACATTCTAACTCAGCAATCATGCTGTTATGTGACTTTAGTAACTTTATTTCTTTTTCTCCTAAATTCTTCTCTGTTAAAGAATAAGCTAGCAATTACAAAGTCTATCACTGAGAACAAAGCAAAAGATTCCAAAAAAAAAAAA